>JARJIL010000003.1:19850000-20450000 GCA_038502395.1 Dittrichia graveolens
CCTAATTCTGCCCGTCAGTCCAGAAGGCGCCACGTGTCGTCGCGGTGCTACGAAGAACACTGTCGCGGCGCAACGTATTTTTTTTCAGACCTGCCAAGGATGTGCCACGTAGCAAATTTTTGAGTAATTGATATTTTTGTGTGTCTGACAAATATTCTTTGAGTGATTTATATTTCAGCTTCTCTTTTAATTTATGGAGTATGCATATATGCTAACATCTATCTGCTCCGTTCGCCTAATGATACCCAGGGAGTTTTTCTAATCTTTTTCTACCTTATTATATTTTATTATGTACAATGGGGACATTGTACAATTTAAGTGTGGGGTAGGGGGTTAGAAAAAGATTCCTCGCTTGAAATTTATTTGTCCTCGTAGTAAATTATTGATTATATTTGGGCGTTAAATTTTAAAATTTTAATATCATTCAAGTTAAAAGTTAGATATTATTTAAGATTGTCAAGATTGTTTATTTATAAACGTTTCATAGTTATATTTAGCTTTTATTTGTAGTGCTTGTGGCTTTTCGTCAATTCTTTAGAAATTTCTATTTATAGTATCTAATCTTAAATTTTTGAATTGCTGCAAGAAAATATAAGGTTAAGCCCTTTTTGAGTCTAAGCTTGACAAAAATAGACTGAGTTGAATTTTCAATTTTTATAAGCATATGTTAGAAAAAAAACAGTGAAAAAAGCCAATGTGCGAAAAAATGAAAAAATATATAAAAGAGCTAGAAAATATATAAGTCAAATACATGGCCTTTGGAACTCGAATTAGTAAACTCTGAGGGGTGTTCTACACCTAATCACCTAAAGCCAACTGGTTTGGGATCGGTTGAGTTGAGGATTCGCTACATGGGTTCTATAGAAAGTCATAGGCTTATATAAAAAAGAGCTGAAAAGAGAGAAAACATATGTGCAAATAAAGTTGGAAATCTGCAATAAGTCTTGAGGTCAGGGGATTTTCAAAGGGTAAATTAACCAAATTAAATATAAATGCAATTTTTAAATTAGGGATTGGATTGTAACACCCAAGTTTCGGAATTTCTGTAATTAGTAACATTTCGACTTAACGAGTTTTGGTATTGCCTAGTTGAGATTAGGAGGTGTTTAGAAACTTGGGGGACTTGTGTTGTAATTTCTGGAACTAGAAAAGTCCAGGGGCCATTTGTGACAACTTTCAAAGTTGTATATATAAATAGGCTGAATTGACTTTTGAAGAGTCAAACTTGCATTTCTTCACTTCTGTTTCACGAGAGAGATAGAGCAGAGCTTTTCCTTGGGTTTTTGAGCAAGAACAGTAGATAGCAAGTGTTTTCTATCTGATTCTAGTAGGCACAAGCTAAGGTAAGGCTTCTTGTTGGTTGTTCTTGAGGTTTAAGTTAAGCTTTAAGGTTGATTCATGGTGAATCAAGATTAAAGCATGTTATGGTTGTTTTTATTGGTTTATATGTTGTTTGGGGTGTAGGAAAACACCCCAGTAGTGTTTTTACGAATTGTTAGTAAGAGTTTTTGAGGTTTTAATCGAGTACACAGCAGACAGTCGGCGAACTGGAGCTGTAAGTAGGAAGGCACGGGCGTGCCTTTGAGGGGTACGGCCGTACCTCGTGGCCGTGACCGCCTCTGTTCTTGAGGTCCGGGCGTACCTAAGCACGGGCGTACCTGGATAGGGTACGGGCGTGCCTGGGTCCGGTTTAGGGTGTACCTGACCCGGTACGCCCATGCTCGTTAGGGCCTGCTTTTGGGCCTTGGGCCTGGGGCGGGGTACGGGCGTGCCCTGCCCCTGGTCAATTTGTTTAAGTGTTGATTCAAGAGTATCTTGATACTATCATTGTATATGATTGTAGGGATTACTATCTGAAGTATTCTGAGTTTGCGTGATATATCTCTGTGTGATATTTATTGCTGAGGTGAGTTTTCTAAACTCTGATTCATATCTGTGATATGTGTGTGGTATATTGCAATGTGATATATTATTGATCAGATGATCACCAGAGAGAGAGCTGTAGCACGCTGCTTTGTGCAGTAGTTGCCACGGGCAGCATTTTAGCCTTCTTGGCGGATGCTAAGATGGTGCAGTACTGTGTCCATAAGAACTGTTATAGCATTCGTATATGTGTATGCGCATGCTTATATGATTTACAGTTTAGTTTTCTCACTAAGCCTTGTGGCTTATCAATACAGCTTACTGTTGTTTTGCAGGGCGTGATTCCTCCAAGGGCAAGGCCCCAGTTTGACAGAGGTTGTGTTTTGGGAGTAAATTTGTATTTTGAAAACTAACGCCTGGTTGTGTTTTGTGAAAACAAATCTTTGTTGTAAATATTTAGTACTACTTTTGTAACTGAACTAGAGGGTTCAGTGATAGCTTTAGCTTCCGCTTTGTGTAAACTCCTTTTATTTCTAAAATACTTCTGTTATCAGAGTTTTTACTTTACTTTAGAATTTGGGGTGTTACAACTTGGTATCAGAGCCAAGGTTTGAGAGATCTGGAGGTGTGTTATGCATCGTCTGGACTTAAACCATGGTTTTGCGGATTTTTAAGTCAAACTGGAGGCTTGCAGCTTGGTGGAGGTACAGAGTGTTGCATTGAGAATATGCTAACTGTTTATGTTGCTATTTGTGGTATAGAGATACCTAAGATATTAATGATGCTAGTGTCAGATACGTGATGCCTTATGTGATATGATATGCTAGTGATACATGGCCTAAGCCTGTGAATCGGGACTTTTTGTGATAAAGTTAAGATCGAACGTGTGTAGTGTGTTATGGATAATATAAGGGCCCATATTATTACAGACACATGATACATGTTAGAACTTCATGGAATCATGAGGAATCTTGTGAATCGGGTGAGGGGTACTTGTAAGAGGTAGTGCACTTGAGATTATAGATGCCTTAGTATGTATAGAACTACTTTGGATCTGAGGATAAGTGTACTGAGATATTGTTTGTACTTGAGATTGTTTGATATAGAGGATGGCGTGGTAAAGCTACATTTCTGTCTTAATGCTTTATCTATGCTATCAGGATGGTGAATACCAGAGGGTCACGAGCTACGGATCGTCTTGAGGGTGGTCCTAGTAATAGACGAGAGGGGGTAGACACTAGTGCAAGTGGTAGGAGGAGGCCACCTGTGGCCCATAATACTCAAGCGGATGAGACACCAGAGTTGAATCAGGGGTTCGCCGAAACCCAACCTAGAGTGACTGTTGCTGAGGAAATCGGCAAAGCTTTAGAGAAAGCCATACCGTTTATTATTACCCAAGTGGTAGATCATCTGAAGGAAAGTACAGGGGAAGCTGTACGACAGGAAGTGGCAGCTGCGTTAGCTGGGAGGGAGGAAAGGGTTAATCCTCAACCGCAAGTGATTATCAGAGTGCACCGAAAGGGTGTACTTTTAGAGATTTTGTTGCGTGCCAGCCACTGTTGTTTAATGGATCTACTGATCCGATTGTGAGTCAGAGGTGGATATCAGAGTTAGAGGGAGCATTTCACACTTGTTCGTGTGCTCCGGAAAACAAAGTGAGGTTTGCTACAAACCAATTGAGGGGTGCCGCCAAAGATTGGTGGGATTTAGAAAAGAAGATGAGGGGTGAGACTCAGATCGAGGCCATGACTTGGGCGGAGTTTAAAGAGTTTAAAGGGGTGAGACTTAGATCGAGGCCAATACTCGAGAAAAATAAAAGAAGCGCAAGAAAGTCGAAAAAATAAAAGAAATCGAGAAATTAATTGGGCCGAAGAAAGAAAAGAAAAGAGAAAAAGAAAGAAAGAAGAGAAAAAAGAAAAGAAAGAGTAAAAGAGCCCAAGGCCCGGCCCAAAGAAAAGAGCCCACCGGCGCCAAAAGAGGTCATCGCGGCGCGACGACATCATCTGTAGCGGCGCGACGAAGTGTCCGGATAAGGTCCACTTTCTTGCCACGTGGTGTAGCGGCGTGACCCAATTGTCCGTCGCGGCGCGTCGAGTTTAGATGACGCCAGTTTTGAAATTTGAAAGAGTTGGGATCGGGCTAAAACACCTTGTCACGGCGCGACACCACTGTTTTCAGAGTTCTATTTAAACGAACTTACAGATCTGAAAAAGGGTTAACCACCCCTCATATTCCACCATAATACGGCATTCTAAGTACAAAAAATCCCAGAAGCTGTGGAGCACGGATTTGGAGTATTGAAGCTTGAAGATTGAAGATTGTGGCTTGTTTGGCTTTGATTCATACGGTTCTATCATTCTACTCTTTTCTAAATGCTTTTTATGATTTCCAGAATGTTAGTATGTTGATTTTAGGCTAGACTTCTCAGTGTTCCTCCCTAGAGGAGATGATTTCTTGGATGGTTGATTAATTTATGTTTAAAGGATCCAATTTACTATGTATTTGTCTTACAAGTTTTATCAAAGATCCACATGTGTTCTAGTTTCTGTTTTCTAATGCTTATAATCTGAGTTTTTACAAATTGGAAGACCAATCCATTTGTAGGCTTGAATCTTGATTGATTAGGACCATTAATTAATCTTGACTAGTGGTAGAACAAACCCTAGGCTTAGGCATAAAAAGATTGGAACTTTAATATGTGTGATTGACACATGATGACCTTTGTGTGTTGATTTAATGGTAAATTGATCTAATTAATCATTAAAAGATAAAATCTTGTTTAATTCGAACTAAACATGTTAATTGTGCTTTTTGTTAATCTCTTGACCAACGGATAAGTAATTGGCATAATTATAAAGATAAGAACTCGGACCAAGATTCTAATCACTATAGAAATCAGTACATGGTGAATTGGTATCCATTGCACTTATTTAATTAAAAAAATCAACTTGACAAGAAAGAATCGAATTTAAGGGGGACACGTCTTCATTTAATAGTTTTATCTTATCAATCTTAGTGCTTTGCAGTTATATTGGTTTGTTTTGGTAATTTATTAGTGTTAGTAGTTATTTAAGTTGATAAAGTTTGAATCTTGATAACAAATTCCCTTAATTTAGGTTAATTGCATTTATTTTATATTTACTTGCTTTATTTGCTTTAATTAGTTTATTTTAGTTAATTCTTAGTTAATTTGATAAAATCAGTTTAGCTCCCGTTCCCAAAGAGTTCGACACCCGACTTACTAAATATAATACGAAACGATTAGGTACACTTGCCTATTCGTGCAGTTTTTGGTAAATAAATCGGTTAAAATATAAATTTAAAAATAGTACGTAAAACGTACATCAATTTTTAAGTATAAAATAAAATTTGTTACATACAATAATAATATTCACATAATTTATTGTATTTCCTTACAATTTATCTTTTTTTTTCTGTTTGGTAATGGTAATTTATCCTTTGGCTTTTCAAATAAAATAAAAATAAAAATAAAAATATTGATAATGCATGATATCTAGCGTACGTGAGAGTGATAAAAACAAAAACGTAATTGAGATTGGGAGATTGAAAAGAGACTTGTCGTGAAGGGGTTTTCAATTTCAATGATCATGAAAGAGCTGAGTACGTAGTCATGTTAATTAGTTAGTACTTATGGATAAATAAAGCTATAGCTAACGCGTGCATGCATTATTGGTAATTTTAGTATTATTTAGCAATTTAATATCATCGGGATTAACATAAGGCTAGGCGATCCTGGACTTAGTTATAATTCGGGTTTAGAGATGCGGAGTGCACACTCGAATAAGTTGTATGTATTTTTAGATACAAAGTAAGTTTGTTATATACAATGACAATATTGAAATAGTTTATTATATTTTCATACAATTTTTTTTTGTTTGGTAATGGTAATTGGTCCTTTGGCTTTTTAAATAAAGTAAAACTAAAATATTGATTTATTTAATTAATGAAACTATTCATTAAACAAATGAATAGATTAATTGTTCATTCTAATTAGTGAAAATAAATATGAGGAAATTATATTATAAAATTAGTACGTGTATATCATAAATGTTATTTTATTTGAAGGATGATCATGTAACGAGGTTTTTAGAGCTTCGCACAATACTTTGGATGAAAGTAAATTTATAAATCAACTTCTTATATGTATATCATTTACTTTTCATTATAAGAAAATATGACTTTATAATAATTAAGTTTCGGTATTATTATACAAAGTTGTTTAAAATTTTCTAAGATAGATAACCCATCTAAGTTATGATTGATTAAAACTTCACCACGTACCTTGTCAAAATGTGTTGAATCAAACATTTGTTTTCTCTACTTATATATTTTCTTTAAATTTTAAATTTTATTATATTTTTTATTTAATTAATAATAATTTTAGTTTAAATAAATAAAAACATCTGTCTCTAGTTTCCATATATTTCTCCATTCCTCTTTTATAGTCATTCATTTCTAAACCTCCTTTGCAACCATTACACCCACCAATTGACCGGAAGCTACAACTCGGAACCTACGGTATTCTCATCCCTTCGGTCCCGATCTTTTATCCCACGATATTGTACATGATATTTTTCTTAACAACTTCTATAAATTTCATCTTCAATTTAATTATCCATAAAAAATGATATAAATTAATTAATTTTAGTTTCATTTGATGTAAAACAGTCATATTAAGAATACGCATGGATAAGTAACCAACTACATTATAGTCCACGGCGAGCGAGAGCAGATTGGGGCTTAGAAGAAAAACAAAGACGAAGCTTCGTTCCTCAGCAAAGTTATGGGGCCATGTGGTTCGCTTGGCGTGCTCTGATGGGGTAACTACGCGAAAGTGCTTCGACAGGTGTTAGCAGGTGCGCGGAGCCGGGACTGGCAGGCGCTAAAGCCTTGTTTAACCCGGTATCAAATAGGGTCCTATATGTTAAAATCAATGCATATTTATTTTGAAACATATGATAATAGAACTAACTTAACAAAATAATTATCAATGGAAAAGGTGAAAATTAAGAAGGTGGTAATTGACACTTCATATTGCATATTGTGATATGAGAGGTGAAATAGCATTCTACTACTTTTTCTTACTTCTAGGATTAATATAAGTTTTAAAATCAATGGAAGAGGCAGAGAAAGAGAATTAGTGGATGCCACATATCATCTTGTGGTGAGTAGGAGGATGAAATAGTAGGAGTATATATCATTTTTCTTCTGATATTCCCTAGTCAAATTAACATATTTTCATTTTCAATTACAATTTACATTCATCTTCATCTTCTCCACACCCCTGTAAAACTTCCTCTCTCTATCTCTCTCACACACATACATACATACATCACATACACATACTCTCTCACCTTACCTCACCTAGTTCATCTCCGTTGTCTTCCACAGCAGAAAGCCACATAAACCTACACCGCCCCACCGCGACTACCACTAGACAACCGGCATCAACGCTGCCATGGACACCGCCACCTAGACCCCTACCTCTACCACCGGCTAGGCCTGTCAATGGGTCAGATCTTGCCCCAGATCCGATCTGCCCCATTTATTGGATCTAATTGGTCTAAATATTTGATCAATCGCCCTAATAAGAGATCCAATAGGTCGACCCATTTAATTGGATCAAAACTTGGGTCGATCCAAGATCTGTCTGTGTCTATCAATTTAATATTAAACTACAATTTAATTTTAATAACCAACTATCATCAACTTATCAGTTACCACCCGCCACCGCCATCACCGCCATGGCTATCGCCGTCTATTACCACCACCGCTACCCGCCCTCGCCACCACCACCATCTTTTACTGTCTCTAACACCGTCACGGCCACCACCACTGCCGCCCGTTACCGCACCCACCACGGACCACTTTCATCGTTGCCGCCCACCGTCACCGTCACCGCCGCCGCCAGCTACCACCACCGTCGACCTCTAGCCACCATCATCGCCATCGCCATCACGTCTGTCGTCGCCACCCATTACTGCTCCTACGACCAGCCGTAGTCACCGTTAGTACCGCCATCGTCGCCACAACCACCATCACCACTGTCACCAACCACTACTTATGAATAGGGTGGGTGGGGTAGGGTAGGGTCTGTGGGGGTATGGTAGGGTGGGTGGGTAGGGTAGAGTAGGATGGGTGAGGGTAGAGGTAGGGGTAGGGTAAGGTAGGGTGGGTGGGGGTAGGGTAGAGTAGGTTGGTGGGTGAGGGTAGAGGTGGGGTGGGGTGGGGTGTGTGGAGGTAGAAGTAGGGGTAGGGTGGGGTGGGTAGGGTAGGGTAGGGGTAGGTAGGGGTGGGGTGGGTAAGGGTAGGGTGGGTAGGGGTATGGTGGGGTGGGTGAGGGTAGGGTAGGGTGAGTGAGGGTAGGGTGGGTGGGGATAAGAGTAGGGTAGGGTAGGTGGGGGTAGGGGTGGGGTGGGTGGGGTAGGTTAGGGGTAGGTGGAGGTAAGGGTAGGATGTGGTGGGGTGGGGTGTGGGTGGGTAAGGTAGGGTAGGGTGGGTGAGGGTAGGGGTAGGGTGGGGTGTGTAGGATGGGCCGATGGGGGTGGGGTTAGGGTACGTAGGTTAGGGTGTGGTGTGGTGTGCTGTGTAGCATAGGGTGGGGTTGGGCTGGGGTAGGGTGGGGGTAGTGATTAGAAAAATATTTTATAGATTATACTATAAATAATAAAATATTAAATGGGTCACACTAGGTGAAGATCCATTAGTAACGGATCCGATCCAAATCCAATTAAATGGATCTTAATGCTAATGGGTCAGATCCAAATTCAATTAAATGGGTTTACGGATCGGCTCAGATCTTTTAAAGATACGATACGATCTGCCCAATTGACAGCCCTACCACCGGCCTCTCAAGAACCACCACCTTCTCATCTATCCACTACCTCTTCAATCGAAAACCTTAACTTCGCCACTGACCAAAATCATTGCCGGCTATTTCATACTCCACTTCCAGCCTCCGATTTTGGTTCATAACAATTCCTTACCCATCCTAGTGTCTCTTGGTGTCTCTCTTTCTTAAATCCCATCACGCCATCATATACTATGGTCTCCGCCTCATCACCTATTGTCGTTTAGATATGCCGTCGACTACCGAACCCCATATCTACGACTTCCGCCCTGCAATCTCCTTCATGTTTTTGAATTAAAAAATCTCATGGTTTTAATATCTCGCGAGAAAGTCAATATACCGTGAATTGATTATATCATGACATTAATGTGTATTTACCAAAAAGCCGCTCAGAAAATGGTAATTCACTTTGCTAATTGCTATAGAAGAGAATAATTATAAATAGGTTAATTATTTTAGTCAAAAGGAACTTTATTTAGGTTTTAGTTTTCTAATATGGTTAGTTTTCTTATAACTATAAATAAAGAGCAAGGGTAAGGGTTTGGGTTTTAAAATACAACAAATAATGATACAATTATAAATTCTTGAAATTATATTACATCCTCTTCCTTTCTCTTTTATATATATATATATATATATATATATATAAAAGTCAAGCATTATACATTTTTCTTATATATTAAGCAGCATAACTCATTCATCGGTTCAAATTAATTAGTTCGTATGATTGCTATAGTGGTATGTTAACAACATTCTTTAATTGGCTTCATGTGTATTTATATAGACATCTAAATAAATAAGCAACTTCCTTAAAATAACTATTACATATATCTTAATAATTTGACATTTTCGGTGGTTTACAGACTTATGATGTAGAGTTTATTTGAAAATCATTTTTATTGTAAGAAGAAAATCAATTTTGTTCGTTAATTAACTTAAATCAATGACTATAATGTTAATTGCTCATTAATGCTTATTATATTAATGACTTATTAATAAGGATATATTTTGAAAAAATCAAATGTCATTAAATAAAGATTCATTCACTTGGACGCTATTTATAGTTGGATAATATATAAATAACCAAAATACCTCAATTAATAAGCATTAATGACGGTTATAATAAATAGTTTTTACGGTTCTTACATTAAAAACGGTTTTCAAATTAACTTAATTCTCACTTACAATATATATGTATTAATCTAGATTAGAAAATAAGAAAATCCATGGAAACTAACAAGTTTTGATAACCAATAAGAATAATCAAAATCAAAATTAGTTAATATATAGTATTGATCAATTAATAAATTATCTCAATCGCAATGGATTATATATGCACATGTTGCATGCTTAGTTAATGCAAGATATCTAGCGTACGTGAGAGTGATAAAAACAAAAACGTAATTGAAATTGTGAGATTGAAAAGAGACTTGTCGTGAAGGGGTTTTCAATTTCAATGATCATGAAAGAGTACGTAGTCATGTTAATTAGTACTTGTTGATATATAAAGCTATAGCTAGCGCATGCATGCATTGTCGATAATTTTAGTATTATCAAGCCATTTAGTATGATCGGGATTCACATGAGACTAGTCGATTCTGAACTTAATTATAAGTTGTGTTTGAAGTTGCGGAGTGCATACTTGAATAAGATAAGTTCATATCGAGAATACGGTGGTCCGGGGGCATGGCCCTTGGTGGGATTCCAAGGGGCATCGCCCTTTGGCGGGGTCTAAGGGGCGGTGCTGCCTCCAAGCCACCACCGAATAACCACCAAAAAACCGCCGCCAACCGCCGTTTTTGGTCGCCTATAAATAGGCATTCTCAGTTGGTGTAAAAGAGATGGAAACCGAGAAGAGAAAAGGAAGAATATACGATTTCGTAATCAATATTCTGTCGAAATAGTCTCTGAAGAACGAAAATCAAAGTAAAGATATTCTGTGTTTGGATTTGAATTACCTGTGATTCAAATTAAGTTTCTTGGATTATCTTTTATCTTAATTCGTGATACCAGGCATAAGAGTTGAATTACAGATTTCGAAAAATATATTAAACACGATTCATGAAATTATCCAAGTATTTATTGTTATTCTAAACCCTATTTCAAATACATTTCTCGAGCATGCATGGAGGCATGGAGCTAGCTATCTAGGGCCGGCAGTCAAGTATGGTGGTTAACTTTGAACGACAAACAAATTAACTAGAAAACAACGAACCTTCCTCTAAGGTCTAAGCTTCATGCATGCATATATATACAGGTAACATATATATATATATATATATATATATGGGATTCACATGAAATATTTAATTAATTAATTTGTTTCGTCTATATTTAGTTATTAGACTGTTTATATCCGAAAGGCCTGTACGTAATCAAAGGCAACGTATGTAAACCTATCTCTTTTCGATCCATCAGCTTAATAGCTTGTGCAAGCATTGAAGGTATATAATATTCGATCGGGTTGTACGCTGTGTTTAATCGGTGATACAACATGAAACTCAAGTTTTTTGGAAAGGAAAAGGCTTCATTAATTAGTATATGGAACTGATAAAATAATATTAATAACTGAAAAAACAAAATACTAGGAGAAAAGCATGCAGCCAGCCACCTTAGCTTCTCCATTTACATAACATGCACCTCCATTAGAAACTCCTACAAATTTGGTATACACCAACGGTTCCAACGTGCAGCAACAACATGGTCTCTAAGCTGGGTTGGATCGGGATCGGGTTGACCCGTCCGAGTCCAGTTTATATATATGTCACATGCATATGTTCTTTCTTAATACACACACATATATATATATATATATATATATATTTTGATGATTTATAAGAATTTCAATTCGATCTACTCTATGCGCGTACTCTTCTTAATTAATTAGCTACATCTTTAATTCTGTATTGATCGATCTTCAATCCGCTCCATCTTTCTTAATTAGTTCTGATCTCCATGGATGAATCTCCTACCAAAGCAGATTCCTCCTCTGGTGAGTTAATTAATTTGACAATCTTCAGTTGTTTGAAACCGTAAAAAGAATTTTATGGTAAAAAGGGTAAGAGGCAACAATAAAAATCCTTTTTATTCATTAAAAATAGTTTTTTATCAATTTATTTTTGATAAATCCAACATATTCATCACTTTTTACACAGGAAACTGGAAAGAGATTTTTAAATACAGATTTTGAAACCAAAATTTTGGAATAATTTGTTGATGAATAAAATGATTTTATCTAAAAAATGATAAATATGTTGGATTCATAAAAAAGAATGAATTACTAGTTTTAATCAATAAAGATGATAAACTAATAATTATTAGTTGATGTATATACTAAAAAATTATCTTTAAATATCCCTTTTACACTTTTTACTTTAATTTTTTTTATTTGATCTTATCCCTATATATATATATATATATATATATATATATATATACTACTATATAAACTATTTAACATTCCCTCTCCTCTTAAATTTTAATACTTCTTAAAATTGAATCAATATAAAATCTTGACTCTTCGTTTAATCTAAATTAATCTCATCCACTAACTATTTTATTCTCTCCTAATTTACTTTAACTTTTTATTCAAAATATATTTCTCATACTAATATAATTATCCACCCACATCAACATAAATTTTAAAAATTTATTTACTTTTCTCTTTTTTCATCAATATAAATCTTTTTTCTTATTTTATTGTCTTTTATAATTTATTTTTAAAATTAATAAAATATAAGATGTAAATAAAAGAAAATTTGAAAAAAAAATGAACATGTTGTTGTAGAAAACTTTTTCGTGACATTGAATCGCGCGAATAATATATCATTACATTCTTGAAAGCGACATATTATAAACGAAAAACTATTTGCCGCCGCAGCATTGCGCGGGTATGATGCTAGTATATATATATATATATATATATATAGGGGAGAGTTCATTTGAGAACTAATTTTATTGCGAGAACCTTTTGTGGCAATTGATCATAATTAATCAATGATTAATATTAATTATTGCAAACATGTAATTAATTAAAAACGCAGCATCATTTTAAATTTCCAATAATGCTGAAAGAGTATTTTAGGCAAATTGCCTTAATAAAGGGGGACCATTTACCCCACTTTCTTAAAATTAAAATATCTACCAAACGAAAAGGTATTAAAATACAAAAATTATACCAAATTAACGAGAATAATATGCTTTTTAATATGACATCCATATTGCTATACTTTTTTAAAAAAAAAATCGTTTTTGCCGTGTTTTTTTTCCTAGCACAGCATGAGATATTTGCACATGTGCATATAACACTCATTTTTTTCAAGCACATGTGCACCACCTGTTCATACTGCATATGTGTGTATGGGTGCATATATGCACCGTGCACGTGTGCATCTCGTGTATATATGCACATGTACATGTAGACGTCCCACTCGCTTTTTTAAAAAAAAAAATTCGTTTTTGTTGCTTTTTTTACAACACAACATCATATATGTACATATGTACATGTAGCACTCTTTTTTTTTCAAGCACATGGGCTGCACACAATACAACAAATATTCATTTTCCTCACGCTTTATCAAAAACGTGTAGAATTTTTAAAAAATACACACTTAAAAGTGCATAGAATAGTTTCACAAATATAGGTAAAAACAACAAAAATAGTTCACACTTTTATAATATTGATTTTTTAAAAGTTCACATTTTTTAATGTGTAAAAACATTAATTAATAGAAATTAAGAAAAGTTCACACTTAAAAGCGTGTAACTTTTATAACATAGAGATGTTTTTAGTATTTTCACACTTACAAATGTGAAAACTTTAATTTTTTGTTCACATTAATAAATCAAATACTTTAACTATATTTATCACTTTTTTACATGTGAACTTTACAAAAAAATGTGTCACGTCATATTTTTTCACACTTGTTTATAATTTTTTACAATTTAAAGTGTGAAAATATTACTAAAAAATGTGAAAAATCAGCATATTTGTTGTAGTGACATGTGCATATTACAGTAGATTTTTTTAGCACATACAGTAAAGTCACATATGCACGGTGCATATGTGTACAACATATTCATACTACTAGGTTTTGTTTTAGCACAAGCACGTTTGGGTGGATATATGCACGGTGCACGTGCACATCTCATGCATATATGCACATGCACATATACACCAAGATGCATGTGTGCACGTTAGGGTTGTAAATGAACCAAACATTCGGTGAACCGTTCATGAATTGTTTAGGGGAAGTTCGTTTATGTATGTTTATTTAATAAACAAACGAATACGAACAAAAATATTTCTTCGTTTAGTTAAGTAAACGAACACGAACAAAGACCCTCATTCGTTCATTTATTTTCGTAAACGTTCGTTTAGTTATTTGTTTATGTTCGTTTATATGTATGTATATATATATATATATATATGTGTGTGTGTACATAGATATTTATACATATATATACATACACACACTCTCTCACTCACACCTATATATACACGTAGTTAGTGTCGGTTTATATTTAATAATGTTAGTTTTTTATTATATTTATATATGTCAACGTTCGTTTGTGTTTGTTTACGTTCGACTAAACTTAAATAAACGGAAAGTAACTAGATAAATTTACATTTGTCTTTTTACATATTACTATAAATTTCAAAATTTTGATGCTTATAAATAAAAGTAGGTCAATCAATTAAAAAATGTCTTTTAAATTCTTTTGGTTTTTTTATTTGTGAAAATAAAAATAATTCTTCTCGTCGATTTCCTACAAAAATATAATTGATTGTGATTAATAAATAAAAAATAAAGTAAAAAAAAAGGAAAAGAAGAAATACAAAAAGAATAATTTTTGCTATCTAATAAAAAGAAAAAAAAAGGGAAAAAGAAAAAAAAACTACACAGGTACATGATGTAACACGAAACACGTTGCCACAACATTTAACCAAAAATTAGGGCCGCCATGCGTTGCGTAACAATTATTTAGTTGACATTTTTTCCCTTTTTAATTTTATTTAATTAATTAAGACAAGGTAATAATTGATTGGTCTATAATGGTTTTCGCGATTCTCGTAATAAAAAATTAAAAACGGTTATATATATATATATAATATAGGCAAAAGTTCAAACGAGAACTATTTTTCATGTGAGAACCGCGAGAACCAATCTTAACCGTCCAATTCTCCCTCCTTCAATTGGATTGCCCACCATGAATTCCTTACATGCACGCTGCCACACTCAATCCCCGACCCCACGCTCTTTATCCATGAATTCCATTATCCAAAATGAACAGCCAATATTGGTTCTCGCTATTCTCGTATGAAAAACAGTTATCGTTTAACCCCTCCCCTAAATTAAATAAGTGATTGAATGTATACTTTGTTGTTTCCGGCAAGAATCTTAAAGATATTACAAGTAGTCTTGTTAACGATGTTTCGCGCATGGGTTTATCAAACAGTTGTTCCACCACCTCCCAGGAAGTTGGGATCTCCATATGGCCTTCCTCTTACATCCCCTAGGGTAAAGCTTCGTGATGGACGACATTTGTCATATAAAGAATCTAGTGTTTCAAAAGACATAGCCAAATCTAAAATAATATACCTCCATTGCTTCAACTGTAGCAAGTACCATAATCCATTTGCCTTGGCAACCTCACCGGTATGCATGGCTTCAATTTCATTCCTCATGTGTGTATATGAAATAGTAGCTTCTGATAGCTTGGTTGTTTGTACGTACGTACAGGCTGTTCTTGAAAAGCTAGGAGTGTATATAGTTGAAGTAGACCTGGTTATTGAGAGAGTGACCCGGACCCAAGGGCGGACCCATGAATTTTTTTTGATGAGTGGCATCATAGATATAATTACAAAAATAAAATTAAGTAAAACTGAGGGTGTTGTTCGGGTTCTTTTTTGGGTTTCTGGTTAATCGGGTTAGATATTTTAAGGCCAAAATATAAAACAAGACTCTACTTAAAGGTATAAAATAGAATATACGATAACAATTTATTAAACTTATAGATTTTTTCAGTTTTGAACGAGTTATTGTGGCATCTAACAATAACACGTAGCACCCAAAGATTTGACAGGTAGCACCGCCTCAAAAAAATCAAAATTTTCCACTACGCGAAGAAAATTAGCTTGTGTTCCGTCCCACCACCAACCAAAGGGTAGGTCCCCCCTGCCCGGACCCTAAGAGAACTAGGGTTGTTCGTGGGCATTAAACCGGACCGAACCAGATACCCGATTATGGCAAAAAACCATACCAAGGACTGGATCCGATGAAAATGCTCTAGCACTGGATATCGAGGAGGTTGTTGATGAGTTGAACCTAGCACCACAATTCTATAAAGCCGGATTCTCTATGGATAGGTAAATTATTTGGTCTTGTCTCAAGTACATTCCTCACAGGTCTAGTTTGTTTATAACCTTGTAATTAAACATTAAATATTTAAATCTCTTTAATTGTATGTATATATATATATATATATATATATATATCTTTTCAATCTATATATAAGCATACTAGACTAAATGTTCGTGTGATACACGGGTTGGTTTAAACGATAATAAATATTAAACATTAACAAAAACGTATTAAATAATAATAAAACGCAAATTAAATGAGAATTTAAAAATTGACGACATACGACATCAACACTCTAACTAGAAGTGGAAATATCGACGCAAGTTGGAGTGCAGAATTGACGACAGAAACGTGGTTTCATGATATGAAGAGATGTGATTGTATTTCTTATATAAGTCATCGATTATTATTGTTACAATTAAAACTAATAAAGTTAAACGTCATTGGTTATAATTAAAAAAGATTTAAAATGATTATAAAATATTTTAGAATGATAAAACTAAGAATTTGGTTAATTATAATATTTTGAAATATTATAAAGGATAAATATGATATTAGTAAATTAAGGTGGGCAAATACGATTTTATATGATTTAATAAGGGCATATATGAATTTATCTCTAATAATTTTAACTCTAAAAAGTCAAAACTGATTTTTTGATTTTAAGTGAATGAATGTCAAGATTAAATATTTTTTCAAATGAATGGTTCAGATCGTCTAATAAATTTTGTCAAATTAGTCTTTTATTTATTTATACTAGATTAAATGCTCGTGTGATATACGAGTTGTTTTTAAAAAAATAAATATTACTCATCAATAAAAAGACATTAAGTAAATATAAAATACATAAAATATAAGAATTCAAAAATAATGAAAGACGATGTCAATATCAAAACCATCGATAGAAGCTTCAATGCGAGTTAATCATTCTTATTACAATTATAAAAAGATAAATAATTAAAAAATTATATATTATACGTTAATTTAAAATTCATATATATATATATATATATAATCATATAACTTCAAAAATAAGTTACAATAATAAATAAGATTGGATTAGATTAAAATATAGTTAATATGAACATAATTTATTTTATTTGTATTTCGTAATTTTAGTAGGACTACATTTTAAATTATGTATAATAATTTTAAAATATAGATAAGTACACAACTTTGACTTATAAAAGTCAAAATCAAATTTTAATTTCAATATTAATGAATAGTTGAGATTTAAATTGATCAAAAACAACGGATAGGATTGTTTAATAAAGATAAATAAAGTTAGTCTTATATATATATATACTAAAAGATTTGAAGATTAGAAGATAGGTACTACAACATTAAAGATTAAAGAGATAAACATTAAACAACAAAATATGTCTACAATTAAGTAATTGATATCCGAACATAGATTTTAAACATTAAACAACAAAATATGTCTACAATTCTCAAAGGTCACAGATTATCAACTACGAAAGTAAAACAACCTAGAAAACAAGACACTTATCTCTATTTTGAATCTTCTAATCAATGGAGGGCACAAAATGTTGCTGCTCTTTACGTTTTGATTAATCTGCTCAGTTTGCTTTTACTTGAGGGTGCAAATTGTTGTTGCTCTAATCTAAAGTTTCGATTGTTTCTGATCGACCGAGGTAGAGAATGTTGTTGGATGAACTCGATTGGTGGAGAAGAAGTTGACAAAGGATAGGAGATGGCAAAAATTAGGGCACAGTTGAAGTCGTGAAATGATAGGAGAGCATACTACAATATTATTTTTATCATCAGATGGAGGAGGGAAACCACGCGAAATAAGTCGATCGAAAGGAGGGAAACGAGGTCTGCCAAAATGTTTTAATTTTTATCATCGGATGGAATGGGAGAAGTGGAGGGAAAATGAAAATTACTACCAACTTACATTCTTATCTTATGGTGATTGTATGAATTTATAATGGCATAATATATGTTTATGACACTATCAATTTTGTATATTAGTGGCATAAATCATAAAATGCCAGTAAAACAATTTATTTCTTTAATAGCATATAAAAAGTGTCACTAACAAACGTTGGCAAAAAATATTAGTGCCATTAAAATTATGTGCCACTAAATGATATTTTTTGTAATGCGGTTACGTGATTATTGGATTCGGGAAGTAGGAATTTGATCCAATGGATCTTGAAAACCCATTTCCAAACAATCACGAATCTGTTCATTTATGGATTGGTAATGACGATAGGACTGTGACGCTAAAACGTTATATATAGCATATCAACTTGGATGGATCAAGTACCATGAGGTCAATGGCGTGCGACACACATTTTCTTTTGCGGATGGGATTGGTGATGCTATTCTTGAAGCACTCTCTTAACATAAAGAGTTAGCTTTAGCAACAGAGCTAGGACGGACCATAGCTAGTTGTATGGCTTATTATTTCTTTATTTTTATTTCCTTTGGACCGTAAAAAATACATTATATTGAATGGATACTTGTTATATTGTTGTCTTGTTGATGATTTGAAAGTGTGTGAATCATTAATTATATTGAATAAATACTTAAGTGAGACCTTTGGATATATTGATTATAATTAAATATGTATTTATATCTTAAAATATATAATAAATGATGTATCTCGACATATTTTTATCATATATATATATATAGGGGAGAGTTCAAACGAGAACTGTTTTTCGTACGAGAACTGCGAGAATCAATCTTGGCTGTTCATTTTGGATAATGGAATTCATGGATGAAGAGCGTGGGAGGATTGAGTGTGGCAGGGTGCATGTAAAAAATTAATGGGTGGGCAATCCAAATGAGGGAGAATTGGACGGCTAAGATTGGTTCTTGCAGTTCTTGTACGAAAAACAGTTCTCGTTTAAACTTTTGCCTATATATATATATATATATATATATATATATATATATGGAAGGGATATAGTAAGAGTTATATATTAGTAAGAGTGGTAAGATGTATTTTCATCCATTAGATATGGTGATGTGGCAAATATAGTCAAGCCGAGATCATTGGAAGAATTTGACTGACAAATAGGCAGTTGAGGGTAAAATAGGCGAAGCAAATATTCATCAATTTTAAATCCAAATAATGATGAGCAAGATTTAAAGGATATTCAATTCAAAACTTGGAAGAATATTCATCTGAAATCGAGAATTAAAGAGATTTTGTAAGTCAATCTTCAAGAATCATCAAAACCCGTCTCTTTGAGAACAGAATATGGATGCAAATGATTCTGAAAGAGGTTTATTTGTAGAAGAGTTTGTAGGTGAGTACATGCAAACATATCTTTTTCATCAAAAAAACATCTCTGTTATACCTAAGAACTAATTTTGCTTTGCTAAAATTGAATGCTCCAGTACAAGTATGCGACTGATGAACAAGATGAAAATAGCCAAGAAAGTTGAAGGTCCGGTGCACCTAAATCTTGAATCAAGTGATGATGAAGATGGAGAGGATGATGAAAAAGAAGAAGAAGCACATGATGAAGTTGCAAATGATAGGGTGAAAGGTACACGATTTACCTAAAACCTCATAAATAATAGTTGAATATTTTGATGGAGATGATGTTTTTGATGATCTTTGGTCTATATTAATTGTTTGAATGGTATAAAAATTATGAAACTAAATAGATTTGGTGTTAACAATCTAGCTAGGTTTCATTTTTTTTTAAATTTGGGGATTAGGGCTAAAGTTAAAAAATAAAATTAATAGTTTTGTGTATGTTGGGAGTGGATTAAAGCGACGATGAAATATATGCTAATTATTGTTCATGTACTTGATGTAATAATCAAGTTTTGCCTTTAGTAATTCTGTATATCTCCATAGTTGTTCTATTACGGAAGTATCATTCTGTTTTGGTTACAGCATTTGTGTATAAAATTGATTGGGCAATCATTTTTGTATAGAATTAATTGGGCATCTGTTGATGAAAACGAAATGTGATGTAATTAATAATTTAAGGAAACTTGTTTTTCATCAATTTTATAGTGGACAATAGAATTTTGATGAAAACCAATTGGTGTATTGTTTTACCATAAACAGATCTCAAAGTGATAAACAGGTGAATTGTTTTATAGCTTATTTCTTTTAACATATATATATATTATAAAATAGATCAAACATGTATGAAGAAACATATTAATTATTATATTGAACTTGAAAATTGATGAACAATAACAATAACCCATTAAGTACTGATATCCATATAATTAAAATATTGACACTATTGATATGGTATCATATGTGCAGATGTATATAGTAAGAAAGAAAGGGAAGCCATGTGATGAGGGAAACTCAATAGAGAAAGTTAGGATGAATGGTGAAGGAAAAGGGAAGTTATATGATCCATTAGGCATAAGTGGAAATAATAGTGATGATGATTTCCAAACGCCTACAAAGCTCAAGAAGACTATTATTAAAGAAAGCTAGATTGTTATATATCACAGAATATATGTGTTTTTAGCATTATACATTAATGATAACATACTCTATTTTCACAGAGAAGTATTTTTGGGAATTACCTTGTGAATCAAGGTCATGGGAACGGTCTACGAATTGGTGTTGCGTTGCCACAAATAATAAAATTTCCATGGAGAACTACTCAAAATTTAACAGATGGCGGCATATTTGCGATGAGGTATATGGAGACTTACAAAGGAACTAGGTTAAATGACTTTCTTATTGGTTTCCAAAAAGAAGGACAAGAACAAAGAAAGCAACTGGCAGATTTAATGATGAAATATTTGACAAAAATATTATTGTCAAACAGCAACGAAAACAAAGTAGATATAATGCGTGAAGTTGGTGAATATGATGGGATGGCTGGGTTTGAAAAGCAGAAACTGATACAAGAGTCAAGTGAAAAAATTGATGAAAGGGATTAAGATGGCTTGGCGGTCAAATAAATGAGTTTGTTTATATTTATCTGACATTTAAGGCACAATACTAAAGTTATGAAGGTTTCAGACTTTATTTGATGATGACTTTGTGGTTTTTTGTTTTTCTTTTTGTTTGCTTTGCTTTGGTTATGGACCACTTTTGATCTCTAAATGTCATTTGACTATTATTTTATATAAAGAACAGGGCACTTGGTTGTAGAATTGGTGTACTATTTAAGATGCAATTTATCAAAAAAAAGGTGTTGAGATATGTTTAAAAGTACAACAAGCATATTATTGAAAAATGATGAAAACACTAATGTAGAGCGAACAATTTATATAAATAGACAGCTGAAACCATTTTGACGTGGTAATGTTGTATAAAATAATGTCTTATACATATATAACATTTGATTCACATAACTGTTAGGGAATGGATAACAAATATTTTAAAAATACTCAAACACTGCAGAATTCTAACTCGATAAAAATATAGCTGAACACAGAAAATTGATGAACAATGTTAAAACCACTTACTTATCATCAAAAACAAAAACAAAATATACATATATAAATAAATTACATCTTCTATGGTGTATTCTAACTTAGAAATAATTAAACTTAAAAGGGAAAATACATAAACACGGCAGAAGATTCAAACAAACATATCAAGTTCTATTCATAGAAAAGTAATAGGTGATTATTGATGAACACATCAACAACATATAAAGTTCTATTCATGAACATAGAAAAGTAACAGCTCATAATTGATGAACACATCAACAACATATAAATCTCAAAAAGATCAAAACTTAAGAAACGATACTTGAATATTTAAAAAACATTTAAACTAAAAAGAAATGATGAATGCAATCATTCATCAACGATTTGTTTTTCCTTTGTTATTCTTGTCACTTTGACAAGATGATGATGATTCTTCCATATCCTTCCGCTTCTCAGGACAATTGCGAGAGTCGTGATCACGAACATATTTCATCCGGTACTTACACTGGCGCAAAGGCTTCTTTTTCTCCTTAACGATCTCTAACTTTGACTTCATACACTTGTGTGTCTTGGAGCCCTTATTGCGTATACCCTTTGGAACTTGAATGGTCACTTCAATTTGCTCGGTTAAACCAATCAGATTGAGAGAAATGCAACGAAACTTTAACATTGCTAGGCATTCAATCTTGCATGATGCACGTTGCCTCCTTTCACCTTTGTTTTCATCAGATTTTCTTTTCTTGTTTTCATCAGATTTTCTTTTATTGTTTTCATCAGATTTCTTTTTAGGTTTATATCCTTCCCTAGTGTAGTAAAAATACTTGACAGTATCTCCTCTTGCAAGTTCATAATAACCACCCCTCCTAACTTCAAAACCACCTCTACTAGCATATGATTTGTAATCATCCCAAACCTCATCAATTGATGAATATTGTTTTCCAATGAACGTTTTACTATTCGGGTCCTCTCTTGGTCTCCCTCCTATGGTCGGTCGACTGGTAGCACTTCTTGGGATCCAAAATTTAGTACCTCCGCAAGTAAACTCTTCAATACCAACAGACAATTCGATGTTTTCATCAAGTTCTAACCAAAAAGTAATAAAACGTTTAATGATTATTAAAGAGGTAAAAAATTAATTAAAAAAACAAAACACAATAGAAAGAAAATAAAATACGGAAACAAATGAATGCATTTTTATTGATGATGTACTATCAAAAACTAACCTGAGACTTGTGATGAAGACTTTGGTGTTGATGGTGAAGATATAACAAGATTAACATCATGAGAAACTGGTTTCATAACAAAAGAAAAACTCGAAAAAAAAATCTTGGTTAATAATGGATGTAAAGAAAGAAGATTAAACATAAAAAATTATACCTTGGGAATTGGGGTTTGAATCAACTGATGCCAAGTGACGTAAAATATTAAACACAAAGATGAAAAAATGGAGAATTGAACAATTCTCGACTATCAAATTTGAAAGAAGAAGACGAAGATTAAAAAGATAAATGAAATCATACCACTTAATTAGGATAATTAGAAATCTCATTAGCAAAAAATCAGGCATTGCAGTTAATAAGATTGCACACACGTAGTAACAGCAAAGCAAATAAATGAGGATGATAAAAAGACAGCAATGCCCTTAAACCATTAGTGCCATGTGTCTCCTTCTACTTCCCTCTTACCCCTCTTATAAAAAATCCCCTCTTACTTGATCCTAGTCCTATATATATATATATATATACTAGCATCGTACCCGTGCAATGCTGCGGAGTCGAAAAGTTTTTGTTTTATAATATGCCGCTTTCAAAAATGTAATGATATGTTATTCGCAAAATTCAAGGTCACAAAAAAAATTCTTTAGCAACATGTTCAATTTTTTTTTTCAATTTTTCTTTTATTTGCATAAACTATTTTATTAATTTTAAAAATAAAATCTAAAGACATTAAAATAAGAAAAAAATCATATTTGTGAAATAAGGATAGAGAAGTTAATAAAATATTAGAAATTATATTGTTATAGGTGTATAATTATGTTTGTGTAAGAGTATATTTTAATTGAATAAAAAGTTAAAGTAAATTAGGAGAGAGGTTGGAATGGTTAAAGATTGAGTGGATGAGATTAATTTAAATAGAATGAAAGGCCAAGATGTTGTTTTGATTGAATTTTAAAAAGTCTTAAAATTAAGGAGGAGAGAGTGTTAAATGCTTTATATAGTAGTATATATATATATATATATATATATATATATATATATATATGTATTTATGTATAGTGAGAACTGCGAGAACTAATCTTAACCGTTCATTTTGAATAATGGAATTCATGGATGAAGAGCGTGAGGGGATTGAGTGTGGCAAGGTGCATGTAAGGAATTCATGTGTGGGCAATCCAATTGAAGGAGAAGGAATTGGACGGCTAAAATTGGTTCTCGCGATTTTCGTAATAAAAACAGTTATCAAATGAATTTTTCAATAAATAAATAAATATATATATATATATATGTGTTTAGTTCCTCCAAATATATCCAACTTGTCACCTTTTGCTATTGTATGTACTGAACTTTTAAAGTTACCTTTTAATGTACTGGACTTCCAAAAGTTACCATTTTATTTATCCGATTACCTATTCTTCAGGTAACGGGTAATTCTCTGATTTTTTTCTTTATTTTTATTGCCACGTCATTAAATCCATAGCCACATCAGACTTACATATTTCTTAAAGAAAAAAAATGAAGAACATGAATATGATGAAACCCAGATCAAGAGAAGATGAAGAAACCAAACTAAGAACAAGAACCCTAATTGATTGTAGATCTTGTCTTGAAATCGATTGTAGATATGGTCTTTAAATCAGATATGAATCGATTTCTGATGTAGTCTTATTTGTTTCAAAAACCAAACAAGAACCCAAATCTGGCTTTAAACGAACAAGAACAATCAAGAACACATAATCGAAACAATAAATTTCATACCTTTGAAGATGAAGATGAAGCAGATTTGGACTAAGAAATCGATGAAACCTTTTGAACTAAAGTACAGACCTCATTTCTATGGGAAATCTGCAAATGGATTAAGAAATCGATGAAGCAGATTAAAAAAAACAGAGGTCGATGAAGCAGAATCGAAACCCTAAACGAAATCGTCGTTCGGTATGAACAATCAAACATGCAACCAACAAAAGAAGGAAATTGAACCTGCAACCAACAAAATCGGAACCCTAAACAAAATGTTCATTCGATAAAAACCCTAAATTACAGATGAACCCTAAATCGTCGTTCGATGAATCTTTGATGAACCCTAGATAGTGCAATGTACGAAATCGCCCATGATGAACCCTTAATCGTCGTTCGATGAATCTTTGATGAACTCGTCGAAGATCTGGTTTAGATCTGGGTTGGGTTTGGTTTTGATGAAATCGTATGTTGAAGATCGAAGATGGTCGAGGATCTGGATGAACAGATCTGAAATTCACTATCACTGATGAACTCTTTGAAGAAATATGGTTGAAGATTTGATGAAACAAAACCGAAGATGGTAGGTTGAAGATCGACGATTTGGGTTTGGGTTTGGGTTTGGTTTTGTATTATTATTATTATTATTATTATTATTATTATTATTATTATTATATTTTCTTTATTTTTATAAAAGGTAACCTGTGCCACATCATCACATAACCTGCTATACCAGGTAGAGTACATTAAGTGGTAATTCTTGTAACTTCAATACATTAAAAGGTAACTTTAAAAGTTCAGTTTATACAATAGCAAAAAGTGACAAGTTGGATACATTTGGAGGAACTATATATATATATATATATGTATATGTATATACTACTATATAACCCATTTAATATTCTTTCTTCTCTTAAATTTTAAGACTTCTTAAAATTCAATCAATATAAAATTTTGACCCTTCATTTTATCTAAATTAATTTCATCCACTCAATCTTTAACTATTTTATTCCCTCTTAATTTATTTTAACTTTTTATTCAAAATATACTTTCTCATACTAACACAATTATCCACCCACATCAACATAATTTTTAAAATCTTATTAACTCTTCTCTTTATTTCATCAATATAAATCTTTTTTCTTATTTTATTGTCTCTTAGGATTTATTTTAAAAATTAAGAAAATAGTTAGATGTAAATAAAAGAAAATTTTGAGAAAAAAAAACCGGACATGCTGCTATAGAAAACTTTTTCGTGACATTGAATCACGCGAATAACATATCATTATATTCTTAAAAGCGACATATTGTAAAACAAAAACTATTTGCCGTCGCAGCATTGCGCGGATATGATGCTATTATATATATAAGCAACAAGATTCCGTTCCTTCAACTTGCCAAAATATATATTTTTAAAAATATTGTGGTCAAAATTGGTGAACGTGGTGGAAAATAACAAGCGAGTGGGTTTAAGATCACTTGCAGTGGTGTATTTTAATTATGGTGACAGGTCATTTTTTATTCCGTCCTCTTCACTTTTAATTTAGCTTGCTATCGATTAGGGAGTGTTCGTTCTTTAGCTTCTCGTTATTTGGCTTATTATTTTGGTGACGAGCTCGTTAATTGTATCTTTTTAAATTTTTTTTCAACCAATGAAATAAATTTAAATTAATAATATGCGAGTCCAATAATAGTAGTGATGATGATTTAGAAGTTAGTCATGACTAGGACTCTATAATCGTGTATAGCCGGCGATAGGCTCGAAAACCTCGGACAAAATTCTTACCACATTTTTTTGCTTGATATCTAAAAACCCATAGGCACTTTCTAACAACTTCTTAGTGTTCCATATCCTTCAAAACACAAGATTTGAACCTTTTAAATGAAAATGACCTAAAACCACTTGAAAATCCATGAAGAACAAGAAGATGAACACCCAAAGGATAAGGGATTCTTACCGAGCAAGGATGATTTAAGCTTCCATTTCTTGCTCCGGTATCATTTGAGTAAAGCAATCAACTACACACAATATGGTTAGTTAGAGAAGATGAAGATGATGAACACGCTGTCTATTAACACACACTAATTCTCTTGAACGGTTTTCTATATTATGAAAGCTTAGGAATTAAGGTATGACTTAATTCCTATTTATACAATAGTGAGTTACTAGAGATACCTTAAAGAAAGGGTATTTACGAAAGTGGCTATTTTACTACCTTACAATTATAGACAAAACCTTGCTATTATTATGATAATAAATACAATACAAACTATATATATTGAACACCAAACGATATATTCCTAAGCTTTCATCAACCGTTATTATAAATACAATACAAACTATTATATATTCGATCCTATAACAGTTATATATTTAATTAAAGACTTGATTCACAACACATCAATATATTTTTAAAATCTGTTAAGTATTCATTCAATAGAATGTTTTGTTGCAGTATAAAAGAAATAATTAAGAAATTGATACAAGATTAATCTAATCTAACGAATTAATAAATGAAAAATAACTAGTATATAATAGAAAAGCATTCACTTAGTTTGTCTCAGACTTTAATTCCTTGCGAAACCTAACTCACTCTATACGTTAAGAAGTGCTTTAAGAATAACATCGCCCATCTCATCCGCAAAAGAAAACGTTTGACCTGCACCGTTGACCTCGTGATACTTGATCCATCCAAGTTGTTGTGCTATATAACATTGTAACGTCACAGACACAATCCTATCTTCACTACCCATCCAAAGATGAACAGATTCGTTATTGTTTGGAAACGGGTTTTCTAGATCCATGGGATCAAATTCCCACTTCCCAAATCCGTTATTCATCAACTGTGCCTTTAACAAACACAAATTAAGAGAGTATTATAAGCATATATATAGGTACTACAAATTAATGCATTTATAATTACATGTTGTATGTCATGCATATGAAAAGTACAAACAAAATGATAAAGCTAGAAATTGTTTATATATGTTAAGTTTAATTTGTGAAATAAACTTCGTATCCAATCATATATAGTCAACAAAACGATACTAAAGAATGTTAGTCGGTCCCATTTATAAATTATAAGTCGGTCAACAAATAACTATAAAAAGAAAGGAGTGAGTGGGAGTACTACGTCTTATTCCAACATCAACTAGCAGTTTTAAATTAAGAAAAAAATTTCTAGCCTATCGAGCACAACAAAAGATTGACAATTATTCGGTTGTATTTGGGAAAAGTTTGTTAATGTTCCATCCCTTTATAATCTATATACATACATATATATATATATATATATATATATATATATATATAAATTGAAGGGTATATTAGGTTTAATAAAAGAGCTTGTACCTGGTTTAGATCTGTCATAGCATTTAGCTTTGTTGCAACCTCTAGGTCTGCAGGAGAGAAAATAGCCGGATTTCCTGAAATAACTGAAAAACCAGACAACCATGTCCGAGTGTTCCACCAGTAGGTTAGCCATGGGAGGTAGTGAGCGACACGCTAGGACCATTGATCTTGTTGTAGTTGCTGATAATATGCTTTGTTGGTTAAATTTAAAGGCAGGTTATGCCACCAATAATTGATGGCGGGGGAAATAAGAATCGCTCCTGCGAGTCTGTTAGGGATGTACTTGAGGCAAGACCAAATGACTTGTCCACTTATAGAGAATCCAGCTACATAGAATTTTGGTCTGAGGTTCAACTCATCCGCGAGCTCCTCTATATCCAATGCCAAGCTTTTCACGGTTCTCTTCGGATGCGGGTCACTCTCTCCATAACCAGGACGATCTATGGCAACAACATATACTCCTAGTTCTTCAAGAACAGCCTATACGTACACACGTTAAAACAAACAACCATTAATTAATTACTCATGAGAAGCTACATGCATGAAGCGCCTAGCTACTAGCTATATATACATGTTCAAGAATTGAACGGAAGAAGCCTAGCCATACCGGTGAGGCTGCCAAGGCAAATAGATTATGGTGTTTGCTACAGTCGAAGCAATGGACGTATATTATTTTAGATTTTGCTACGTCTTTTGAAACACCCGATTTTTTATACGACAAATGTCTTCCGTCACGAAGTTTTATCCTTGGGGATGTAAGAGGAAGGCCATCTAACTTCCTGGGAGGTGGCGGAACAGCTGTTTGATAAGCCCATGCACAAAACACCGCTAACAAGATGACTAGTAATATCTTCAAGATTCCTGGATACATGCAATTAAGAAAATATCAATGCCAGTCACTTAACTATATATTATCATCATATGATATTGTTTCAGAACATCACTTTTATAGTTGAATGCAATGGAATTATAAAAGAAGATCTGAACTATATAAACTCACCAGAGGAGGAATCTGGTTTGGTAGGAGATGATGTTAAAACCTTTTTGTTGGCCCCTTCTACCATTGTTAATCTATCAGGCAAGGATAAGGGAGATGTGAACAAGAAATTAAGATGACAACTTTCTTTCTGAGCGAATTGAAATCAAGAACTATAAGAAGAGAGTACGTTGCTATAAGAAATTAAAGAACACACACAGTTAAGGTCTTAAGGAAAACATATGTTCTTGACTTTCACCATTCGGATATAAATAATACGTGTGTAGGTCACAATTGTATCAAGTATCAATCAATGGTGAAGCAATACCACAATAATATATATGAACTTGAATGATCGTATGAACGGAATCGAGAGAAACTTCAAGCATACGGCTGTGTTTAACGTATAATGTATTGCTTAAGAAATTAGGGCATACAAACTTGTATTTATATCCCTTGGGTATTTACAATAACTACCTTAAACTATGACTAATGTCATATATAAACTAAACTTCACTAAAATATATTGAACACAATTTAAGGGATCTAACAATCTCCCCTTCTGTGTTCAATTTACAATTAAGCACAATAATAAAAATTCTCTATTTAAGCACGAAAACAATCTCCCTGTTTGGAAAATGCAGAGATTCTTTTTCTTTCTGCAATAAACATTAAAAGACCGTTCTTTGAAGTTTTGAGTCTTCACGAGATCTTCAAAGACTCGTCAGCAGTGACCAGGTTGTTTATGTTGTTTATCAGATATGAAGGAATTTGTTTGGCATAATCGAGTAGCAACGGAAGCAAGATATAATACAAAATAATAAGCTAACCAAACAAACACTTCTCATGGACCAATATCTAGACATGGAATTGCAACTAAAATATAATAAACAAGATAGAAGAAAAGTTATACCACAACTCAAGCACAATAATCTTCCTCTTGTTAATCTTCAAGAACTAAAGCAAGTCAAGGCTTCAAGAATCCAAACAAGGATTCCTCTAATGAAGTCCACCCCAAGCAACCTTGATTCCCAAATGCTAGTAAGTTGGTGTAGCCACCAAAACAACACCCAAGTCTATGTGTTTCTTGCTTCTTGTGTTCAAGAACACCAAGAACAAGATGAACAAGTGAGAGAAAGTTCAAGTGTCAACCAAGAGCCAAGAGACATCCAAAAACCTCACCAAGAGCAGATAACCCTTGGCCTCTTTGCCTACCACACTTATGAGAAGTTAACCACATCAAACCAAGTGTTTAAGGCTGTTAATTCTGCTGTTACAGCGAACGTACACGGCCCGTGTAGGTCTACACGGCCGTGTAGGCCCAAAGTCCATGCCCCAATTGGGCTAAGACGGCCCATGTCTAACAGGTACTACACGGCCCGTGTTCATCTACACGGCCTGTGTAGGCCCAAACTACACGACCTTGAATTGGGCTAATACGCCTCGTGTATGTTGGACTGGACACGGCCCGTGTTCAGGAACACGGCCCGTGTACCATCCTGCCAAAACCCATTTTGGCCTTTTCCTCTCTTTTGCTTGATCGTGTTGCCGGAATCAATACTTGGTGTGTGACCCAATAGGCCTATACCTCATCGGTAGTGCCATTAACTCGTTCGTGTCAGCTGGAATATTCCAACAGACTCCCACTTGCACGTGGCACGACTACGAAAAATAACATAAACATAGAGCGGCCTCTAGCAAGACATCTATGCTCCCAACTCAGTATAGGGTATGCCACTCTTGACAAGATCCCAATCATAAAATGATTGCCCTAAAGACAAATGAACATGTACATCCCTTTGTTCGTGATATCCTATGTGAACACAAGGCATGGAATAAAGTCAACCTTCAGATCATTCACGATTATGTTTCTCGATTCTAGATTAGTGGTGACCAACAAACCAAGTTAACATTGATCCATCATCAATATAACTTGAGCACGGCCATGCATATGAACGTCAGAACTCAATCATCGAGGGGCCCATGGATATCTTCTCTATACATAGAGGAACAAATTCCTTTCGACTACATAGTCCCGCCACATAGATAATACTCTACCCAATCATCTCCCTTATAACGACCAGTTACGGACCGCGTTAGAAAACGATCAAAGCAAAGTAGATCTATGCTTTGGAATCACATGCATCTCTAGTTTAAGGATGAAATGTCATCATCATCCCGAGTTTCTTATGACTAGAACCATGAAGCGAACTCGGGTGCGGGTCCTCCAATCACTTGAAACCCCTTTCAAGTATAGGCAAGAATCACGTTTAACAAAACCAACCCTTTACCTCAATCTTAATTTATACTTCCTTCCCATAAAGTATAACCGATTGTGGAAATTTAGAATGAAAAACATTCTCGGAAGTGTTTAAACATGCTAAGACGGAACACAATAAGGATTCATAAAATACCCGCCCTCGGCGTATTATTAAATCTCCATTTAATAATCGATATGGTATGAATTGCAATATTGCTTAATGTCCCCAAAATATAAGTACAAATCAAACATAAACCAAAACATATTCAAGCCAAGTTATACGCATTAGACATGCTAATGGACCTAGTATGACAAGCACCACTAGTCCATAACAATGGCTTAACTAGTGGATTTGTCCCACAACATCCACAAGTTCTTTTGTTATTCAATTATATCTCTTTTGACAAGACTACTTCAAAGGTATGCATCAAAGAGATCTTACTTTTCAAAAAGGTTAAAGTAATCACACCCTCATTGTCTCAAAAACCCACAATAGGGTTAGTGATACTTAAGAATCAACAAACAACACCACAAGTTAGGATCATCAACTTTGATCAAAGATCAACCGTTATCCTAGCAGAAGCACGCATTAGAGTAACTACTTACTCCAAGCCTATTCAAGTCGTCAAACACCAAGAACATATCACTATATTTCTTGAACTAAATACTATCCAATTTTGTATCTCTTAAATGCCCCTATGAAGCAGTAATTCCTGAATTAGGTTTGCAGATAACCTAATATCGGGACATTATCTTCCATAGACATTTAACACTAGGAATACAACAAAGCTCCCACTAGCCCTGACATATGAAAAAGGTTTTATCTATGCTTTTAGAAAACTCATCACTATGATTTTCTAATAGTAAGCAAAGATATCTTTCCTTCAAGATGCAAGAATAAGCCCGAAGTGGTCTTATCCACTTTTGTAGACATAATTCGGACACTACGAACATATATTAAGACCCTCGAAGAGTGTTATAAGCACTTCCTCATCATATTGTTCCATGAAGGAACGCGGTCATTAATATCCACGAGTACCAAACATTCTTCAACATAGCCACTAGGACAAGTTTCTCCATAACCATCATGAAAACTTTACCACTAGTCGGTATTTGAAGTTGAAGTTGTCTACAATTCCATCCATGTTAATCCCATCACTACCACCTTGGCTTATACCTAGGTATGGGATCAAGTCAAGACAAGTACTTGGACATTTCAAATGAATTGCATCTCTTTATCATTTACTTCTTTTATTTTTAGCGAATTCTGGATCCACTACGTCTTCCGATAGGTGGTGAACTCTCCACGACTCACCATCAAGTCATTGCCACTTAGATATAAGAAACCCATATCTCTTTGGCTCTATATGACCCTTATCAGAATTCAAAGAAGTAATGACTCTTAGTCAGGCATACCAGCATAACCATGTTGATCATCTATCAAAGACATCAGATTATATGCTAGTATCATTATCAAGTCTTTCATTTATCAAGATTTTCATTTAAGTTCAACGTTCTTCCACTGGAATGCCTTAGTTTTAGTTTCTCTCTTCTTCCCCTTTTAAGCAACCAACATTGTTCTCAAAAGTTTAAATAACTAAAACTTAGAAAAACTCCTCAAATGTATTAGCACTTCTCGATTTCAAGTTTATCCATCTCCCACTGAATGTAGGATGGATAGCTTTGAACTATAAGATAGACAAGCAAAGAACCTTTCTATTCGTATCTCAATAAATGCTAAATAGACTATCAATTGTATTTGGATTTGAGGACTTAGTCACAATGGTGAATGAATATCTCGACAAATCGGACACACATTCTTGACCCGTCATAAACCGGATCAACAACACCCGGTTCTCTACTCCATGACACCATGTACCAATGCGTCTTAGTAGGATATGAATTGTGAAACAATTCCACAATTCACTATATGGTCATCCAATATATAGATAATAGATATCTTAGCATCTTAACTAGATCTAAGTACCTTGATCTATATGCCCTATTGATTCTTAAAGTTGTTTTGGCTAATTCTGAACACCAACAAGGTTTCAGACATATGCCTAAAGTAACAAACGTCTCGCAACTACTACCATCAAGGTAATGACGAAGAAGTTTCTCTTTCGTTATTATTTGTGGTATGCTTGAACTGATTATCCACAAAGTGTGATCAATATCCAACAAGCTTATAATCCTCTCACAAACTCCGGCGAAGGATCTCATAATCATCTTAGCCTAATAAACAAGATCAATATCAAAGCGTTTAGCCCGAGACTAAACTATTCCGAGATCCTAACCACATGGATCTAGGCAACATATTTCTTGTTTATGTGGTTAAGTTGATTATCACACAAAGATAACTCATCCAAACTATTTTGGATTCAGAATCAATTATTCATGAATATTCTATTACTTGTAACTAATCCTTGTGTATGCCATGACATGGGAAATTTTGAACAAAAATATCTCACAATAGATTTTCATAATAAATTTCGTATTTTAAGAATAAACTCATCGTCACCACATGTAAAGTTGTACGCCACGCAGGGCAAAACAACACATGAGCTATGACATAAAAACCTTGAATGAATAACGTTTAAAAATGTTTTACATCAATTCTTAAAACTTCAAAATTATGTCCATCGTAATTGAAAACGAGCATACAAAGAGATGTTACTTGCTACGCAGGGCAATAAAACAAAGTAATAAATAAACCGGCGACAAAAGCGAGATCAAGTCTCCTTATCTTCTCTTGGAGGACAATCACCATGGTTTCCTCGTTCGAGATCCGGTTCTTCATGCTTTTCTTTCAACAAAGGACCTACACTTTGTAACAAACAAATTTGTGACAAACGTGAGTCAATCAGCTCGGGTCAACAACCCAGCTTATAGAAGAATAGCAATGAATCATGAATGTACCTGAAGATGGAAAGTTAACTCTCTCTTTTCTGAGAATTTTATATCCTCTCGGCACGTAGGGCAGGCGTGACGGCCCCAATTTCCAAATCTTCCACAGAAGTAGCAAACCACCTTTTCTTGAGTCTCATCTTGAGGCACACTCTCTAGGTCCTTCGACTCAATATTAAGGATAGGCTTGGGAACTCCAACCTTTCCTTTTAGGGTCGGTTTCTTCTTCCTTTTCTTTTGTTTCTTTAAGCCGAAGACGGGAGTGGTTGAGGTGGAATTATGCTTGGCCATGTCAGACTCCGCAGACTTCAACATGTCATGCAATTCGCTTAAGGACTTCTCCATTCCTTGCATATGATAGTTTGTGACAAACTGACCATATAATGCGGGCAGAGACTGGAGTACAATATCTACAACGAGCTCTCTCCCAATAGGAAATCCTAACCTCTCCATTTGGTCCACGTTCGCCTTTATCTTAAGGACGTAAAGACCAACATTCCCGCCTTCCTGCAGCCTACAACCGACTAGGCTTTTAACACACTCATAGTGTTCCTGCCTAACTTGCTGTTGGAACATGTCCTTGAGCTTGTTTAACATATTGTACACACTCATGTGCTCGAGCTGCTTTCGCAACTCCGAGCTCATAGTTGACAACATAAGACAGGCCGGCAACATCGTGCGTGTCCTCAACACGTTTTTCATACCCGTATCGGACGGCCCAAGTCGCGTTGGTAGCAGGTGGCTCCGAAAGGGGTTCCTCAAGGATGTGCAACTTTGACTCATGGCGAAGGACAATCCTCAATTGCCTAAGCCATGCAATAAAGTTCACCCCCGTGAGTTTCTCCCTTTCTAGGAACACTCGAAGTGAGATGTTTGACGTGGTATTGTTATGGTTTGACATCTATAAATAACAATAATACGAGTTTTGGTTAGTTTAGATAAACCTTGTTAAAAATAATTACCCCATAGTTTTAGACAAAAACAACTATTTATAACAAGGGTTAAAAACCTTATTTCACCTCGCACCGTGACGGGTTTACCACGGATCACGTGGCGAAGCTATTTAGGCCGACAACCATTTTGCCAATTGTAATCTCTATTACAACTCTTAGACACTTGCGGGATCCGTTGACATCCATTATGTCGGTTGGAATATTTGATCCTTTCCTTACACCAATCTTAATATATAATTTTTGTTTAGCTCGTGCTTAGCTCGACAACTAATCAAGAATTATGTACTAAAATTGTAAACCGTCCGACAAGACACACGGGTGGCACTCCCGACCATCAATTGGCTCGTGCTTAGCTCGACAACCAATCATGCGAGTTACCCCACTCACCTTCCACACAACTACGCAAGGAATTACTCGTGCTTAGCTCGACAATCATCCTTGTTTCGTTAGATTCAGGTGGTGTCATCTTACATATGGTGCGTGATTTACATTTTTAAAAACGGGATTTTGTTTCCGGTTTATAAAAAACCTTTTGTGAATTAACAAAGTAAGTGTCAAAACGATTTTAAGCACTACTTAAATATAATACCAAGTTTATATTTTCTTTGTCAATTCTATTCGCGCGAGATTGTTAACCACTTTAACAAACGTTGTATTTTATTTAATTTTATAGAAAATTGTCTAGCATGCGAATCCTAATCCATGCATAGAAAATTAAAACACAACCACGCAAATATATATATGTATAATTCGGTAACATGCCCAAAAATCCTATGCGTTTTCCCTGTGAGCCACAACGGGGAAAACGAGGCCAAAACCTAAGGACAAGGTAAAGCCTCGTTGGGTGAGCTCCCACCGAATCCAAGACCTTCAATAGCGTGTTGATTCCTTCTCGCCAAGACGTCATCACCATGACTCCCGTTGACTTCTCCGGTTCTAATTCTATACTATTTACAAATACATAGAATATATATATATATAAACGATACGCAGGTCGCATTCCTACACTATTTATACAAGTACACGGAATAAAATAAACGGCGTGCAAGCCGCACCAACAAATATATAAATAAATATTTACATCAACACGGCACGCAGGCCACCAAAAACCCGAATCAATCAACCACCACAACACATAGTTCTAAGGGCATATCGTGTTACCGAATTAACCACACGCAACATAAATGAAACATGGTGTGCCACACAAAACCATGATACAAATATATATCTATATGTTAGTCAAGATTTTCAACATCATCAAAGTCACCAAAATGACAATCCTTGTACATATGCATTAGTGTACCAAACCATTTTTGTGACACGTATTCATATATACATTTATAAGTATATATTTGTGTACACTTCATGCCAAGTTACAACAAATATATAAATATAAAAACTAAAATATTAACAAGGCTACAAATATAACAATTCTAGCACAATAAGAGTCTCAATGAAAAACCAATTTTAAGAAAACAACTTTTCTTATATAAAAGTATTTATATGGTTTTTCTCAACTCGATGTAAAAACAAAATATATTAAGTAGGCTACAAATATACCAATTTTAGCCTAACATGAATCTACATGAAAAACCATTTCTAGAAAATAATTTTCCTAATATAAAAATATTTATATGAATATTATGTAGGCTACAAATATACTAATTTTAGCCTAACTAAGATCTACACGAAAAACTTTCAAGAAAACAATTTTCTAGTATAAAATATTCATATGGTTTTTGTAGACTCATTAGTGCAAAGCCATGTTAGATATGGCTCTGATAGCACTGAAGGAATTTGTTTGACATAATCGAGTAGCAATGGAAGCAAGATATAATACAAAATAATAAGCTAACCAAACAAACACTTCCTATGTACCAATATCTAGACATAGAATTGCAACTAAAATATAATAAACAAGATAGAAGAAAAGTTATACCAAAACTCAAGCACAATAATCTTCCTCTTGTTAATCTTCAAGAACTCAAGCAAGTCAAGGCTTCAAGAATCCAAACAAGGATTCCTCTAATGAAGTCCATCCCATGCAACCTTGATTCCCAAATGCTAGTAAGTTGGTGTAGCCACCAAAACAACACCCAAGTCTGTGTTTCTTGCTTCTTGTGTTCAAGAACACCAAGAACAAGATGAACAAGTGAGAGAAAGTTCAAGTGTCAACCAAGAGCCAAGAGACATCCAAAAACCTCACCAAGAGCAGATAACCCGTGGTCTCTTTGCCTACCACACTTATGAGAAGTTAACCACATCGAACCAAGTGTTTAAGGCTATTAATTCTGCTGTTACAGCGAACGTACACGGCCCGTGTAGGTCTACACGGCCGTGTAAGCCCAAAGTCCACGGCCCCAATTGGGCTAAGACGACCCATGTCTAACAGGTACTACATGGCCCGTGTAGGCCCAAACTACACGACCTTGAATTGGGCTAATATGCCTCGTGTATGTTGGACTGGACACGGCCCGTGTTCAGGAACACGGCCCGTGTACCATCCTGCCAAAACCCATTTTGGCCTTTTCCTCTCTTTTGCTTGATCGTGTTGCCGAAATCAATACTTGGTGTGTGACCCAATAGGCCTATACCTCATCGGTAGTGCCATTAACTCGTTCGTGTCAGCGGGCATATTCCAACAAGATATTGCAGTAAAAGCCTCGGGTTTATCAGAATTTACAACCATGATCATCTCTTTGTCTTCACGGAAACAATCTTGAGCATTTCACAAGAATAATCTATCTTGACTATGCACAAATGATGTTCGAGGGTTGGATTGGTTGTTTCAGCATCTTTGAATTTTTTTTTTGGACAAAAGTTGCTCCCCCTCGAAAATAGCTCATGATCTTTAACACTAAACTCTGAAACTTTTTCAGAACCTTGCTCCCCCTTGACTTGATATCCACCTCTACATATGAATTATCTTTGTCTTCAACAACACACTTTTGATGAGTTTTGTCTTCTTATCGAATAAATGTAAACTCATCTCCATCATCAACTCAAACTCAGTAACATTCGGTTGATCATTTATTGTAATGTAACTTCTCAAAATTAAGTGAATTATCTTCCTTCACCTTGATTTTCCCCTCATGATGGTCAAGATCCATCATGATCATCATGCACTTGTAAATTGGCTTCAACTTGATTTTGGCATGATTCTATTTGAAATATATGACAATTAACGCATCCGTTGTAACACCGGGATCACGTAGATTTCCCGTTAACACTTCAGTTTAAATAAACTAAGTGACCTATGTTCAGTGTTGGCATGATGTTAGCAGTGGTAGGATTTCCATCTATCACTGTAAATATAATAAAGATATTACTCAAGATGTTCCGACACTATCACAAAAACAAGCAAATGATTCCATAAGTGTCCTAGAGTAAGAATAATATAGCAATTGGCTCTAGACTTAATAAGTGCACGAAAGAAGTCGGGGACCGGAGTAGTTGTCCTCCTATTTTCAATACCAACAATCTCCAAGTGAGATGTCAATAGTGTATGTGAAAAATCTCCGTGTGAAGTTGAAACAATCATCTTTTAAGAAATAATTGAGTAGCTGGGTGGGGTTAGTGCATTGCATCACTGGGTTCATGATGTCTACTTTAATACCATTTAAAACTAGTAGTAGTTGCGGCTACCCGGATATTTGCTACAGTTTGGTAAGGATCTTTCTTTTCTTTTGATCCTGTCTCACACCCTCATCTCTTGGAATATTTTTCAACTTCTCCCTCAAACTCTCTTTCCAAAATGAATGGACACTCTTTTTATTCTCACTTCTATAAAATAGGAAACTCCTTGGGTAGGTCTGTCCGGCTCTGGCTAGACCATAGGAGTAAAAGGCTGCCTAAACATAGTACGTACGAAGTGATCGAGACAACGAAATATTTTTGTATTTTATTTGTAAAGATTTTCTAATGTTTTTGGATTTTTGAATTTTCAATGTTTTTGGATTTTCTAATATGAAACTAGAACAAAAGAAATAAATATTTCTATGAAAATTTTCTGGAATTACTCCCCCTACAAGTATGCATAAAAATAATTTTAATGAGAAAAATTGCATACTTGCACGTCTTCAAGCTTGTGCTCCCCCTGCAAGTAACAACCATCAACACACAAGTTAAATAAAATAATGATAAATGACAAGAGAGTAAGCTTCTCAGATCATCAGGCTCGGGGTGATGTTGAACACAATAACGTGCGTGAGAACTGCAGGGAAAACTCTTCGATTTTCTAGCCATGAGATTTGAACTTCTTCGTGTATTGAACACACAGTTGTTTTGACTTCACAATATTCTCTGTAGTGTAACTGTGGTGTTCCAGAATGTCTCTTGGCTTATCTGCAAAACAAATTATGCAGATTTTGGTACTCATTTGAGTTTGGGTCCAGGAGGATTAGGAGAATTATCTACATATTCATTCTTAGGCATCCATTTGTAGTTAGAATTCAATTTCTCCTTTTGAATTTTCCGATTAATAAAAAACGTGTTCACTTTTTGAGGAGATGTACAAATTTTCTCCTTAGATAACCTTATGAGATCTTTAATAGAATACACCTGAAATGGATATTTCACAGCAGACTTATCTAATGCATCTCAACAAGAATTAACAAAAGTAGAAGATTTATACTTCCTAACATTAGCATGTGAATGAACATTGAAATTAAAATCAAACTTATTTGAAATATTAGTCTTTGCACAACGAGAACTATTTCCAGCATATGAAGCTGGTCTATGCACATAACCAAAATTGTTCTTGTAACCACCGTAACCATAGTGATTATCAGCATTATTTTTGTAACCACCATCATCAAAATGATTTTTCTCTTGAAAACGTCTTTTCCTGGCTTCTAGAAAGCTCTTTCTTTTCTCAAGCCACAACACTCTTTTGGCTTGCCTCATACTTAAAGGTTTTTTTGTCATCACTTCCAAATCTTGGTTAGGAAATTTAATGTATTGATTATGCTGAGAGGTGCTAATTTGATCAACAAAATTTTTATCTCCAAACTCAAAATCCATTAACTCATCAAAATTCTGTTCAATAACAGATTTTCCTTTATCTTTGAAAGAGTCTTGAGAATTCAAAAATAAGTGAGGTTTACACAGAGCACATTTATGAGGACTCACATACGGGACTTTTGAAAAAAGTTGTTAAAAAGTAGGAAATGGTTCGTCATCATTTGGACAACTCCAATTCAAACAAGATTATGGAAAATCAGTATTAGTAAAACACTTTTCTGATTTTTGAGAGATAGTAGTAACAGCAGAATTTTGAGTTTTAAGATACTCAATTTTATCAAGAAGCATTTTTCTTTCATTATCAAAATTCTTTCTCTGGTTTTCCAAATTCTGTTCAAGTTGAGAAATCTTCTTCTTCAAAATTGAACTTGGAATATATAGATTTGAAAACTCAGGTTTTTCAGAAAGATTTTCCGATTTCTGGCTAAGTTCTTCTGGAGAATAACTAGTTAGAAAATCAGTTGATAAAGTAATTTCTCTCGTATCATAACTCTTATTCAAATCGTTGCAATCCAACGGGACTTGCATTTTATCTTTATTTTCTCTTTTTGTCTTTTCAATTTCTAAATCCTCTTCTGCACCTGTGAACCTCATCAAATTAGTAAATCCCCAACCCATGTATTCAAAATCGTAAAATTGAGCACGGTTAACTTTGAATAAGTTCTTTGGATTTTCAAAACCTAGAACCTCTTTTACATTGTAAAATTTAGTGTCTTTTGGTTGATTCAAAAATACAGTCTGTTCTGTTTGACCACGTTTACAAAGATTATCTTCCAGCTCTTTAACTTTAGAATACAACTAGGTTCTTTCTTTAACATAACGATCAATCTCAGCATAATTATCTTTACATTGAATTTCTGCATCTCTTAATTTGACAGTAATTTCAGAGTTTACTTGAGTGAGATATTCAACCTTTTCTTCGCAAATTTTAAACTTACCTTGTACATAAGACAACTGATCATTTGCTAATGACAGTTTTCAATTGCACTGAACTAACTCATTGTAATTGTTGTCTAATCTAGCCTCAAAGATTCGACATTGAGCTTTATCATTTTCTAATTGTGAAATCTGATTTTGCAAAGCATGAATCATGTCAATGAATTGAGAATTAGTAGTACTAACCTCAGAACCAGATAAAGAATAGTGATCACTTTCGGTAGTTGTCATTCTTAAAAAACTTGATACTTGAAAACTCGGATCTTTGAGTGGAATGGAAAAGGTGATTCCAAGTAGGAATTGATCTCAAAATTGGCTAAAATGGAATTCAAGAATGATGTTTTAAACAAAAAGGATTCCTTAAAAGCTTTAAGTCCTGCCAAAGGTTAATGCCCTGAAGCGGGGTTCGAAAGTGGTTGGCGATCGAAAGTCGTTAGCTGCTCAAAGTGGTTGGCTATCGAGAATGTTGGCTATTGTGAAGGTTGGCTATTGATAAGGTTGGCTATTGAGAAGTTTCGCTATTGATAAGGTTGGCTATTGAGAAGGTTGGCTATTGATAAGGTTGGCTATTGGAAGGTTGGCTATTGTAGAAGGTTGGCTATTCAAGAACTTTGCTATTTCAGGTAACACAGTTAGCTATTCTGTCCAACTTGGCTATTAAAAAAAATGGTTGGTGATCCAAGAACTTAGCTATTCACCAAACTTAACTATTCACCAACTCCGCTATCCAAGAAATAAAACTTCGCTATTCAAGAACAAAACTTCGCTATTCGAGCACTTCACTACTCAAGGAATAAAACTTGGCTATCCAAGAACTGTCGACCTAGAATTTTGTCGGATCGCTTCACAAAGAACACAAATTCTTGCAAAAACCAATTCCAAATCACTCAAAAATGATATATGAATACTAATCAACAACCAATTTGAACTGAATCATCACAAAATATTAAGTCCAAAACCTATGAATGAGACGAAACCGTAATCTCGCAAAACAAAAAATTAGATCCAAAACCCCTTAATGCCTATCGATTTTGAAGGGAATTAATACCAAAACAAACGATAACAATAATTAAAAACTATTCAATTTTCAATGCCCATAAGCAGTATCAACTCAAATAGATTTAATAATAAGGCAACTATGAACAAGAAATTACGAACAGGGCAAAAAAAATCAACCACTTACCTTTTAATCCACATTTAATAATAATCAAAATCCTATCTTTTTAATTCCAAACCTTACCTAATAATGAATAATCAAAAGCAAATCACCAATTTCAATAAACAAAATGCAATAGGTGATGAATTAATTACCTAAATTCTCAACAAGAAGGGTATATACGTCGACCACCAAGAACTCGATTTTAGGTCAGAAATCTTTACCTTTTGATCCAATTCTGCTCTGATACCAATTGTAGGTCACAATTTTATCAAGTATCAATCAATGGTGAAGCAATACCACAATAATATGTATGAACTTGAATGATCGTATGAACGGAATCAAGAGAAACTTCAAGCATACGGTTGTGTTTAACGTATAATGTATTGCTTAAGAAATTAGGGCATACAAACTTGTATTAATACCCTTTGGGTATTTACAATAACTATCCTAAACTATGACTAATGTCATATATAAACTAAACTTCACTAAAATATATTGAACACAATTTAAGGGATCTAACAACGTGCAATAAACAAACGTACAAAAACAATGCATGTGGATCTCATACCTACCATGAAGCTTAGAGGAAGCTAGGGTCGTTTTCCTTGACCAGGTCATTTTCCTTGATTGACCCCTTATTCCAAATTGATGGTTTCTATATAGTTTGTCGTTCAGAATTAACCACCCTAATTTGATATCGTTAAGCTTTATTCATTAGATTACCACACTTGACCATTTTCAATATTCAAGAAACTTGTCTTTCATCAAATTAAACAACTCCATTGTAGTTTTCTTTTGTTTAAGTGTTTGAAATGAATAAAAGACTCCTTGCTTAAAGCATTTGTGAGTATGGTAGCAATTAGCATACATGATAGATGCAACTAGTTGAACCGACCTTTCTTATTTCCTTGTTTAAAACATTATTTTTTAACAAGCCCAAATATCACTACTAGAATGGGCCTAATAGAGCCTGGTTAATATTACTAGAGATAATGCACTACAAAACGTGTAGATTAGAGTTTTAGTATAAGATAGCTAGCCATCATATTTTTCACACGGTGTTTTAGAAATGGTTTCACCTTAAAAATAGACTACATGCGTGATAGGTAAATATCACCTATTCGTATATAGTATAGCTTTTTGGGTAAGACCAAGTATCGGACGTTTCTAATAATCAACCTTCACTATTATCTAGTCGACAACAAAGCGAAAATAAACTAAAGGACTATAACTAAACAACAAAAGCAATAAAGTAAAGATAAATTCATAGGAGTATGCAATAAGAGAAAATTCAAAGCAAGAATGTACTCATTCAAATTAGATACACTCCAGTCAAATATAGTAAAGTATAAAATCATGCGACGTGACTATGTTGACTTATTAAGTACAGTAGATAAAACATATACACGTATCAATTAGTAATTCATTTATAGATACAACGAATTGCATGCATAACCTCTTAATGCGTAAGGCTTTCTAACTGAAAATAATACTAAATACCCGATCATAAATGAAGATAAGATATATATATGATTCAATCCGAGAATAACCAAATCATAAGAATAACCTCTTGATGATTCAAACAACACACGTAACACACATTAGCATAACTTCTCATAACATAAGGACATATACTTGGTTTAATATCCAAAATCCAAACCGTCATCCATGAACCTCATGTAATACCACAAATGCAGAAACCATGTTTAATCATACCAAAATCCATTAACCTGGTGTCAATCTTCACAAAATCAAACTTGTTTAAGTATACATACACTTAAATATATATAAGTATTTCACACATAAAGTCAACCTAATATAAATCTATAAAACACTCACATTGGTTGAAAATATCATCAATACAACCAAATATACTTAGTCATTGAGTCAAAGCATTATACCATCCAAGTCAACAAAAGTCAAACAATCATAAATACATAATACAAATAACTAGAATATTTCTAATCCAAATGAATCAAAGTATAAGAACATAGTTCTTACAAACAAACCCAAATCACACATCAAATCCGGATCTAACACAACCAAGGTAGGAAAGATTATACCAAACCTGAAATGAAGATGAAATGGGGTGTTCAATGGACTACACACTCCTTTTGTGCTTGAATCACCTTCTTTATGCACCAAGGATCGAAGCCTCGTCATTTTGGTATGAAAACTAGGCTCCATGGCTGCTCCAGGTGAGAAAAATCGAAACAAAAATGTACTCCCATGTTCTGTGCTCGAGCTACTAGTTTTATCACCTTGAAGGGATAAGGCACTCCCGTGCCAAGAGAGGCACAATGGCTTCGTGCCTCATAAATGAGATACCCCTGTGCATTAGGTGTGTCGGCCCAATGGCTGGTCCGAATTTATGAGAGGCACGGTTAGGGGCACGACTGTGTGCTTCAGAGGAATGTGTATGCCTTAGGGTGTGCTCAATAGTAGTTTCTCACAAGACTTGATATATTCAACAATTTTCCATCGTTTTAGCATTGTTTATCATCAAGTCATCATCGTGAGCCTATAAAACAGATTATAAAGATATTAGGCATCAAACCACGTAAATTTGCTAATAAGGTGCCGAAATGCGTAAATTCGTTATGAAAAATATGTATATTTTTACCCATCTCAAGCCTATATATGTCTGCCCGAAGAGTTATACCAACTAGTGAGTGACTAGTAGGTCTAGAAGAACAGGAACACAGATGTTCCTATCTAGGAATAGCTTGATAGAGAAAATCAAGAAAAGGGGTGTTGAAGCTGGTGAAGGTGTTGTGTTTGGTGAGGGTGGAGGAGAGTTTGATCCAGATACAAATATTGCAAATGTTGTCACTAATATAGCCGACAATATTGATGATCCTGAAAGAACTCCAACTGCTCTTGCTGGTTATAGTGATAGAAGTCAATGCTCCTAGACAGAATATTGTTCAAAGACTAACTAAAATTGAGGAAATATTCCAGGATTTTGATTTTCAATTCGAGCATGTTATTGAACCAGATTTAGAGAAAGTACGGAACCTAAAGTGGAAATACATGCCGAGGTTGTCATAGATGAAACTGAAAAGGTTATTGAGGTTAAAGGAAATTGAAAATGGAAGAGAATTTCAGATACTGCGCGAATAGCAACTAATGATGTAACTAATCAATTTGATTTCATTGCTTTTGATGAAAAAGAGAATTCAAGGAAGCAGAAAATCGAAAGAAAGAAAATAAGGTTGAAATGCCAATGACACTACAAAAAATCAATGACAAAGTTTTAGTAGTCGAGGCCACCGGTGATTAATGATTTCGAGGTAACAATAAGCTTAGACAACACTGACAACAAATTTCAAAAAGTTTGAATTAGTAAAAGAAATGAATTTTTTAATTGATGATGAATCTGATCTTGAAACTAAATAAGTGGTCATACTTCGGTCTCTAAATGATGACGTTAGTGCCGAGACTGATTTTGAATGATATGCACATGATGTATTTTGTTCATACTCTTAAAGCACATTGGGAGATTATTTCGGTGGACGATAATACTCACAACGATGATGAGGTTGACTATGAAATTATGGTGTTTGTAGAAGTTAAAAAAGAAATCTTAGACGTTGAAGCTTATGTGGAAAGAAATTATGAGGTACTTGAAGTTGAACCAACATTTTATCAAGACATTGATAGGAACATAGAGCCATCTGAAGTTTCTGAGTTTTATGAAGTTGGTTCTGATCTTCAACAATTGATTGAGGATAGGTTGGAAAAACTATTTGATTCTAAAACTTCCATACATGAGCATGTAGCTATTTGTTACACTAAATTCAAAAGGAAATGCTTACATTGTGCAAGACATTGTCATGGCTGAATCCGAGTCTTCTTCATCTGATAATAAATGTGATTTTTAGAAGTATCCTGAATAATAGGTTTCATCTCCCTATAGATCCGGTATGTATAAGGTTTTGACGATGATCACGGGTTTGAAACCATAGATGAAGACATGAGTAAAAAGAATGAGAGTGGAAGAGAAGTGAGAAAAGAATATGCTAAGGTGGCGTTTGGTTCGCAGAATGTTTCTGAAGGAATTGGAATCTCTGATGGAATTCGAATCTGCCAGGAATTGAAATTTGAATCTATAATGTGTTTGGTTGGTAGAAAATGGAATTGGAATTCAATTCCATATCCTGTTTGGTTTGCAGACAATGTAGATGAATTTGATTTCATTTTTGTAAAATGACAGAATTACCTTTCTGTTTTTTTACCTAATTATAGTTTGTTTTATAACTTTTATGTAAAAATATATTATATAAATTATAAAATCGCACTCATAAACATGTTAATAAACATAATAAGTTAGAATCATTACAATACTAATTATCATAAAGTTACCAAAATAATCTAGTAATCTCTTGATACATCCAATCTAAGATATACTTGAGATGATTTTACAAAAATAGAGTTATTAAAAACTTACATATCCAAATATCAATCATACTAAAAAACATCCCAAAATCATCGGTTGAGATAGCATATCAATCTACGATTTTCAAGGTTGTGCTTAGAGAGAGAGAAGGAGAAATATATACGGGAGAGAGAAGATAAAGGGAACTTACCGGCGGCGGAGGAGGACCGAGGAAGGCGGCAGCGAACGAAGAGGGAAGGAAGCAGTCGACGAGGGAAGGGAGCAGTCGACGGAAGGAGCTGTCAACGAAGGAAGGAGCTGTCGACGAAGGAAGGTGTCGACGACCGAACAACGACGATGACGGAAGGAGCAGTCGACTAGGGTTGTGTCATTTGAAGGGGAGCTGTCGTTATGAGTAGGAATGGCAACGGGGCGGGTTCGGGTCGGGTTTTGGTCGCCTCGTCCCCAAACTCGAAATGAAAACACGTCCCCCTCCCCGCCCTGTTCCCCATTGGGGATTGTTTCGGGGCACCCCATCGGGGCGTCTGCCAAACCCGACATTGGCCCGAACCCGAACCTAATGATAAAACCCGACCCAACTAAAAATTATGTTAGTGTGCCCCGGCCCCGAACCCGAAAAATCCCCGAAGAAAATCCCCGAACCCAACCGTAACCCGAAAATATATATAATCCCCGACCCGACCCCGAAACTAGTCGGGTTCTAGTTGTTTTGCCATCCCTAGTTATGAGCAGGAAAGGAAGCGGGTTGTTTAAAGAAAAGCTAGGGTTGTTTAAGAGGGTATAATTGTAATCTGTCAAATTCCCTCATCTATGGTTTCTAAATTCCCTCCTTCTTTTGAAGGAATTCACTTTCCCTCTCATAAGGGATTTAAATTCCTTAAAATTCCATTTCCAAAGCAAACCAAACATGTATTTCATGGGAATTGAATTCCAATTCCCACAGATTCCCATAAAATCCGTCCAATTCCAATTCATGGGATAAGAGTAAGGGACGCGTAAAGATAAAAAAAAACATATATGCTATTGGACTGAATATGTATTGAACATGTCGTTGTCACCCGGAAACACAAGCACTTATCCCAGTAGACCTCTTAGTAGGCTCTCAAAACTTGACGCCGGAATTAACAGCAAAATCACAAATGATAGAAACCAAATTTGATGATCAACTTGGCTCGTGGAAACTGATGCTAAAAGAAAAACATGTTGCTCCTGATCCTATTCAAAGTTCTCAACCACCATCTAACCTATTTATGTTGAAAAGATTGTTGAAAAAGATTAGACAAATTCAAACCTAACTGCAAGTTGAATTTGAAAGTGGGGGTGTCGAATCTAAAGAAAAGGGTGAAATTATACAAACTTATACTACTTACATGCCAACAGTTTAAAATCCTGTACATTTTGAGGAGGAAGAAGTTCTAGAGAAATAAAGTCTTGATAGAGTACTCTTTGGCGTATTCGTTGAAGTTCATGAATTATTTTCATCTAAAAAAGGACAATTTAATATTACAGCTAAACACGTACCTTATTGAAAAAGAAAAGGAGAAAAAAAGAAGGGCAGAAGAGTCTTATAATTAGCCTTTTCCTAAATCCTATATGCTATATGAATGTCCTCAATAGAGATTCTCAAACAGTCATTACTCATGACGCTTTAAAGAAACCACTGTGCCCTGATTATCATATGAATCATGTAGGGTTAGAAGATTTCTGTGAGAATATTTGCATTGAGGAAGTACAACCGATTGAAACACTCATGAAGTAAAATGTAGACCAAAGAGAAAGAAACATCAATTTTGATGCTTATGAGAACCCATCAACAACCAACGGATGAAGTCTACTCTGATAATGAAATTCAAGATATCAAGAAAATTAATCACGAGTACTATGTCAATGATTGTTACCGAGAGAATATGAAGCAATATGTGTTCACCAAGGCTGATATCAAGCAATTGAATCGATGGTACTCTAAATTTCATAAAATTGCATCTTCAAGACAAAGACAAGAAATAAATGAATACACATGTGCGCGAGGGAGAAGTATTAATAACATCAAATGTTCACTAAAAATATGTTTATATAATTTAGTAGTATACACATAGTCACATATAAATCATATAATAATCAAGATATCATCTTATAATAAAGATTAGCTTTAATTTGAATTTTTATTAAGGGTAAAGCCGCTAGATAGTAGTAATATTTCCCCAATGTTCCATTTTGAATGGTCAACTTTTTTTTACACATATGGCCGGTAATTAAACGCTCAAAAAACGTGTGATAATGTCATTTCTTAACATGCAACTTCTTTAGAACATTAACAAAAAAAAGCCAACAATTAGATCAATATTGTTGCTCCATTTTTTATTTTATATATCTTCGTAGATAATTTTTTTACCTTACAAAAGACATCAGGTTCAAGAATTTTCATCCGATGTAAGCCAATAAATTACTAATTAAAATCGGGTATGTCGTAAATGAACCATTCAACACACTCTTACTATCTTTCTGATGATTTTACCTGTTTTAAAATCGTTTTTAGTTGTTCCTTTTGTATTAGTTTATATACAACTTATTACCTCTTCGATATTAATATAGATTTTTTTCTTCTTCATATGTAAACTAAGTTTTGATATAATTATTATCATTTACACTCTAACAATTCACATTCTTTATAGTTTTAATTTGTGAAAAATTTAAAAAGAAAGCTTCTAGTATTAAAAGTATGTTTTTTTTATAATTTATGTAACTTTTAAATCTATTTATTTTCCAACACGATGACTAGTCAACTATCCACTACAACACAATACCATCTTTTGTGTCGGACAAATCGGTGGAAAATCCGTAGGTAAATGATGTTTCTTTCGGATTTCCCACGGAATCGACTGTGGCTAAAAGCTTCATGGGAAAATCATTTCCCTCGGATTTCCCAGATTTTCTTGTAGTGATCTAATAACCCACTAACCTACAAATGACCCGTTTAATATTAGTGGTTGGAATCCTGACACGAATTAATAAACGGGTCAGGTTTGGGTCATATGTTTCTAATACGTCAACTCGCAAACTCGTGACACTTCAAACTCGAACACGACACATTCGTCTGCCCAATCTTCTTCTTCAACTAACAACACTTGGCCCTGCGCTTTCTTCTTCTTCTTCTTCTAGTCAAGGACAACAACAATGAGTTTCTAATACTTGGCATCATAGTCCACCTTGGTCTCTTGCTTTGGCATAGTTGAAAAACCAGTGTTACTCTTGGACTTACAGTCATTAGCTCTGTGGCTAATCTTGCCACATTTGTAACACTCTATTGTGGAGGCATCAAAAGTTGATTTAAATTTGCATTTGACAAACTATGATGTCCTCTTGCTGAACTTCTTGACACCCTTTCCCTTCTTGAAAGGTTTGAACTTCCTAACCAATATGGCAGCTTCCTCAAAAACTGCCTCAGACTCTCCAAGCTTCTCTCTTCATCACTCGTCTCGTCTCCTCTTCACTTTCTCTAGTAGTCTCTCCTTCATCCTCTTCTTCATATGAACCAAAATCAATAGCAACAAAGCTTCTCATCTTTGTATCTCTTGATACAAGGGCAGTTGGTGCAGCTTTCACTACCTCCTTCATCTCCTTAGACTGAGCAATCTTAGTTTAAGAACTTAGTATATTTTGTTAGCTGAGTTAAGCAAAATGTTATATCAGCTTACTATTTCACTTTGTAATATTCTCAAGTCAAAGGCAAAACATGTGTTGTTCTATTATGCCTTTAGATCTTTGTTTGTAAAAGTTTAAAGTACTTTTTGATCAAGCACGAGACAAAAACGATCGATCTTATCCTCTGAAAAATGATAAAGATACTTTAGAAGATGAATAATCACTTCACTCCAATAGAACTATTCAACACTGTCTTACTATCTTTTTGATGATTTCACTTGTTTCAAAATCATTTTTAGTTGTTCCTTTTGTATTAATTTATACACAACTTGATTACCTCTTCAATAATATTACTTACACCGAGAAGAAGGCGGGGATAGGGGAGATTTTCGGAATGTACAATTCTAAGATTATTTAACTTATCATGTAAATTAGTTATCTTAATCCAGCAAATTGTATACTTGTTCTAGTGTCGCTATAGTTAGTTCAAAAAGACGAATACCGTTAACACCGTAGAATGTTCATATACGTGAATTATGGTCTATAGTGATAAATCATAATCATAAAATGAAATCACACTTCCTTTATTAAATATGTGATGTGATGTGATTGCACTATATATTGGTCAAAGAGATAGACATGCTGTATTCGCGAAAGTATATATTTGTTTAGTTATGCTTAGAGCACCGCCTTTTAAACTATGCTAGTAGGTACTTATACAATGCTACGTCGGCAAATAGTTTACTTTCGTACACATGTTGTGAGGGCATGATATGATACTTGCGTAAAGCAGCTAAAACGAATACTTATTCCATAATACATTTTTACAAGATGTTAACATTCAAGAGGAAAAGGAAAATGGTTGCCGAACCATATATCCTATCCTCCTCCCATGATAATAGATCCAGTAATAGCATTGTCGATCCATAATCAAAATGTATTTTTTATCACCTGTTTGAGTTATCCGAGTGAGAAAATTTTCCTTGATCGGGTTATGTTTTTTACATTTCAAACCATTAGACCTTGCGTTATATCCTACCTGATTTTATGGGTTCCCAATGTAGGGTAAGGAACACCAATATACCTATTTTGGGTTGAATATCGGGTAGCCATTTCGGGTGTATTCACTCGATGGAGAAGCTGATGCCATCCCCCACCCCTTCTCCAACGTAATTAATATAAAAATAAAAAATGTGGGAAAAGTTTGGGTAAGAAAAGGGAATGTATAACACTTAATTGGTAGGGAGAAGAATATGAAAGAGGGAATAATGTGAAGCTCATGTGGCATTGGGTTAGAAAAAAGAAAAAGAGAATTAATGTATAACTCATGGTCTTATAAAATGAAAACATAGTTCCTTGCATTTAATACCCAGCAAAAAATGAATATTTTGAAATATACAATAAATCATTAGTATAGGTTAAACACTCAAAGGACTTTTTTTTAATGTAAATAAATATTTAACCCGACTTTTATATATAAGACCATGAGTATTATCTCTTTCTTACCCCTTGCAACATATGTGCTATATTACTTTTCTCTTTCATTTTATTCTATCTCACAAACCTTCGTTTTCTTCCCAAACAATATTGTTTATTTAAATAGAAATACATAAATAGAGGAGAGTCGAGAGAGATAAAGAGAAAAAATAGGATGGAGAGAGGATAGATGAAGGAGATAGAGAGAATAAAAAGGTTGGTAGAAGAGGAAGATATATATATAGAAGAAAAAGAGAGAACTTTTGAGAGAGCTAGTTAATGTTCGAAATAATGCAATAATTCTCTAAAATATGTAAGAAATGATGCAACAAATTTTGGTTATCCATTTGTTTTTGTAATTAGTGTTATTGTTATCTTTTTTTTTTAACAAATTGGTATCTTCCGTCACTCATTAAATTGAAGAAAATTAGCTATGAATAAAATAACGTTTTGCTTTAAAAAAATAATATAATAATTTTTTTAACAGAGATTAATAAATAAGATAGATGCAGTTAGGGATGGCAATAAAAACCGAAATCGACAAGAAAACTGAAACCCAATATAAACGTGGTGGATTGGGGGATGATAATTGGGGATATGGACGGGGAAACCCGGATTATTTTTAATGGGGATGGGATAGAGACGGTTTTTGTGATCGATCTCCGCCCCGATTGCCCAATACTTGATAATAATTTAATATTAGTTATATATATATATACACACACATATATATATTAATAATATGCATAAAATGATTTTTAAATAGAAAATTTATATCTTTATACACTTTCATACAGCCTAATTTTAATCGTTGTCAATTTTATTTAGATTGTTTGGTTTTTATATTTTAGATGCGTTTATACTCTTTAAGACTTTAAGTTCGGTTTGGATATGTTTGTATTCGATAACATTTATACTTTAGTATAATTGTTTTCTAAAACTTGTGGAATAATCTTAACAGTGACGGATGCCAATAGTGAGAAATCACGGTTTTACTTTAAGGGTATTCCCACAGTAAGAATCACCCGTCTAATCACATGTTTACATCAAACGAGGATGTCCTTTTCTCCATGGTTTCCCTGGTTACCCAATCGGGATCCCAGTGAAATCCTTAAGGTTTTTTAAACAGGAGGACGCTATTCTTAAAATAGAGATGGGAATAGAGGGACCAATCCCCACTCCGAACAAACTCAGTTGCCATTCCTAAGTGTAGTTTTGAACCCATTACAAATCCTCTGGTCTTTTAATAATTTAAAGTAAGACGCACCCATTATTGATGCTTCCACACACAAATTAAGAGTAATTTAAGTCTTGGGTCTTTTAATAATATAAAGAAAGAAAGAAAGCTTATAGGTGGCACGGGCTTCCGGTCAATTTTATAGACGGAGTGAAAATTTTTAACGTTTTCTAGCCGGTGTCATGAGTAAAATAGGGTGCCACAATGCTTTTTTTTATGATAACAAAATCTAAAGAAAAATGATAAAATATAGTTTAATATTCGATTTATACTTTTAAAATAGTTTAGTTTACCTTAAAAATAACTATTTAAAATATTCATAAAGTTGTGTTTTGTTTCAAATTTTGGCCCTAAAATAGCGAGACAACAAATGAAACCTTGTTAACCCGACCCGATTATCTGAAAACTAAAAAAACCCGAGCAACACCCTTAATTTTAATTAATTTTGTTTTTGTCGGTGCCACCGGACAACAAAAATCCAGGGTCCACCTCTGGCTATATCTACACCCATTACGATGCTCACACACACAAAGAATACTCTAATTAGCCTTAGGTCTTTTAATAATTTAAGAAAGATGCAGGGGTTAGGGGAGGCAATTTTAACATGACACGAACTCAACACAGAAAATAAACGGGTTTGGATTGATACATATAATAAATGGGTTAGGGTTCGGGTTAACTTGTATGATAAATATAATAATTGAGTCGGGTTGAAGTCATACATAAATTTGACGGGTCAACACATGAACTCGTTTAATATTAATATAGATTTTTTTTCTTCTTCATATGTAAACTATGTTTTGATATAATTATCATTCACACTCTAACAATTCACATTGTTGATAGTTTTAGTTTGGAAAAAATTAAAAAAAAGAAAGCTTCTAATATTAAAAGTATGGTTTTTTTTTATAATTTATGTAACTATTTAATAACCCACTAACCTACAAATGTCCCATCAACACGCTAACCCATATAATTTAACGGGTTATACGGGTTTCACATATAAATTTTAGTGTAGCCCACTAACCCGTGACACTTCAAACTCAAACACGACACATTCCTATCCATTATTACTCATGCTACCACACAGAAATTAAGAGTAATTTAAGTCTTGGGTCTTTTAATAATATAAAGAAACAGAGCATATATGGATGGTGGTCAAGTATGGTAATCCAATTCAATGAATGAAGAAATTAACAAGATTGTCAGAATAGTGGTTAATCTGAACGACAAATTAACTAGAAACCATCAATTTGGAATAAGTGGGTCAATAAAGGAAAAGGACCCTTCCTCTAAGCTTCATGATATATATATATATATATATATATATATATATATATTAGCGTGGTACCTGCGCAATGCGGCGGCGGCGGCGGCGAATATAAAGGAGGTTGTGATGAGTTTTGTGCAGAATAATCACAAAGAGCTAATATGAGTTTGTGAAGATTCTTTGCGAGAGCCACTTTGAAATTAAGAATTAAATTGCTAACTGTAAGTTATTTGTGTTTCAGTTTGTTGGAAGAGTTTTGTCGCATGGCTGAATTATGAAGTTACTGATTATATATATGTATGTATATGTGTGTGTAATGTTTCATAGTTCCAATTATTATGTAATTGAGTTAGAATGCAATGTTTATAAATTTCAACTCTTTGACTCTTTCATTTGTTTGGTGTTTGGGAAATCTCTTGAACTTGGTTTATTAAAAATAGGAATTTAGGTAATGTCATGAATCAAAAGTTAATATTAAAAATATATGATTAGACTTAATTCAGTTATAAGTGTGGTGATCTCATGAATCAAAAATTTAGTTATAAGTATGGTGATCTCATGAATCAAAAGTTAATATTAAAAAAATATTGTTAGAAATAATTCAGTTATAAGTATTGGTTTAAATTCATTAATTGTTGGTTATGTTTTCAATATTTATTTGTTTAAATTCATTAATTGTGGACTTAAATGAGGGGTAAGGGATGGGTATTTTAGTAAATTTACTCTTCTTAAAATTAAGAGTTTTTTAGTTGGTAGATGCATTATATAGGAGTAAGATATATATATATATATATATATATATATATATATATATATATATATATGGATCGAATCCACTTGAATTATTTTTATTTCTTTATTACACTATTTATATCCGAATTAAGGGGAAAGACAACACTCATCTCTTTTACTTGTGTTCTTTCTTAATATTAACTTCGATATACTCTTTTTTATATATAGATCTTGATCTTCAATTCGCTCAGAAATTGAGCTTTAGTTCTGTGAGTGATCTCCAGCTTGAATGATAACTACAACGTTAATGTCAGAAGGAGCCAACAAAAAAGTTTCAGCAACAACCAGCTGGAAATCCAAACCTGCAGATTCCTCCTCTGGTACTTAGTTTATTTTTCATATCTTCGTTTATAATTTCAATGCTCGCTAGCTTTTGATCACCATAAAATTACATGATTTAGCTGATGTTCTGAAATAATATCAATACATATGATGAAAATAGTTGAGTGACTGGGTATTTTGTTAATTGCATGTTTCCAGGAATCTTGAAGATATTACTTGTGTTATTAGCGGTGTTTTGTGCATGGGCTTATCAAACAGCTGTTCCACCACCTCCCATGAAGTTAGATGGCCTTCCTCTTACATCCCCAAGGATAAAGCTTCGTGACGGAAGACATTTGTCGTATAAAGAATCGGGTGTTTCAAAAGACATAGCAAAATCTAAAATAATATACGTCCATTGCTTCGACTGTAGCAAGTACCATAATCCATTTGCCTTGGCTGCCTCACCGGTATGGCTAGGCTTCTTCCGTTCACTTCTTGAACATGTATATATAGCTAGTAGCTAGGTGCTTCATGCATGTAGCTTCTCATGCGTAATTAATTAATTGATGGTTGTTTGTTTTTACGTACGTATAGGCTGTTCTTGAAGAACTAGGAGTGTACGTCGTTGCCATAGATCGTCCTGGTTACGGAGAGAGTGATCCGCATCCGAAGAGAACCGTGAAAAGCTTGGCATTGGATATAGAGGAGCTCGCTGATGAGTTGAACCTCAGACCAAAATTCTATGTAGCTGGATTCTCTATGGGTGGGCAAGTCATTTGGTCTTGCCTCAAGTACATCCCTCACAGACTCGCATGAGCGATTCTTATTTCTCCCGCTGTCAATTACTGGTGGCATAACTTGCCTTTAAATTTAACCAACAAAGCATATTATCAGCAACTTCAACAAGATCAATGGTCTTTGCGTGTCGCTCACTACCTGCCTTGGCTGACTTACTGGTGGAACACTCAGACATTGTTTCCTGATTTTTCAGTTATTTCAGGAAACCCGGCTATTTTCTCTCATGGAGACTTAGAGGTTGCAACAAAGCTAAATGCTCTGATAGATCTAAACCAGGTACAAGCTCTTTTATTAAACCCATATATATGCCCTTCAATTAAATATTGATTATAAAGGGATGGAACATTAACAAACTTTTCCCAAATACAACAAAATTGTTGTGCTCAATAGGCTAGAATTTTTTTTCTTAATTCACAACTGCTAGTTGATGTTAGAATAAGCCGTATTACACCCACTGACTACTTTCTTTTTATAGTTATTTGTTGACCGACTTATAATTTATAAGTGGGACCGACTAACATTCTTTATTATCGTTTTGTTGACGATGATTGAATGCCAAGTTTATTTCACAAATTACACCTAACATATATAAACAATTTCTAGCTTTATCATTTTGTTTGTACTTTTCATACGCATGACACACTTACACATACATGCATACATAAAACATGTAATTATAAATGCATTTGTAGTACTGCTTATAATACTCTCTTAATTTGTGTGTGTTAAAGGCACAGTTGATGAAATCACAACGAAGACTCCAAGGAGAATTTGAGTCCATCCACCGTGACTTGAATATTGGATTTGGGAAGTGGGAATTTGATCCCATGGATCTAGAAAACCCATTTCCAAACAGTAACGGATCTGTTCATCTTTGGATGGGTGATGAAGATAGGATTGTCTCTGTGATGTTACAACGTTATATAGCACAACAACTTGGATGGATCAAGTATCACGAGGTCAACGGCGCAGGTCACAAGTTTGCATTTGCGGATGAGATGGGCGATGCTATTCTTAAGGCACTTCTTAACGTATAGAGTTAGTTAGACCGAAAACTTTGAAAGAGATTAATGTGTGTTTGAGTGTGAAGTGTGTGTTCTTGCATGTTCTTCATCTTCTACATCTTATACCACGATATTATGAGCTACCTTTGTATACATTGTGTAACACCGTATTTTTAACCCAAAAATTTTTACTTAAAAGGGATTATTAGATATTAAACTAAACAAATATTATTATGTATTATGTATTTAGGTTAGAAAACGTTATCACCACCACTGCCGCCGGCATAACCGACACCGGTAACCGCCAAACTGCCGTTAGCCGCCGTCAGCCACCGGAAACCACCGAATAACCGCCATTCTCACCCCATTATATACATGTATCGAGTATGGCATATTTGTACCGAATATATACATAAATAATACAAGTTCTTGGTGGAATATCTTGTTATTTATCTTTGATTTCCAACAAATAATAATAGATAGTAAAAGGTCAAGGGCCTCTTTTTTGTGAGTAAGTATTGTAATTAACTTTGTATAATTAATAGAATTCAAGTACCAACTTCAACTCTAAGCTGTCAACACACACACACACACACCGAAAACTTTGAAAGAGATTAGTGTGTGTTTGAGTGTGAAGTGTGTGTTCTTGCATGTTCTTCATCTTCTACATCTTATACCTCGATATTATGAGCTACCTTTGTATACATTGCATGGTAATCACGGACTATGTATAAGGTCAGCCTTAATATCTCTAAAATCTAAACTAACTATCTAACTAAACTTTTAAGGTTTGCTATCTTACATCCATTCGGTATCGATTGCAATCCAATACATGCTATCTTCTTAGCTTAAGTTACTCTCCCCCACTTGGCATCAAGCCTAGCTAGTAAGCCTAGTGGTATTCTAACATAAACATCTAGGGCTTGGTTATCCTCATAAAAAGGGTTTCGTATTACTAAAAAACATTAGGAGCGGAAACCCTTTGAAATTCTAGTTATATACGGGTCGCTTACGGCTAAGGGCTTGGGTGTCCACTTTGTGGAGCCGGTATAGAGTTATTAATACGAGACGTAAGACATACAGATCATTTGTACAATGCTTATTTGTTATATAACTAGTTTGATCTAATGTGGTTTTAGTTATATCTTCACTAACGATGTTAATGACCATATTTGTGCAGTTAGTGACGAACTTTACTTCAGACCAGGAAGGAGTTTTCTTGTAGTGTATATACAGCACCCATTAATTAATTAATTACGGATGCTACCACACAGACAATTACAATTTAAGTCATGGTCTTTTAATAACTTAAACAAAAAAAGCACATATATATGGAGGCCCAGGCGGTCAAGCATGGAAATCGAATAGATAATAACATTCATTTATTTCATCCATGTTAAATTAAAAAAATAATGTTTTAAACAAGAAAATTAATAAGATAGTGCAGGTAGCTAGCTGCACCCATTAATTACAGATCGATGCTTCCACACAGACAATTACACTTTAAGCAATAGTCTTTTAATAATTTAAACAAAGAGAGCATGTATGGATGGACAACAGTCAAGTACGGAAATCTAATGAATAATAAGACCTTGACAAAATGGTGGTTAATTTTGAACGACAAAAATACTAGAAAACCATCAATATGGAATAAATGGGTCAATCAAGGAAAAGGACCCTTCCCTCTAAGCTTCATGGTATGGGATCCACTTGAATTTTTTTTGTTTCTTTATTGCACTATTTATATCCGAATGGTGAAAGGCTAGAATATATCATATCTTTTCCTTAACTGTGTGTGTTCTTAATTTTGATCTTCTTAATTCAGTTAGCTCAGAAGGAAAGTTGTCATCTTGATTAAGTTCTTAGTTCTGTGAGTGATCTCCAGCTTGCATGATAGCAACAACAATGGGAGAAGGGGACAAGAAAAAAGCTTTAGCAACATCATCTCCTGCCAAACCAGATTCCTCCTCTGGTGAGTTTATACTTCAGATCTTCTTTTATAATTTCATTGCTTTGAAACTATAAAAATTAATGATCATGTTCTGAAACAATATTCAGTATGATGACAATATATAGTTAAGTGACTGGCATCGATACTTTGTTAATTGCATGTTTCCAGGAATCTTGAAGATATTACTAGTCATCTTGTTAGCTGTGTTTTGTGCATGGGCGTATCAAACAACTGTTCCACCACATCCCAGGAAGTTAGACGACCTTCCTCTTACATCCGCAAGGATAAAGCTTCGTGATGGAAGACATTTATCATATAAAGAATCTGGTGTTTCAAAAGACGTAGCCAAATCTAAAATAATATACGTCCATTGCTTCGACTGTAGCAAGTACCATAATCCATTTGCATTGGCAGCCTCACCGGTATGGCTAGGCTTCTTCCATTCAATTCCTGTGAATGTGTGTGTGTGTGTGTAGCTAGTATCTAGGTGCTTCATGCATATGACCTAGCTTCTGATGACTAGTATATTAATGGTTGTTTGTTTTTACGTACATGTAGGCGGTTCTTGAAGAACTAGGAGTGTACATCGTTGCCATAGACCGTCCTGGTTATGGAGAGAGTGACCCGCACCCCAAGAGAACCGTGAAAAGCTTGGCATTGGATATTGAGGAGCTCGCTGATGAGTTGAACCTGGGACCAAAATTCTATGTAGCTGGATTCTCTATGGGTGGACAAGTCATCTGGTCTTGCCTCAAGCACATCCCTCACAGACTTGCAGGAGCGATTCTTATTTCTCCCGCCGTCAATTACTGGTGGCATAACCTGCCTTTAAATTTAGCCAACGAAGCATATTATCAGCAACTTCAACAAGATCAGTGGTCTTTGCGTGTCGCTCACTACCTGCCATGGCTGACCTACTGGTGGAACACTCGGACATGGTTTCCTGGTTTTTCGGTTATTTCAGGAAACCCGGCTATTTTCTCTCCCGCGGACATAGAGGTTGCAACAAAGCTAAATGCAATGACGGATCCAAACCAGGTACAAGCTCAGCTTGCCCTTTGATTATAAAGGGAGGGAACATTAATCAGCTAATTAACTTTTCTCAGTTAGATTGTAGTGCACAATATGTCGTAGGTTAGAAAAAATTTCTTAATTTACAACTGCTAGTTGATGTTAGAATAAGACACCCACTGACGGACTCCTTTATTTATTTACTATATTGTTATTTGTTGACGAGTTAGTTAATGGGACAGACTATATATCATTCTTAATTAAGTATCGTTTAATTTCTTGACCATTGATTAATGCTATATATATATATATATATAAGGTTATTTCAAAAACATATATAATCAAACAAATTTCAGTTAGTTAATCAACAACTCGTTTTAATTTGAGGTTTGTACTTCTTATAGTTGTCTTAAACGAGTACACAAACTATATATGGTTTGTCAGTCCTTTATGATTAAGATTTGAGTAAGTGCTCAGTTTTTTAAGTTACATTTTAGCCTTTAATTACTACACATGCTTATGATACTCTTTGAACTTGTATGTCTTAAAGGCACAATTGATGAAATCACAACCAAGACTCCAAGGAGAATTTGAGTCCATCCACCGTGACTTGATTATTGGATTTGGGAAGTGGGAATTTGACCCCATGGATCTTGAAAACCCGTTTCCAAACAATAACGGATCTGTTCATCTGTGGATGGGTAACGAAGATAGGATTGTGTCTGTGACGCTACAACGTTATATAGCACAACAACTGGGATGGATCAAGTACCACGAGGTCAACGGCGCAGGTCACACGTTTTCTTTTGCCGATGAGATGGGCGAGGCTATTCTTAAAGCGCTTCTTAACGTATAGAGTTAGCTAGGTTAACTTAGCAAGGAATTAATTGAAGTCCGGAACGTACAAAATAAGCAGAATATATGCTTTCGTGTTATGTACTAGTTAGTTTTTTTTCATTTATTAATTCTTTAATTTGAGGCTACTACACATACGAATCCTGTATCAATTTCTTACTTCTTTTTACACCGCAAAAATGCATTAATCATTTTGAATGAATATTTAAGATATATAACAGTTGATTAATTTTTCAAAATGTATTTATATGTTGTGAATCAAGCTTTTGTTATATATATAATAACTCTCGATCGACTCCCGAATTCGCTATGAACCGGTCAATTCTAAGCTTACTAAAACCTATTCGTCTAGTGGTGCCCGCCTCTAAAAACATATGTACAGATTGCTTAAATAGTCTATCTAGAGACTACATTTAATTATACACTTTTTGTAAAAAAGCTACATTTATATAGAACTTATCTTATACTAAATTCAGCCATCTGTTAGCTAGAACTCTACTTGAAATTTTCTTTAAGTTTTTCAAACTTCTCTAGTATAGACTTGTTGAGAGTGTTACGGACAAAGACTTGCAACTCAACTCAATTACAAGTCTTCTGGCCGTCTTCTCGTGCCCGGCCCGCATCTTGAATTCTTCAACGTGTGATCATAGCTAGACTTATCTTCGGTTCTTCATGTTCAACGTACATCGATAAACCAAAACTCAGCTAAAGAATAAAAGAACTCGCTAAATTATGTACAGCATACATAGAAAACTCGACGTGTTTGGAGCTCACGTACTACTTAACTTTAGTTGAGTAGTCCATCCCAACAAACTTTCAATTATATGTCCTATTCACATTATCCTTTTGTGTCTAGTCAAATCAATGCAAATGAAGGTTTTAAGGGAAAAACCGTAATGGCTTGAAAACAGATTGCTTGATGGGAACGAGTTGCAAACTCCGAAAGGGGTTAAAAGCATGTTAACGGAGAAAAATCTATGTGAGGTTCGGGTTAACCCAAAAGTGACCCGAATGACGTATTTAAGGGTAAATAATAATAGATAGTAAAAGGCCAAGCGACTCTTTTTTGTATTTACCTATTCTTGTGAGTAAGTATTGTAATTAATTTTGTAAAAATAGAATTCAAGTAACAGCTTCAACTCTAAGCTGTCAACACACAAACACACACAGACCGAAAACTTTGAAAGAGATTAGTGTGTGTTTGAGTGTGAAGTGTGTGTTCTTGCATGTTCTTCATCTTCTACATCTTATACCACGATAGTATGAGCTACCTTTGTATACATTATGTAACACCGTATTTTTAACCCAAAAATTTTCACTTAAAAGGGATTATTAGATATTAAACTAAACAAATATTATTATGTATGATGTATTTAGGTTAGAAAACGTTACCACCACCACTGCCGCCGGCATAACCGACACCGGTAACCGCCAAACTGCCGTTAGCCGCCGTCAGCCACCGGAAACCACCGAATAACCGCCATTCTCACCCCATTATATACATGTATCGAGTATGGCATATTTGTACCGAATATATACATAAATAATACAAGTTCTTGGTGGAATATCTTGTTATTTATCTTTGATTTCCAACAAATAATAATAGATAGTAAAAGGTCAAGGGCCTCTTTTTTGTGAGTAAGTATTGTAATTAACTTTGTATAATTAATAGAATTCAAGTACCAACTTCAACTCTAAGCTGTCAACACACACACACACACACACACCGAAAACTTTGAAAGAGATTAGTGTGTGTTTGAGTGTGAAGTGTGTGTTCTTGCATGTTCTTCATCTTCTACATCTTATACCTCGATATTATGAGCTACCTTTGTATACATTGCATGGTAATCACGGACTATGTATAAGGTCAGCCTTAATATCTCTAAAATCTAAACTAACTTTCTAACTAAACTTTTAAGGTTTGCTATCTTACATCCATTCGGTATCGATTGCAATCCAATACATGCTATCTTCTTAGCTTAAGTTACTCTCCCCCACTTGGCATCAAGCCTAGCTAGTAAGCCTAGTGGTATTCTAACATAAACATCTAGGGCTTGGTTATCCTCATAAAAAGGGTTTCGTATTACTAAAAAACATTAGGAGCGGAAACCCTTTGAAATTCTAGTTATATACGGGTCGCTTACGGCTAAGGGCTTGGGTGTCCACTTTGTGGAGCCGGTATAGAGTTATTAATACGAGACGTAAGACATACAGATCATTTGTACAATGCTTATTTGTTATATAACTAGTTTGATCTAATGTGGTTTTAGTTATATCTTCACTAACGATGTTAATGACCATATTTGTGCAGTTAGTGACGAACTTTACTTCAGACCAGGAAGGAGTTTTCTTGTAGTGTATATACAGCACCCATTAATTAATTAATTACGGATGCTACCACACAGACGATTACAATTTAAGTCATGGTCTTTTAATAACTTAAACAAAAAAAGCACATATATATGGAGGCCCAGGCGGTCAAGCATGGAAATCGAATAGATAATAACATTCATTTATTTCATCCATGTTAAATTAAAAAAATAATGTTTTAAACAAGAAAATTAATAAGATAGTGCAGGTAGCTAGCTGCACCCATTAATTACAGATCGATGCTTCCACACAGACAATTACACTTTAAGCAATAGTCTTTTAATAATTTAAACAAAGAGAGCATGTATGGATGGACAACAGTCAAGTACGGAAATCTAATGAATAATAAGACCTTGACAAAATGGTGGTTAATTTTGAACGACAAAAATACTAGAAAACCATCAATATGGAATAAATGGGTCAATCAAGGAAAAGGACCCTTCCCTCTAAGCTTCATGGTATGGGATCCACTTGAATTTTTTTTGTTTCTTTATTGCACTATTTATATCCGAATGGTGAAAGGCTAGAATATATCATATCTTTTCCTTAACTGTGTGTGTTCTTAATTTTGATCTTCTTAATTCAGTTAGCTCAGAAGGAAAGTTGTCATCTTGATTAAGTTCTTAGTTCTGTGAGTGATCTCCAGCTTGCATGATAGCAACAACAATGGGAGAAGGGGACAAGAAAAAAGCTTTAGCAACATCATCTCCTGCCAAACCAGATTCCTCCTCTGGTGAGTTTATACTTCAGATCTTCTTTTATAATTTCATTGCTTTGAAACTATAAAAATTAATGATCATGTTCTGAAACAATATTCAGTATGATGACAATATATAGTTAAGTGACTGGCATCGATACTTTGTTAATTGCATGTTTCCAGGAATCTTGAAGATATTACTAGTCATCTTGTTAGCTGTGTTTTGTGCATGGGCGTATCAAACAACTGTTCCACCACATCCCAGGAAGTTAGACGACCTTCCTCTTACATCCGCAAGGATAAAGCTTCGTGATGGAAGACATTTATCATATAAAGAATCTGGTGTTTCAAAAGACGTAGCCAAATCTAAAATAATATACGTCCATTGCTTCGACTGTAGCAAGTACCATAATCCATTTGCATTGGCAGCCTCACCGGTATGGCTAGGCTTCTTCCATTCAATTCCTGTGAATGTGTGTGTGTGTGTGTAGCTAGTATCTAGGTGCTTCATGCATATGACCTAGCTTCTGATGACTAGTATATTAATGGTTGTTTGTTTTTACGTACATGTAGGCGGTTCTTGAAGAACTAGGAGTGTACATCGTTGCCATAGACCGTCCTGGTTATGGAGAGAGTGACCCGCACCCCAAGAGAACCGTGAAAAGCTTGGCATTGGATATTGAGGAGCTCGCTGATGAGTTGAACCTGGGACCAAAATTCTATGTAGCTGGATTCTCTATGGGTGGACAAGTCATCTGGTCTTGCCTCAAGCACATCCCTCACAGACTTGCAGGAGCGATTCTTATTTCTCCCGCCGTCAATTACTGGTGGCATAACCTGCCTTTAAATTTAGCCAACGAAGCATATTATCAGCAACTTCAACAAGATCAGTGGTCTTTGCGTGTCGCTCACTACCTGCCATGGCTGACCTACTGGTGGAACACTCGGACATGGTTTCCTGGTTTTTCGGTTATTTCAGGAAACCCGGCTATTTTCTCTCCCGCGGACATAGAGGTTGCAACAAAGCTAAATGCAATGACGGATCCAAACCAGGTACAAGCTCAGCTTGCCCTTTGATTATAAAGGGAGGGAACATTAATCAGCTAATTAACTTTTCTCAGTTAGATTGTAGTGCACAATATGTCGTAGGTTAGAAAAAATTTCTTAATTTACAACTGCTAGTTGATGTTAGAATAAGACACCCACTGACGGACTCCTTTATTTATTTACTATATTGTTATTTGTTGACGAGTTAGTTAATGGGACAGACTATATATCATTCTTAATTAAGTATCGTTTAATTTCTTGACCATTGATTAATGCTATATATATATATATATATAAGGTTATTTCAAAAACATATATAATCAAACAAATTTCAGTTAGTTAATCAACAACTCGTTTTAATTTGAGGTTTGTACTTCTTATAGTTGTCTTAAACGAGTACACAAACTATATATGGTTTGTCAGTCCTTTATGATTAAGATTTGAGTAAGTGCTCAGTTTTTTAAGTTACATTTTAGCCTTTAATTACTACACATGCTTATGATACTCTTTGAACTTGTATGTCTTAAAGGCACAATTGATGAAATCACAACCAAGACTCCAAGGAGAATTTGAGTCCATCCACCGTGACTTGATTATTGGATTTGGGAAGTGGGAATTTGACCCCATGGATCTTGAAAACCCGTTTCCAAACAATAACGGATCTGTTCATCTGTGGATGGGTAACGAAGATAGGATTGTGTCTGTGACGCTACAACGTTATATAGCACAACAACTGGGATGGATCAAGTACCACGAGGTCAACGGCGCAGGTCACACGTTTTCTTTTGCCGATGAGATGGGCGAGGCTATTCTTAAAGCGCTTCTTAACGTATAGAGTTAGCTAGGTTAACTTAGCAAGGAATTAATTGAAGTCCGGAACGTACAAAATAAGCAGAATATATGCTTTCGTGTTATGTACTAGTTAGTTTTTTTTCATTTATTAATTCTTTAATTTGAGGCTACTACACATACGAATCCTGTATCAATTTCTTACTTCTTTTTACACCGCAAAAATGCATTAATCATTTTGAATGAATATTTAAGATATATAACAGTTGATTAATTTTTCAAAATGTATTTATATGTTGTGAATCAAGCTTTTGTTATATATATAATAACTCTCGATCGACTCCCGAATTCGCTATGAACCGGTCAATTCTAAGCTTACTAAAACCTATTCGTCTAGTGGTGCCCGCCTCTAAAAACATATGTACAGATTGCTTAAATAGTCTATCTAGAGACTACATTTAATTATACACTTTTTGTAAAAAAGCTACATTTATATAGAACTTATCTTATACTAAATTCAGCCATCTGTTAGCTAGAACTCTACTTGAAATTTTCTTTAAGTTTTTCAAACTTCTCTAGTATAGACTTGTTGAGAGTGTTACGGACAAAGACTTGCAACTCAACTCAATTACAAGTCTTCTGGCCGTCTTCTCGTGCCCGGCCCGCATCTTGAATTCTTCAACGTGTGATCATAGCTAGACTTATCTTCGGTTCTTCATGTTCAACGTACATCGATAAACCAAAACTCAGCTAAAGAATAAAAGAACTCGCTAAATTATGTACAGCATACATAGAAAACTCGACGTGTTTGGAGCTCACGTACTACTTAACTTTAGTTGAGTAGTCCATCCCAACAAACTTTCAATTATATGTCCTATTCACATTATCCTTTTGTGTCTAGTCAAATCAATGCAAATGAAGGTTTTAAGGGAAAAACCGTAATGGCTTGAAAACAGATTGCTTGATGGGAACGAGTTGCAAACTCCGAAAGGGGTTAAAAGCATGTTAACGGAGAAAAATCTATGTGAGGTTCGGGTTAACCCAAAAGTGACCCGAATGACGTATTTAAGGGTAAATAATAATAGATAGTAAAAGGCCAAGCGACTCTTTTTTGTATTTACCTATTCTTGTGAGTAAGTATTGTAATTAATTTTGTAAAAATAGAATTCAAGTAACAGCTTCAACTCTAAGCTGTCAACACACAAACACACACAGACCGAAAACTTTGAAAGAGATTAGTGTGTGTTTGAGTGTGAAGTGTGTGTTCTTGCATGTTCTTCATCTTCTACATCTTATACCACGATAGTATGAGCTACCTTTGTATACATTATGTAACACCGTATTTTTAACCCAAAAATTTTCACTTAAAAGGGATTATTAGATATTAAACTAAACAAATATTATTATGTATGATGTATTTAGGTTAGAAAACGTTACCACCACCACTGCCGCCGGCATAACCGACACCGGTAACCGCCAAACTGCCGTTAGCCGCCGTCAGCCACCGGAAACCACCGAATAACCGCCATTCTCACCCCATTATATACATGTATCGAGTATGGCATATTTGTACCGAATATATACATAAATAATACAAGTTCTTGGTGGAATATCTTGTTATTTATCTTTGATTTCCAACAAATAATAATAGATAGTAAAAGGTCAAGGGCCTCTTTTTTGTGAGTAAGTATTGTAATTAACTTTGTATAATTAATAGAATTCAAGTACCAACTTCAACTCTAAGCTGTCAACACACACACACACACACACACCGAAAACTTTGAAAGAGATTAGTGTGTGTTTGAGTGTGAAGTGTGTGTTCTTGCATGTTCTTCATCTTCTACATCTTATACCTCGATATTATGAGCTACCTTTGTATACATTGCATGGTAATCACGGACTATGTATAAGGTCAGCCTTAATATCTCTAAAATCTAAACTAACTTTCTAACTAAACTTTTAAGGTTTGCTATCTTACATCCATTCGGTATCGATTGCAATCCAATACATGCTATCTTCTTAGCTTAAGTTACTCTCCCCCACTTGGCATCAAGCCTAGCTAGTAAGCCTAGTGGTATTCTAACATAAACATCTAGGGCTTGGTTATCCTCATAAAAAGGGTTTCGTATTACTAAAAAACATTAGGAGCGGAAACCCTTTGAAATTCTAGTTATATACGGGTCGCTTACGGCTAAGGGCTTGGGTGTCCACTTTGTGGAGCCGGTATAGAGTTATTAATACGAGACGTAAGACATACAGATCATTTGTACAATGCTTATTTGTTATATAACTAGTTTGATCTAATGTGGTTTTAGTTATATCTTCACTAACGATGTTAATGACCATATTTGTGCAGTTAGTGACGAACTTTACTTCAGACCAGGAAGGAGTTTTCTTGTAGTGTATATACAGCACCCATTAATTAATTAATTACGGATGCTACCACACAGACGATTACAATTTAAGTCATGGTCTTTTAATAACTTAAACAAAAAAAGCACATATATATGGAGGCCCAGGCGGTCAAGCATGGAAATCGAATAGATAATAACATTCATTTATTTCATCCATGTTAAATTAAAAAAATAATGTTTTAAACAAGAAAATTAATAAGATAGTGCAGGTAGCTAGCTGCACCCATTAATTACAGATCGATGCTTCCACACAGACAATTACACTTTAAGCAATAGTCTTTTAATAATTTAAACAAAGAGAGCATGTATGGATGGACAACAGTCAAGTACGGAAATCTAATGAATAATAAGACCTTGACAAAATGGTGGTTAATTTTGAACGACAAAAATACTAGAAAACCATCAATATGGAATAAATGGGTCAATCAAGGAAAAGGACCCTTCCCTCTAAGCTTCATGGTATGGGATCCACTTGAATTTTTTTTGTTTCTTTATTGCACTATTTATATCCGAATGGTGAAAGGCTAGAATATATCATATCTTTTCCTTAACTGTGTGTGTTCTTAATTTTGATCTTCTTAATTCAGTTAGCTCAGAAGGAAAGTTGTCATCTTGATTAAGTTCTTAGTTCTGTGAGTGATCTCCAGCTTGCATGATAGCAACAACAATGGGAGAAGGGGACAAGAAAAAAGCTTTAGCAACATCATCTCCTGCCAAACCAGATTCCTCCTCTGGTGAGTTTATACTTCAGATCTTCTTTTATAATTTCATTGCTTTGAAACTATAAAAATTAATGATCATGTTCTGAAACAATATTCAGTATGATGACAATATATAGTTAAGTGACTGGCATCGATACTTTGTTAATTGCATGTTTCCAGGAATCTTGAAGATATTACTAGTCATCTTGTTAGCTGTGTTTTGTGCATGGGCGTATCAAACAACTGTTCCACCACATCCCAGGAAGTTAGACGACCTTCCTCTTACATCCGCAAGGATAAAGCTTCGTGATGGAAGACATTTATCATATAAAGAATCTGGTGTTTCAAAAGACGTAGCCAAATCTAAAATAATATACGTCCATTGCTTCGACTGTAGCAAGTACCATAATCCATTTGCATTGGCAGCCTCACCGGTATGGCTAGGCTTCTTCCATTCAATTCCTGTGAATGTGTGTGTGTGTGTGTAGCTAGTATCTAGGTGCTTCATGCATATGACCTAGCTTCTGATGACTAGTATATTAATGGTTGTTTGTTTTTACGTACATGTAGGCGGTTCTTGAAGAACTAGGAGTGTACATCGTTGCCATAGACCGTCCTGGTTATGGAGAGAGTGACCCGCACCCCAAGAGAACCGTGAAAAGCTTGGCATTGGATATTGAGGAGCTCGCTGATGAGTTGAACCTGGGACCAAAATTCTATGTAGCTGGATTCTCTATGGGTGGACAAGTCATCTGGTCTTGCCTCAAGCACATCCCTCACAGACTTGCAGGAGCGATTCTTATTTCTCCCGCCGTCAATTACTGGTGGCATAACCTGCCTTTAAATTTAGCCAACGAAGCATATTATCAGCAACTTCAACAAGATCAGTGGTCTTTGCGTGTCGCTCACTACCTGCCATGGCTGACCTACTGGTGGAACACTCGGACATGGTTTCCTGGTTTTTCGGTTATTTCAGGAAACCCGGCTATTTTCTCTCCCGCGGACATAGAGGTTGCAACAAAGCTAAATGCAATGACGGATCCAAACCAGGTACAAGCTCAGCTTGCCCTTTGATTATAAAGGGAGGGAACATTAATCAGCTAATTAACTTTTCTCAGTTAGATTGTAGTGCACAATATGTCGTAGGTTAGAAAAAATTTCTTAATTTACAACTGCTAGTTGATGTTAGAATAAGACACCCACTGACGGACTCCTTTATTTATTTACTATATTGTTATTTGTTGACGAGTTAGTTAATGGGACAGACTATATATCATTCTTAATTAAGTATCGTTTAATTTCTTGACCATTGATTAATGCTATATATATATATATATATAAGGTTATTTCAAAAACATATATAATCAAACAAATTTCAGTTAGTTAATCAACAACTCGTTTTAATTTGAGGTTTGTACTTCTTATAGTTGTCTTAAACGAGTACACAAACTATATATGGTTTGTCAGTCCTTTATGATTAAGATTTGAGTAAGTGCTCAGTTTTTTAAGTTACATTTTAGCCTTTAATTACTACACATGCTTATGATACTCTTTGAACTTGTATGTCTTAAAGGCACAATTGATGAAATCACAACCAAGACTCCAAGGAGAATTTGAGTCCATCCACCGTGACTTGATTATTGGATTTGGGAAGTGGGAATTTGACCCCATGGATCTTGAAAACCCGTTTCCAAACAATAACGGATCTGTTCATCTGTGGATGGGTAACGAAGATAGGATTGTGTCTGTGACGCTACAACGTTATATAGCACAACAACTGGGATGGATCAAGTACCACGAGGTCAACGGCGCAGGTCACACGTTTTCTTTTGCCGATGAGATGGGCGAGGCTATTCTTAAAGCGCTTCTTAACGTATAGAGTTAGCTAGGTTAACTTAGCAAGGAATTAATTGAAGTCCGGAACGTACAAAATAAGCAGAATATATGCTTTCGTGTTATGTACTAGTTAGTTTTTTTTCATTTATTAATTCTTTAATTTGAGGCTACTACACATACGAATCCTGTATCAATTTCTTACTTCTTTTTACACCGCAAAAATGCATTAATCATTTTGAATGAATATTTAAGATATATAACAGTTGATTAATTTTTCAAAATGTATTTATATGTTGTGAATCAAGCTTTTGTTATATATATAATAACTCTCGATCGACTCCCGAATTCGCTATGAACCGGTCAATTCTAAGCTTACTAAAACCTATTCGTCTAGTGGTGCCCGCCTCTAAAAACATATGTACAGATTGCTTAAATAGTCTATCTAGAGACTACATTTAATTATACACTTTTTGTAAAAAAGCTACATTTATATAGAACTTATCTTATACTAAATTCAGCCATCTGTTAGCTAGAACTCTACTTGAAATTTTCTTTAAGTTTTTCAAACTTCTCTAGTATAGACTTGTTGAGAGTGTTACGGACAAAGACTTGCAACTCAACTCAATTACAAGTCTTCTGGCCGTCTTCTCGTGCCCGGCCCGCATCTTGAATTCTTCAACGTGTGATCATAGCTAGACTTATCTTCGGTTCTTCATGTTCAACGTACATCGATAAACCAAAACTCAGCTAAAGAATAAAAGAACTCGCTAAATTATGTACAGCATACATAGAAAACTCGACGTGTTTGGAGCTCACGTACTACTTAACTTTAGTTGAGTAGTCCATCCCAACAAACTTTCAATTATATGTCCTATTCACATTATCCTTTTGTGTCTAGTCAAATCAATGCAAATGAAGGTTTTAAGGGAAAAACCGTAATGGCTTGAAAACAGATTGCTTGATGGGAACGAGTTGCAAACTCCGAAAGGGGTTAAAAGCATGTTAACGGAGAAAAATCTATGTGAGGTTCGGGTTAACCCAAAAGTGACCCGAATGACGTATTTAAGGGTAAATAATAATAGATAGTAAAAGGCCAAGCGACTCTTTTTTGTATTTACCTATTCTTGTGAGTAAGTATTGTAATTAATTTTGTAAAAATAGAATTCAAGTAACAGCTTCAACTCTAAGCTGTCAACACACAAACACACACAGACCGAAAACTTTGAAAGAGATTAGTGTGTGTTTGAGTGTGAAGTGTGTGTTCTTGCATGTTCTTCATCTTCTACATCTTATACCACGATAGTATGAGCTACCTTTGTATACATTATGTAACACCGTATTTTTAACCCAAAAATTTTCACTTAAAAGGGATTATTAGATATTAAACTAAACAAATATTATTATGTATGATGTATTTAGGTTAGAAAACGTTACCACCACCACTGCCGCCGGCATAACCGACACCGGTAACCGCCAAACTGCCGTTAGCCGCCGTCAGCCACCGGAAACCACCGAATAACCGCCATTCTCACCCCATTATATACATGTATCGAGTATGGCATATTTGTACCGAATATATACATAAATAATACAAGTTCTTGGTGGAATATCTTGTTATTTATCTTTGATTTCCAACAAATAATAATAGATAGTAAAAGGTCAAGGGCCTCTTTTTTGTGAGTAAGTATTGTAATTAACTTTGTATAATTAATAGAATTCAAGTACCAACTTCAACTCTAAGCTGTCAACACACACACACACACACACACCGAAAACTTTGAAAGAGATTAGTGTGTGTTTGAGTGTGAAGTGTGTGTTCTTGCATGTTCTTCATCTTCTACATCTTATACCTCGATATTATGAGCTACCTTTGTATACATTGCATGGTAATCACGGACTATGTATAAGGTCAGCCTTAATATCTCTAAAATCTAAACTAACTTTCTAACTAAACTTTTAAGGTTTGCTATCTTACATCCATTCGGTATCGATTGCAATCCAATACATGCTATCTTCTTAGCTTAAGTTACTCTCCCCCACTTGGCATCAAGCCTAGCTAGTAAGCCTAGTGGTATTCTAACATAAACATCTAGGGCTTGGTTATCCTCATAAAAAGGGTTTCGTATTACTAAAAAACATTAGGAGCGGAAACCCTTTGAAATTCTAGTTATATACGGGTCGCTTACGGCTAAGGGCTTGGGTGTCCACTTTGTGGAGCCGGTATAGAGTTATTAATACGAGACGTAAGACATACAGATCATTTGTACAATGCTTATTTGTTATATAACTAGTTTGATCTAATGTGGTTTTAGTTATATCTTCACTAACGATGTTAATGACCATATTTGTGCAGTTAGTGACGAACTTTACTTCAGACCAGGAAGGAGTTTTCTTGTAGTGTATATACAGCACCCATTAATTAATTAATTACGGATGCTACCACACAGACGATTACAATTTAAGTCATGGTCTTTTAATAACTTAAACAAAAAAAGCACATATATATGGAGGCCCAGGCGGTCAAGCATGGAAATCGAATAGATAATAACATTCATTTATTTCATCCATGTTAAATTAAAAAAATAATGTTTTAAACAAGAAAATTAATAAGATAGTGCACGTAGCTAGCTGCACCCATTAATTACAGATCGATGCTTCCACACAGACAATTACACTTTAAGCAATAGTCTTTTAATAATTTAAACAAAGAGAGCATGTATGGATGGACAACAGTCAAGTACGGAAATCTAATGAATAATAAGACCTTGACAAAATGGTGGTTAATTTTGAACGACAAAAATACTAGAAAACCATCAATATGGAATAAATGGGTCAATCAAGGAAAAGGACCCTTCCCTCTAAGCTTCATGGTATGGGATCCACTTGAATTTTTTTTGTTTCTTTATTGCACTATTTATATCCGAATGGTGAAAGGCTAGAATATATCATATCTTTTCCTTAACTGTGTGTGTTCTTAATTTTGATCTTCTTAATTCAGTTAGCTCAGAAGGAAAGTTGTCATCTTGATTAAGTTCTTAGTTCTGTGAGTGATCTCCAGCTTGCATGATAGCAACAACAATGGGAGAAGGGGACAAGAAAAAAGCTTTAGCAACATCATCTCCTGCCAAACCAGATTCCTCCTCTGGTGAGTTTATACTTCAGATCTTCTTTTATAATTTCATTGCTTTGAAACTATAAAAATTAATGATCATGTTCTGAAACAATATTCAGTATGATGACAATATATAGTTAAGTGACTGGCATCGATACTTTGTTAATTGCATGTTTCCAGGAATCTTGAAGATATTACTAGTCATCTTGTTAGCTGTGTTTTGTGCATGGGCGTATCAAACAACTGTTCCACCACATCCCAGGAAGTTAGACGACCTTCCTCTTACATCCGCAAGGATAAAGCTTCGTGATGGAAGACATTTATCATATAAAGAATCTGGTGTTTCAAAAGACGTAGCCAAATCTAAAATAATATACGTCCATTGCTTCGACTGTAGCAAGTACCATAATCCATTTGCATTGGCAGCCTCACCGGTATGGCTAGGCTTCTTCCATTCAATTCCTGTGAATGTGTGTGTGTGTGTGTAGCTAGTATCTAGGTGCTTCATGCATATGACCTAGCTTCTGATGACTAGTATATTAATGGTTGTATGTTTTTACGTACATGTAGGCGGTTCTTGAAGAACTAGGAGTGTACATCGTTGCCATAGACCGTCCTGGTTATGGAGAGAGTGACCCGCACCCCAAGAGAACCGTGAAAAGCTTGGCATTGGATTTTGAGGAGCTCGCTGATGAGTTGAACCTGGGACCAAAATTCTATGTAGCTGGATTCTCTATGGGTGGACAAGTCATCTGGTCTTGCCTCAAGCACATCCCTCACAGACTTGCAGGAGCGATTCTTATTTCTCCCGCCGTCAATTACTGGTGGCATAACCTGCCTTTAAATTTAGCCAACGAAGCATATTATCAGCAACTTCAACAAGATCAGTGGTCTTTGCGTGTCGCTCACTACCTGCCATGGCTGACCTACTGGTGGAACACTCGGACATGGTTTCCTGGTTTTTCGGTTATTTCAGGAAACCCGGCTATTTTCTCTCCCGCGGACATAGAGGTTGCAACAAAGCTAAATGCAATGACGGATCCAAACCAGGTACAAGCTCAGCTTGCCCTTTGATTATAAAGGGAGGGAACATTAATCAGCTAATTAACTTTTCTCAGTTAGATTGTAGTGCACAATATGTCGTAGGTTAGAAAAAATTTCTTAATTTACAACTGCTAGTTGATGTTAGAATAAGACACCCACTGACGGACTCCTTTATTTATTTACTATATTGTTATTTGTTGACGAGCTAGTTAATGGGACAGACTATATATCATTCTTAATTAAGTATCGTTTAATTTCTTGACCATTGATTAATGCTATATATATATATATAAGGTTATTTCAAAAACATATATAATCAAACAAATTTCAGTTAGTTAATCAACAACTCGTTTTAATTTGAGGTTTGTACTTCTTATAGTTGTCTTAAACGAGTACACAAACTATATATGGTTTGTCAGTCCTTTATGATTAAGATTTGAGTAAGTGCTCAGTTTTTTAAGTTACATTTTAGCCTTTAATTACTACACATGCTTATGATACTCTTTGAACTTGTATGTCTTAAAGGCACAATTGATGAAATCACAACCAAGACTCCAAGGAGAATTTGAGTCCATCCACCGTGACTTGATTATTGGATTTGGGAAGTGGGAATTTGACCCCATGGATCTTGAAAACCCGTTTCCAAACAATAACGGATCTGTTCATCTGTGGATGGGTAACGAAGATAGGATTGTGTCTGTGACGCTACAACGTTATATAGCACAACAACTGGGATGGATCAAGTACCACGAGGTCAACGGCGCAGGTCACACGTTTTCTTTTGCCGATGAGATGGGCGAGGCTATTCTTAAAGCGCTTCTTAACGTATAGAGTTAGCTAGGTTAACTTAGCAAGGAATTAATTGAAGTCCGGAACGTACAAAATAAGCAGAATATATGCTTTCGTGTTATGTACTAGTTAGTTTTTTTTCATTTATTAATTCTTTAATTTGAGGCTACTACACATACGAATCCTGTATCAATTTCTTACTTCTTTTTACACCGCAAAAATGCATTAATCATTTTGAATGAATATTTAAGATATATAACAGTTGATTAATTTTTCAAAATGTATTTATATGTTGTGAATCAAGCTTTTGTTATATATATAATAACTCTCGATCGACTCCCGAATTCGCTATGAACCGGTCAATTCTAAGCTTACTAAAACCTATTCGTCTAGTAGTGCCCGCCTCTAAAAACATATGTACAGATTGCTTAAATAGTCTATCTAGAGACTACATTTAATTACACACTTTTTGTAAAAAAGCTACATTTATATAGAACTTATCTTATACTAAATTCAGCCATCTGTTAGCTAGAACTCTACTTGAAATTTTCTTTAAGTTTTTCAAACTTCTCTAGTATAGACTTGTTGAGAGTGTTACGGACAAAGACTTACAACTCAACTCAATTACAAGTCTTCTGGCCGTCTTCTCGTGCCCGGCCCGCATCTTGAATTCTTCAACGTGTGATCATAGCTAGACTTATCTTCGGTTCTTCATGTTCAACGTACATCAATAAACCAAAACTCAGCTAAAGAATAAAAGAACTCACTAAATTATGTACAGCATACATAGAAAACTCGACGTGTTTGGAGCTCACGTACTACTTAACTTTAGTTGAGTAGTCCATCCCAACAAACTTTCAATTATATGTCCTATTCACATTATCCTTTTGTGTCTAGTCAAATCAATGCAAATGAAGGTTTTAAGGGAAAAACCGTAATGGCTTGAAAACAGATTGCTTGATGGGAACGAGTTGCAAACTCCGAAAGGGGTTAAAAGCATGTTAACGGAGAAAAATCTATGTGAGGTTCGGGTTAACCCAAAAGTGACCCGAATGACGTATTTAAGGGTAAATAATAATAGATAGTAAAAGGCCAAGCGACTCTTTTTTGTATTTACCTATTCTTGTGAGTAAGTATTGTAATTAATTTTGTAAAAATAGAATTCAAGTAACAGCTTCAACTCTAAGCTGTCAACACACAAACACACACAGACCGAAAACTTTGAAAGAGATTAGTGTGTGTTTGAGTGTGAAGTGTGTGTTCTTGCATGTTCTTCATCTTCTACATCTTATACCACGATAGTATGAGCTACCTTTGTATACATTATGTAACACCGTATTTTTAACCCAAAAATTTTCACTTAAAAGGGATTATTAGATATTAAACTAAACAAATATTATTATGTATGATGTATTTAGGTTAGAAAACGTTACCACCACCACTGCCGCCGGCATAACCGACACCGGTAACCGCCAAACTGCCGTTAGCCGCCGTCAGCCACCGGAAACCACCGAATAACCGCCATTCTCACCCCATTATATACATGTATCGAGTATGGCATATTTGTACCGAATATATACATAAATAATACAAGTTCTTGGTGGAATATCTTGTTATTTATCTTTGATTTCCAACAAATAATAATAGATAGTAAAAGGTCAAGGGCCTCTTTTTTGTGAGTAAGTATTGTAATTAACTTTGTATAATTAATAGAATTCAAGTACCAACTTCAACTCTAAGCTGTCAACACACACACACACACACACACCGAAAACTTTGAAAGAGATTAGTGTGTGTTTGAGTGTGAAGTGTGTGTTCTTGCATGTTCTTCATCTTCTACATCTTATACCTCGATATTATGAGCTACCTTTGTATACATTGCATGGTAATCACGGACTATGTATAAGGTCAGCCTTAATATCTCTAAAATCTAAACTAACTTTCTAACTAAACTTTTAAGGTTTGCTATCTTACATCCATTCGGTATCGATTGCAATCCAATACATGCTATCTTCTTAGCTTAAGTTACTCTCCCCCACTTGGCATCAAGCCTAGCTAGTAAGCCTAGTGGTATTCTAACATAAACATCTAGGGCTTGGTTATCCTCATAAAAAGGGTTTCGTATTACTAAAAAACATTAGGAGCGGAAACCCTTTGAAATTCTAGTTATATACGGGTCGCTTACGGCTAAGGGCTTGGGTGTCCACTTTGTGGAGCCGGTATAGAGTTATTAATACGAGACGTAAGACATACAGATCATTTGTACAATGCTTATTTGTTATATAACTAGTTTGATCTAATGTGGTTTTAGTTATATCTTCACTAACGATGTTAATGACCATATTTGTGCAGTTAGTGACGAACTTTACTTCAGACCAGGAAGGAGTTTTCTTGTAGTGTATATACAGCACCCATTAATTAATTAATTACGGATGCTACCACACAGACGATTACAATTTAAGTCATGGTCTTTTAATAACTTAAACAAAAAAAGCACATATATATGGAGGCCCAGGCGGTCAAGCATGGAAATCGAATAGATAATAACATTCATTTATTTCATCCATGTTAAATTAAAAAAATAATGTTTTAAACAAGAAAATTAATAAGATAGTGCAGGTAGCTAGCTGCACCCATTAATTACAGATCGATGCTTCCACACAGACAATTACACTTTAAGCAATAGTCTTTTAATAATTTAAACAAAGAGAGCATGTATGGATGGACAACAGTCAAGTACGGAAATCTAATGAATAATAAGACCTTGACAAAATGGTGGTTAATTTTGAACGACAAAAATACTAGAAAACCATCAATATGGAATAAATGGGTCAATCAAGGAAAAGGACCCTTCCCTCTAAGCTTCATGGTATGGGATCCACTTGAATTTTTTTTGTTTCTTTATTGCACTATTTATATCCGAATGGTGAAAGGCTAGAATATATCATATCTTTTCCTTAACTGTGTGTGTTCTTAATTTTGATCTTCTTAATTCAGTTAGCTCAGAAGGAAAGTTGTCATCTTGATTAAGTTCTTAGTTCTGTGAGTGATCTCCAGCTTGCATGATAGCAACAACAATGGGAGAAGGGGACAAGAAAAAAGCTTTAGCAACATCATCTCCTGCCAAACCAGATTCCTCCTCTGGTGAGTTTATACTTCAGATCTTCTTTTATAATTTCATTGCTTTGAAACTATAAAAATTAATGATCATGTTCTGAAACAATATTCAGTATGATGACAATATATAGTTAAGTGACTGGCATCGATACTTTGTTAATTGCATGTTTCCAGGAATCTTGAAGATATTACTAGTCATCTTGTTAGCTGTGTTTTGTGCATGGGCGTATCAAACAACTGTTCCACCACATCCCAGGAAGTTAGACGACCTTCCTCTTACATCCGCAAGGATAAAGCTTCGTGATGGAAGACATTTATCATATAAAGAATCTGGTGTTTCAAAAGACGTAGCCAAATCTAAAATAATATACGTCCATTGCTTCGACTGTAGCAAGTACCATAATCCATTTGCATTGGCAGCCTCACCGGTATGGCTAGGCTTCTTCCATTCAATTCCTGTGAATGTGTGTGTGTGTGTGTAGCTAGTATCTAGGTGCTTCATGCATATGACCTAGCTTCTGATGACTAGTATATTAATGGTTGTTTGTTTTTACGTACATGTAGGCGGTTCTTGAAGAACTAGGAGTGTACATCGTTGCCATAGACCGTCCTGGTTATGGAGAGAGTGACCCGCACCCCAAGAGAACCGTGAAAAGCTTGGCATTGGATATTGAGGAGCTCGCTGATGAGTTGAACCTGGGACCAAAATTCTATGTAGCTGGATTCTCTATGGGTGGACAAGTCATCTGGTCTTGCCTCAAGCACATCCCTCACAGACTTGCAGGAGCGATTCTTATTTCTCCCGCCGTCAATTACTGGTGGCATAACCTGCCTTTAAATTTAGCCAACGAAGCATATTATCAGCAACTTCAACAAGATCAGTGGTCTTTGCGTGTCGCTCACTACCTGCCATGGCTGACCTACTGGTGGAACACTCGGACATGGTTTCCTGGTTTTTCGGTTATTTCAGGAAACCCGGCTATTTTCTCTCCCGCGGACATAGAGGTTGCAACAAAGCTAAATGCAATGACGGATCCAAACCAGGTACAAGCTCAGCTTGCCCTTTGATTATAAAGGGAGGGAACATTAATCAGCTAATTAACTTTTCTCAGTTAGATTGTAGTGCACAATATGTCGTAGGTTAGAAAAAATTTCTTAATTTACAACTGCTAGTTGATGTTAGAATAAGACACCCACTGACGGACTCCTTTATTTATTTACTATATTGTTATTTGTTGACGAGTTAGTTAATGGGACAGACTATATATCATTCTTAATTAAGTATCGTTTAATTTCTTGACCATTGATTAATGCTATATATATATATATATAAGGTTATTTCAAAAACATATATAATCAAACAAATTTCAGTTAGTTAATCAACAACTCGTTTTAATTTGAGGTTTGTACTTCTTATAGTTGTCTTAAACGAGTACACAAACTATATATGGTTTGTCAGTCCTTTATGATTAAGATTTGAGTAAGTGCTCAGTTTTTTAAGTTACATTTTAGCCTTTAATTACTACACATGCTTATGATACTCTTTGAACTTGTATGTCTTAAAGGCACAATTGATGAAATCACAACCAAGACTCCAAGGAGAATTTGAGTCCATCCACCGTGACTTGATTATTGGATTTGGGAAGTGGGAATTTGACCCCATGGATCTTGAAAACCCGTTTCCAAACAATAACGGATCTGTTCATCTGTGGATGGGTAACGAAGATAGGATTGTGTCTGTGACGCTACAACGTTATATAGCACAACAACTGGGATGGATCAAGTACCACGAGGTCAACGGCGCAGGTCACACGTTTTCTTTTGCCGATGAGATGGGCGAGGCTATTCTTAAAGCGCTTCTTAACGTATAGAGTTAGCTAGGTTAACTTAGCAAGGAATTAATTGAAGTCCGGAACGTACAAAATAAGCAGAATATATGCTTTCGTGTTATGTACTAGTTAGTTTTTTTTCATTTATTAATTCTTTAATTTGAGGCTACTACACATACGAATCCTGTATCAATTTCTTACTTCTTTTTACACCGCAAAAATGCATTAATCATTTTGAATGAATATTTAAGATATATAACAGTTGATTAATTTTTCAAAATGTATTTATATGTTGTGAATCAAGCTTTTGTTATATATATAATAACTCTCGATCGACTCCCGAATTCGCTATGAACCGGTCAATTCTAAGCTTACTAAAACCTATTCGTCTAGTGGTGCCCGCCTCTAAAAACATATGTACAGATTGCTTAAATAGTCTATCTAGAGACTACATTTAATTATACACTTTTTGTAAAAAAGCTACATTTATATAGAACTTATCTTATACTAAATTCAGCCATCTGTTAGCTAGAACTCTACTTGAAATTTTCTTTAAGTTTTTCAAACTTCTCTAGTATAGACTTGTTGAGAGTGTTACGGACAAAGACTTGCAACTCAACTCAATTACAAGTCTTCTGGCCGTCTTCTCGTGCCCGGCCCGCATCTTGAATTCTTCAACGTGTGATCATAGCTAGACTTATCTTCGGTTCTTCATGTTCAACGTACATCAATAAACCAAAACTCAGCTAAAGAATAAAAGAACTCGCTAAATTATGTACAGCATACATAGAAAACTCGACGTGTTTGGAGCTCACGTACTACTTAACTTTAGTTGAGTAGTCCATCCCAACAAACTTTCAATTATATGTCCTATTCACATTATCCTTTTGTGTCTAGTCAAATCAATGCAAATGAAGGTTTTAAGGGAAAAACCGTAATGGCTTGAAAACAGATTGCTTGATGGGAACGAGTTGCAAACTCCGAAAGGGGTTAAAAGCATGTTAACGGAGAAAAATCTATGTGAGGTTCGGGTTAACCCAAAAGTGACCCGAATGACGTATTTAAGGGTAAATAATAATAGATAGTAAAAGGCCAAGCGACTCTTTTTTGTATTTACCTATTCTTGTGAGTAAGTATTGTAATTAATTTTGTAAAAATAGAATTCAAGTAACAGCTTCAACTCTAAGCTGTCAACACACAAACACACACAGACCGAAAACTTTGAAAGAGATTAGTGTGTGTTTGAGTGTGAAGTGTGTGTTCTTGCATGTTCTTCATCTTCTACATCTTATACCACGATAGTATGAGCTACCTTTGTATACATTATGTAACACCGTATTTTTAACCCAAAAATTTTCACTTAAAAGGGATTATTAGATATTAAACTAAACAAATATTATTATGTATGATGTATTTAGGTTAGAAAACGTTACCACCACCACTGCCGCCGGCATAACCGACACCGGTAACCGCCAAACTGCCGTTAGCCGCCGTCAGCCACCGGAAACCACCGAATAACCGCCATTCTCACCCCATTATATACATGTATCGAGTATGGCATATTTGTACCGAATATATACATAAATAATACAAGTTCTTGGTGGAATATCTTGTTATTTATCTTTGATTTCCAACAAATAATAATAGATAGTAAAAGGTCAAGGGCCTCTTTTTTGTGAGTAAGTATTGTAATTAACTTTGTATAATTAATAGAATTCAAGTACCAACTTCAACTCTAAGCTGTCAACACACACACACACACACACACCGAAAACTTTGAAAGAGATTAGTGTGTGTTTGAGTGTGAAGTGTGTGTTCTTGCATGTTCTTCATCTTCTACATCTTATACCTCGATATTATGAGCTACCTTTGTATACATTGCATGGTAATCACGGACTATGTATAAGGTCAGCCTTAATATCTCTAAAATCTAAACTAACTTTCTAACTAAACTTTTAAGGTTTGCTATCTTACATCCATTCGGTATCGATTGCAATCCAATACATGCTATCTTCTTAGCTTAAGTTACTCTCCCCCACTTGGCATCAAGCCTAGCTAGTAAGCCTAGTGGTATTCTAACATAAACATCTAGGGCTTGGTTATCCTCATAAAAAGGGTTTCGTATTACTAAAAAACATTAGGAGCGGAAACCCTTTGAAATTCTAGTTATATACGGGTCGCTTACGGCTAAGGGCTTGGGTGTCCACTTTGTGGAGCCGGTATAGAGTTATTAATACGAGACGTAAGACATACAGATCATTTGTACAATGCTTATTTGTTATATAACTAGTTTGATCTAATGTGGTTTTAGTTATATCTTCACTAACGATGTTAATGACCATATTTGTGCAGTTAGTGACGAACTTTACTTCAGACCAGGAAGGAGTTTTCTTGTAGTGTATATACAGCACCCATTAATTAATTAATTACGGATGCTACCACACAGACGATTACAATTTAAGTCATGGTCTTTTAATAACTTAAACAAAAAAAGCACATATATATGGAGGCCCAGGCGGTCAAGCATGGAAATCGAATAGATAATAACATTCATTTATTTCATCCATGTTAAATTAAAAAAATAATGTTTTAAACAAGAAAATTAATAAGATAGTGCACGTAGCTAGCTGCACCCATTAATTACAGATCGATGCTTCCACACAGACAATTACACTTTAAGCAATAGTCTTTTAATAATTTAAACAAAGAGAGCATGTATGGATGGACAACAGTCAAGTACGGAAATCTAATGAATAATAAGACCTTGACAAAATGGTGGTTAATTTTGAACGACAAAAATACTAGAAAACCATCAATATGGAATAAATGGGTCAATCAAGGAAAAGGACCCTTCCCTCTAAGCTTCATGGTATGGGATCCACTTGAATTTTTTTTGTTTCTTTATTGCACTATTTATATCCGAATGGTGAAAGGCTAGAATATATCATATCTTTTCCTTAACTGTGTGTGTTCTTAATTTTGATCTTCTTAATTCAGTTAGCTCAGAAGGAAAGTTGTCATCTTGATTAAGTTCTTAGTTCTGTGAGTGATCTCCAGCTTGCATGATAGCAACAACAATGGGAGAAGGGGACAAGAAAAAAGCTTTAGCAACATCATCTCCTGCCAAACCAGATTCCTCCTCTGGTGAGTTTATACTTCAGATCTTCTTTTATAATTTCATTGCTTTGAAACTATAAAAATTAATGATCATGTTCTGAAACAATATTCAGTATGATGACAATATATAGTTAAGTGACTGGCATCGATACTTTGTTAATTGCATGTTTCCAGGAATCTTGAAGATATTACTAGTCATCTTGTTAGCTGTGTTTTGTGCATGGGCGTATCAAACAACTGTTCCACCACATCCCAGGAAGTTAGACGACCTTCCTCTTACATCCGCAAGGATAAAGCTTCGTGATGGAAGACATTTATCATATAAAGAATCTGGTGTTTCAAAAGACGTAGCCAAATCTAAAATAATATACGTCCATTGCTTCGACTGTAGCAAGTACCATAATCCATTTGCATTGGCAGCCTCACCGGTATGGCTAGGCTTCTTCCATTCAATTCCTGTGAATGTGTGTGTGTGTGTGTAGCTAGTATCTAGGTGCTTCATGCATATGACCTAGCTTCTGATGACTAGTATATTAATGGTTGTATGTTTTTACGTACATGTAGGCGGTTCTTGAAGAACTAGGAGTGTACATCGTTGCCATAGACCGTCCTGGTTATGGAGAGAGTGACCCGCACCCCAAGAGAACCGTGAAAAGCTTGGCATTGGATTTTGAGGAGCTCGCTGATGAGTTGAACCTGGGACCAAAATTCTATGTAGCTGGATTCTCTATGGGTGGACAAGTCATCTGGTCTTGCCTCAAGCACATCCCTCACAGACTTGCAGGAGCGATTCTTATTTCTCCCGCCGTCAATTACTGGTGGCATAACCTGCCTTTAAATTTAGCCAACGAAGCATATTATCAGCAACTTCAACAAGATCAGTGGTCTTTGCGTGTCGCTCACTACCTGCCATGGCTGACCTACTGGTGGAACACTCGGACATGGTTTCCTGGTTTTTCGGTTATTTCAGGAAACCCGGCTATTTTCTCTCCCGCGGACATAGAGGTTGCAACAAAGCTAAATGCAATGACGGATCCAAACCAGGTACAAGCTCAGCTTGCCCTTTGATTATAAAGGGAGGGAACATTAATCAGCTAATTAACTTTTCTCAGTTAGATTGTAGTGCACAATATGTCGTAGGTTAGAAAAAATTTCTTAATTTACAACTGCTAGTTGATGTTAGAATAAGACACCCACTGACGGACTCCTTTATTTATTTACTATATTGTTATTTGTTGACGAGCTAGTTAATGGGACAGACTATATATCATTCTTAATTAAGTATCGTTTAATTTCTTGACCATTGATTAATGCTATATATATATATATATATATATATAAGGTTATTTCAAAAACATATATAATCAAACAAATTTCAGTTAGTTAATCAACAACTCGTTTTAATTTGAGGTTTGTACTTCTTATAGTTGTCTTAAACGAGTACACAAACTATATATGGTTTGTCAGTCCTTTATGATTAAGATTTGAGTAAGTGCTCAGTTTTTTAAGTTACATTTTAGCCTTTAATTACTACACATGCTTATGATACTCTTTGAACTTGTATGTCTTAAAGGCACAATTGATGAAATCACAACCAAGACTCCAAGGAGAATTTGAGTCCATCCACCGTGACTTGATTATTGGATTTGGGAAGTGGGAATTTGACCCCATGGATCTTGAAAACCCGTTTCCAAACAATAACGGATCTGTTCATCTGTGGATGGGTAACGAAGATAGGATTGTGTCTGTGACGCTACAACGTTATATAGCACAACAACTGGGATGGATCAAGTACCACGAGGTCAACGGCGCAGGTCACACGTTTTCTTTTGCCGATGAGATGGGCGAGGCTATTCTTAAAGCGCTTCTTAACGTATAGAGTTAGCTAGGTTAACTTAGCAAGGAATTAATTGAAGTCCGGAACGTACAAAATAAGCAGAATATATGCTTTCGTGTTATGTACTAGTTAGTTTTTTTTCATTTATTAATTCTTTAATTTGAGGCTACTACACATACGAATCCTGTATCAATTTCTTACTTCTTTTTACACCGCAAAAATGCATTAATCATTTTGAATGAATATTTAAGATATATAACAGTTGATTAATTTTTCAAAATGTATTTATATGTTGTGAATCAAGCTTTTGTTATATATATAATAACTCTCGATCGACTCCCGAATTCGCTATGAACCGGTCAATTCTAAGCTTACTAAAACCTATTCGTCTAGTGGTGCCCGCCTCTAAAAACATATGTACAGATTGCTTAAATAGTCTATCTAGAGACTACATTTAATTATACACTTTTTGTAAAAAAGCTACATTTATATAGAACTTATCTTATACTAAATTCAGCCATCTGTTAGCTAGAACTCTACTTGAAATTTTCTTTAAGTTTTTCAAACTTCTCTAGTATAGACTTGTTGAGAGTGTTACGGACAAAGACTTGCAACTCAACTCAATTACAAGTCTTCTGGCCGTCTTCTCGTGCCCGGCCCGCATCTTGAATTCTTCAACGTGTGATCATAGCTAGACTTATCTTCGGTTCTTCATGTTCAACGTACATCAATAAACCAAAACTCAGCTAAAGAATAAAAGAACTCGCTAAATTATGTACAGCATACATAGAAAACTCGACGTGTTTGGAGCTCACGTACTACTTAACTTTAGTTGAGTAGTCCATCCCAACAAACTTTCAATTATATGTCCTATTCACATTATCCTTTTGTGTCTAGTCAAATCAATGCAAATGAAGGTTTTAAGGGAAAAACCGTAATGGCTTGAAAACAGATTGCTTGATGGGAACGAGTTGCAAACTCCGAAAGGGGTTAAAAGCATGTTAACGGAGAAAAATCTATGTGAGGTTCGGGTTAACCCAAAAGTGACCCGAATGACGTATTTAAGGGTAAATAATAATAGATAGTAAAAGGCCAAGCGACTCTTTTTTGTATTTACCTATTCTTGTGAGTAAGTATTGTAATTAATTTTGTAAAAATAGAATTCAAGTAACAGCTTCAACTCTAAGCTGTCAACACACAAACACACACAGACCGAAAACTTTGAAAGAGATTAGTGTGTGTTTGAGTGTGAAGTGTGTGTTCTTGCATGTTCTTCATCTTCTACATCTTATACCACGATAGTATGAGCTACCTTTGTATACATTATGTAACACCGTATTTTTAACCCAAAAATTTTCACTTAAAAGGGATTATTAGATATTAAACTAAACAAATATTATTATGTATGATGTATTTAGGTTAGAAAACGTTACCACCACCACTGCCGCCGGCATAACCGACACCGGTAACCGCCAAACTGCCGTTAGCCGCCGTCAGCCACCGGAAACCACCGAATAACCGCCATTCTCACCCCATTATATACATGTATCGAGTATGGCATATTTGTACCGAATATATACATAAATAATACAAGTTCTTGGTGGAATATCTTGTTATTTATCTTTGATTTCCAACAAATAATAATAGATAGTAAAAGGTCAAGGGCCTCTTTTTTGTGAGTAAGTATTGTAATTAACTTTGTATAATTAATAGAATTCAAGTACCAACTTCAACTCTAAGCTGTCAACACACACACACACACACACACCGAAAACTTTGAAAGAGATTAGTGTGTGTTTGAGTGTGAAGTGTGTGTTCTTGCATGTTCTTCATCTTCTACATCTTATACCTCGATATTATGAGCTACCTTTGTATACATTGCATGGTAATCACGGACTATGTATAAGGTCAGCCTTAATATCTCTAAAATCTAAACTAACTTTCTAACTAAACTTTTAAGGTTTGCTATCTTACATCCATTCGGTATCGATTGCAATCCAATACATGCTATCTTCTTAGCTTAAGTTACTCTCCCCCACTTGGCATCAAGCCTAGCTAGTAAGCCTAGTGGTATTCTAACATAAACATCTAGGGCTTGGTTATCCTCATAAAAAGGGTTTCGTATTACTAAAAAACATTAGGAGCGGAAACCCTTTGAAATTCTAGTTATATACGGGTCGCTTACGGCTAAGGGCTTGGGTGTCCACTTTGTGGAGCCGGTATAGAGTTATTAATACGAGACGTAAGACATACAGATCATTTGTACAATGCTTATTTGTTATATAACTAGTTTGATCTAATGTGGTTTTAGTTATATCTTCACTAACGATGTTAATGACCATATTTGTGCAGTTAGTGACGAACTTTACTTCAGACCAGGAAGGAGTTTTCTTGTAGTGTATATACAGCACCCATTAATTAATTAATTACGGATGCTACCACACAGACGATTACAATTTAAGTCATGGTCTTTTAATAACTTAAACAAAAAAAGCACATATATATGGAGGCCCAGGCGGTCAAGCATGGAAATCGAATAGATAATAACATTCATTTATTTCATCCATGTTAAATTAAAAAAATAATGTTTTAAACAAGAAAATTAATAAGATAGTGCACGTAGCTAGCTGCACCCATTAATTACAGATCGATGCTTCCACACAGACAATTACACTTTAAGCAATAGTCTTTTAATAATTTAAACAAAGAGAGCATGTATGGATGGACAACAGTCAAGTACGGAAATCTAATGAATAATAAGACCTTGACAAAATGGTGGTTAATTTTGAACGACAAAAATACTAGAAAACCATCAATATGGAATAAATGGGTCAATCAAGGAAAAGGACCCTTCCCTCTAAGCTTCATGGTATGGGATCCACTTGAATTTTTTTTGTTTCTTTATTGCACTATTTATATCCGAATGGTGAAAGGCTAGAATATATCATATCTTTTCCTTAACTGTGTGTGTTCTTAATTTTGATCTTCTTAATTCAGTTAGCTCAGAAGGAAAGTTGTCATCTTGATTAAGTTCTTAGTTCTGTGAGTGATCTCCAGCTTGCATGATAGCAACAACAATGGGAGAAGGGGACAAGAAAAAAGCTTTAGCAACATCATCTCCTGCCAAACCAGATTCCTCCTCTGGTGAGTTTATACTTCAGATCTTCTTTTATAATTTCATTGCTTTGAAACTATAAAAATTAATGATCATGTTCTGAAACAATATTCAGTATGATGACAATATATAGTTAAGTGACTGGCATCGATACTTTGTTAATTGCATGTTTCCAGGAATCTTGAAGATATTACTAGTCATCTTGTTAGCTGTGTTTTGTGCATGGGCGTATCAAACAACTGTTCCACCACATCCCAGGAAGTTAGACGACCTTCCTCTTACATCCGCAAGGATAAAGCTTCGTGATGGAAGACATTTATCATATAAAGAATCTGGTGTTTCAAAAGACGTAGCCAAATCTAAAATAATATACGTCCATTGCTTCGACTGTAGCAAGTACCATAATCCATTTGCATTGGCAGCCTCACCGGTATGGCTAGGCTTCTTCCATTCAATTCCTGTGAATGTGTGTGTGTGTGTGTAGCTAGTATCTAGGTGCTTCATGCATATGACCTAGCTTCTGATGACTAGTATATTAATGGTTGTATGTTTTTACGTACATGTAGGCGGTTCTTGAAGAACTAGGAGTGTACATCGTTGCCATAGACCGTCCTGGTTATGGAGAGAGTGACCCGCACCCCAAGAGAACCGTGAAAAGCTTGGCATTGGATTTTGAGGAGCTCGCTGATGAGTTGAACCTGGGACCAAAATTCTATGTAGCTGGATTCTCTATGGGTGGACAAGTCATCTGGTCTTGCCTCAAGCACATCCCTCACAGACTTGCAGGAGCGATTCTTATTTCTCCCGCCGTCAATTACTGGTGGCATAACCTGCCTTTAAATTTAGCCAACGAAGCATATTATCAGCAACTTCAACAAGATCAGTGGTCTTTGCGTGTCGCTCACTACCTGCCATGGCTGACCTACTGGTGGAACACTCGGACATGGTTTCCTGGTTTTTCGGTTATTTCAGGAAACCCGGCTATTTTCTCTCCCGCGGACATAGAGGTTGCAACAAAGCTAAATGCAATGACGGATCCAAACCAGGTACAAGCTCAGCTTGCCCTTTGATTATAAAGGGAGGGAACATTAATCAGCTAATTAACTTTTCTCAGTTAGATTGTAGTGCACAATATGTCGTAGGTTAGAAAAAATTTCTTAATTTACAACTGCTAGTTGATGTTAGAATAAGACACCCACTGACGGACTCCTTTATTTATTTACTATATTGTTATTTGTTGACGAGCTAGTTAATGGGACAGACTATATATCATTCTTAATTAAGTATCGTTTAATTTCTTGACCATTGATTAATGCTATATATATATATATATATAAGGTTATTTCAAAAACATATATAATCAAACAAATTTCAGTTAGTTAATCAACAACTCGTTTTAATTTGAGGTTTGTACTTCTTATAGTTGTCTTAAACGAGTACACAAACTATATATGGTTTGTCAGTCCTTTATGATTAAGATTTGAGTAAGTGCTCAGTTTTTTAAGTTACATTTTAGCCTTTAATTACTACACATGCTTATGATACTCTTTGAACTTGTATGTCTTAAAGGCACAATTGATGAAATCACAACCAAGACTCCAAGGAGAATTTGAGTCCATCCACCGTGACTTGATTATTGGATTTGGGAAGTGGGAATTTGACCCCATGGATCTTGAAAACCCGTTTCCAAACAATAACGGATCTGTTCATCTGTGGATGGGTAACGAAGATAGGATTGTGTCTGTGACGCTACAACGTTATATAGCACAACAACTGGGATGGATCAAGTACCACGAGGTCAACGGCGCAGGTCACACGTTTTCTTTTGCCGATGAGATGGGCGAGGCTATTCTTAAAGCGCTTCTTAACGTATAGAGTTAGCTAGGTTAACTTAGCAAGGAATTAATTGAAGTCCGGAACGTACAAAATAAGCAGAATATATGCTTTCGTGTTATGTACTAGTTAGTTTTTTTTCATTTATTAATTCTTTAATTTGAGGCTACTACACATACGAATCCTGTATCAATTTCTTACTTCTTTTTACACCGCAAAAATGCATTAATCATTTTGAATGAATATTTAAGATATATAACAGTTGATTAATTTTTCAAAATGTATTTATATGTTGTGAATCAAGCTTTTGTTATATATATAATAACTCTCGATCGACTCCCGAATTCGCTATGAACCGGTCAATTCTAAGCTTACTAAAACCTATTCGTCTAGTGGTGCCCGCCTCTAAAAACATATGTACAGATTGCTTAAATAGTCTATCTAGAGACTACATTTAATTATACACTTTTTGTAAAAAAGCTACATTTATATAGAACTTATCTTATACTAAATTCAGCCATCTGTTAGCTAGAACTCTACTTGAAATTTTCTTTAAGTTTTTCAAACTTCTCTAGTATAGACTTGTTGAGAGTGTTACGGACAAAGACTTGCAACTCAACTCAATTACAAGTCTTCTGGCCGTCTTCTCGTGCCCGGCCCGCATCTTGAATTCTTCAACGTGTGATCATAGCTAGACTTATCTTCGGTTCTTCATGTTCAACGTACATCGATAAACCAAAACTCAGCTAAAGAATAAAAGAACTCGCTAAATTATGTACAGCATACATAGAAAACTCGACGTGTTTGGAGCTCACGTACTACTTAACTTTAGTTGAGTAGTCCATCCCAACAAACTTTCAATTATATGTCCTATTCACATTATCCTTTTGTGTCTAGTCAAATCAATGCAAATGAAGGTTTTAAGGGAAAAACCGTAATGGCTTGAAAACAGATTGCTTGATGGGAACGAGTTGCAAACTCCGAAAGGGGTTAAAAGCATGTTAACGGAGAAAAATCTATGTGAGGTTCGGGTTAACCCAAAAGTGACCCGAATGACGTATTTAAGGGTAAATAATAATAGATAGTAAAAGGCCAAGCGACTCTTTTTTGTATTTACCTATTCTTGTGAGTAAGTATTGTAATTAATTTTGTAAAAATAGAATTCAAGTAACAGCTTCAACTCTAAGCTGTCAACACACAAACACACACAGACCGAAAACTTTGAAAGAGATTAGTGTGTGTTTGAGTGTGAAGTGTGTGTTCTTGCATGTTCTTCATCTTCTACATCTTATACCACGATAGTATGAGCTACCTTTGTATACATTATGTAACACCGTATTTTTAACCCAAAAATTTTCACTTAAAAGGGATTATTAGATATTAAACTAAACAAATATTATTATGTATGATGTATTTAGGTTAGAAAACGTTACCACCACCACTGCCGCCGGCATAACCGACACCGGTAACCGCCAAACTGCCGTTAGCCGCCGTCAGCCACCGGAAACCACCGAATAACCGCCATTCTCACCCCATTATATACATGTATCGAGTATGGCATATTTGTACCGAATATATACATAAATAATACAAGTTCTTGGTGGAATATCTTGTTATTTATCTTTGATTTCCAACAAATAATAATAGATAGTAAAAGGTCAAGGGCCTCTTTTTTGTGAGTAAGTATTGTAATTAACTTTGTATAATTAATAGAATTCAAGTACCAACTTCAACTCTAAGCTGTCAACACACACACACACACACACACCGAAAACTTTGAAAGAGATTAGTGTGTGTTTGAGTGTGAAGTGTGTGTTCTTGCATGTTCTTCATCTTCTACATCTTATACCTCGATATTATGAGCTACCTTTGTATACATTGCATGGTAATCACGGACTATGTATAAGGTCAGCCTTAATATCTCTAAAATCTAAACTAACTTTCTAACTAAACTTTTAAGGTTTGCTATCTTACATCCATTCGGTATCGATTGCAATCCAATACATGCTATCTTCTTAGCTTAAGTTACTCTCCCCCACTTGGCATCAAGCCTAGCTAGTAAGCCTAGTGGTATTCTAACATAAACATCTAGGGCTTGGTTATCCTCATAAAAAGGGTTTCGTATTACTAAAAAACATTAGGAGCGGAAACCCTTTGAAATTCTAGTTATATACGGGTCGCTTACGGCTAAGGGCTTGGGTGTCCACTTTGTGGAGCCGGTATAGAGTTATTAATACGAGACGTAAGACATACAGATCATTTGTACAATGCTTATTTGTTATATAACTAGTTTGATCTAATGTGGTTTTAGTTATATCTTCACTAACGATGTTAATGACCATATTTGTGCAGTTAGTGACGAACTTTACTTCAGACCAGGAAGGAGTTTTCTTGTAGTGTATATACAGCACCCATTAATTAATTAATTACGGATGCTACCACACAGACGATTACAATTTAAGTCATGGTCTTTTAATAACTTAAACAAAAAAAGCACATATATATGGAGGCCCAGGCGGTCAAGCATGGAAATCGAATAGATAATAACATTCATTTATTTCATCCATGTTAAATTAAAAAAATAATGTTTTAAACAAGAAAATTAATAAGATAGTGCAGGTAGCTAGCTGCACCCATTAATTACAGATCGATGCTTCCACACAGACAATTACACTTTAAGCAATAGTCTTTTAATAATTTAAACAAAGAGAGCATGTATGGATGGACAACAGTCAAGTACGGAAATCTAATGAATAATAAGACCTTGACAAAATGGTGGTTAATTTTGAACGACAAAAATACTAGAAAACCATCAATATGGAATAAATGGGTCAATCAAGGAAAAGGACCCTTCCCTCTAAGCTTCATGGTATGGGATCCACTTGAATTTTTTTTGTTTCTTTATTGCACTATTTATATCCGAATGGTGAAAGGCTAGAATATATCATATCTTTTCCTTAACTGTGTGTGTTCTTAATTTTGATCTTCTTAATTCAGTTAGCTCAGAAGGAAAGTTGTCATCTTGATTAAGTTCTTAGTTCTGTGAGTGATCTCCAGCTTGCATGATAGCAACAACAATGGGAGAAGGGGACAAGAAAAAAGCTTTAGCAACATCATCTCCTGCCAAACCAGATTCCTCCTCTGGTGAGTTTATACTTCAGATCTTCTTTTATAATTTCATTGCTTTGAAACTATAAAAATTAATGATCATGTTCTGAAACAATATTCAGTATGATGACAATATATAGTTAAGTGACTGGCATCGATACTTTGTTAATTGCATGTTTCCAGGAATCTTGAAGATATTACTAGTCATCTTGTTAGCTGTGTTTTGTGCATGGGCGTATCAAACAACTGTTCCACCACATCCCAGGAAGTTAGACGACCTTCCTCTTACATCCGCAAGGATAAAGCTTCGTGATGGAAGACATTTATCATATAAAGAATCTGGTGTTTCAAAAGACGTAGCCAAATCTAAAATAATATACGTCCATTGCTTCGACTGTAGCAAGTACCATAATCCATTTGCATTGGCAGCCTCACCGGTATGGCTAGGCTTCTTCCATTCAATTCCTGTGAATGTGTGTGTGTGTGTGTAGCTAGTATCTAGGTGCTTCATGCATATGACCTAGCTTCTGATGACTAGTATATTAATGGTTGTTTGTTTTTACGTACATGTAGGCGGTTCTTGAAGAACTAGGAGTGTACATCGTTGCCATAGACCGTCCTGGTTATGGAGAGAGTGACCCGCACCCCAAGAGAACCGTGAAAAGCTTGGCATTGGATATTGAGGAGCTCGCTGATGAGTTGAACCTGGGACCAAAATTCTATGTAGCTGGATTCTCTATGGGTGGACAAGTCATCTGGTCTTGCCTCAAGCACATCCCTCACAGACTTGCAGGAGCGATTCTTATTTCTCCCGCCGTCAATTACTGGTGGCATAACCTGCCTTTAAATTTAGCCAACGAAGCATATTATCAGCAACTTCAACAAGATCAGTGGTCTTTGCGTGTCGCTCACTACCTGCCATGGCTGACCTACTGGTGGAACACTCGGACATGGTTTCCTGGTTTTTCGGTTATTTCAGGAAACCCGGCTATTTTCTCTCCCGCGGACATAGAGGTTGCAACAAAGCTAAATGCAATGACGGATCCAAACCAGGTACAAGCTCAGCTTGCCCTTTGATTATAAAGGGAGGGAACATTAATCAGCTAATTAACTTTTCTCAGTTAGATTGTAGTGCACAATATGTCGTAGGTTAGAAAAAATTTCTTAATTTACAACTGCTAGTTGATGTTAGAATAAGACACCCACTGACGGACTCCTTTATTTATTTACTATATTGTTATTTGTTGACGAGTTAGTTAATGGGACAGACTATATATCATTCTTAATTAAGTATCGTTTAATTTCTTGACCATTGATTAATGCTATATATATATATATATATAAGGTTATTTCAAAAACATATATAATCAAACAAATTTCAGTTAGTTAATCAACAACTCGTTTTAATTTGAGGTTTGTACTTCTTATAGTTGTCTTAAACGAGTACACAAACTATATATGGTTTGTCAGTCCTTTATGATTAAGATTTGAGTAAGTGCTCAGTTTTTTAAGTTACATTTTAGCCTTTAATTACTACACATGCTTATGATACTCTTTGAACTTGTATGTCTTAAAGGCACAATTGATGAAATCACAACCAAGACTCCAAGGAGAATTTGAGTCCATCCACCGTGACTTGATTATTGGATTTGGGAAGTGGGAATTTGACCCCATGGATCTTGAAAACCCGTTTCCAAACAATAACGGATCTGTTCATCTGTGGATGGGTAACGAAGATAGGATTGTGTCTGTGACGCTACAACGTTATATAGCACAACAACTGGGATGGATCAAGTACCACGAGGTCAACGGCGCAGGTCACACGTTTTCTTTTGCCGATGAGATGGGCGAGGCTATTCTTAAAGCGCTTCTTAACGTATAGAGTTAGCTAGGTTAACTTAGCAAGGAATTAATTGAAGTCCGGAACGTACAAAATAAGCAGAATATATGCTTTCGTGTTATGTACTAGTTAGTTTTTTTTCATTTATTAATTCTTTAATTTGAGGCTACTACACATACGAATCCTGTATCAATTTCTTACTTCTTTTTACACCGCAAAAATGCATTAATCATTTTGAATGAATATTTAAGATATATAACAGTTGATTAATTTTTCAAAATGTATTTATATGTTGTGAATCAAGCTTTTGTTATATATATAATAACTCTCGATCGACTCCCGAATTCGCTATGAACCGGTCAATTCTAAGCTTACTAAAACCTATTCGTCTAGTGGTGCCCGCCTCTAAAAACATATGTACAGATTGCTTAAATAGTCTATCTAGAGACTACATTTAATTATACACTTTTTGTAAAAAAGCTACATTTATATAGAACTTATCTTATACTAAATTCAGCCATCTGTTAGCTAGAACTCTACTTGAAATTTTCTTTAAGTTTTTCAAACTTCTCTAGTATAGACTTGTTGAGAGTGTTACGGACAAAGACTTGCAACTCAACTCAATTACAAGTCTTCTGGCCGTCTTCTCGTGCCCGGCCCGCATCTTGAATTCTTCAACGTGTGATCATAGCTAGACTTATCTTCGGTTCTTCATGTTCAACGTACATCGATAAACCAAAACTCAGCTAAAGAATAAAAGAACTCGCTAAATTATGTACAGCATACATAGAAAACTCGACGTGTTTGGAGCTCACGTACTACTTAACTTTAGTTGAGTAGTCCATCCCAACAAACTTTCAATTATATGTCCTATTCACATTATCCTTTTGTGTCTAGTCAAATCAATGCAAATGAAGGTTTTAAGGGAAAAACCGTAATGGCTTGAAAACAGATTGCTTGATGGGAACGAGTTGCAAACTCCGAAAGGGGTTAAAAGCATGTTAACGGAGAAAAATCTATGTGAGGTTCGGGTTAACCCAAAAGTGACCCGAATGACGTATTTAAGGGTAAATAATAATAGATAGTAAAAGGCCAAGCGACTCTTTTTTGTATTTACCTATTCTTGTGAGTAAGTATTGTAATTAATTTTGTAAAAATAGAATTCAAGTAACAGCTTCAACTCTAAGCTGTCAACACACAAACACACACAGACCGAAAACTTTGAAAGAGATTAGTGTGTGTTTGAGTGTGAAGTGTGTGTTCTTGCATGTTCTTCATCTTCTACATCTTATACCACGATAGTATGAGCTACCTTTGTATACATTATGTAACACCGTATTTTTAACCCAAAAATTTTCACTTAAAAGGGATTATTAGATATTAAACTAAACAAATATTATTATGTATGATGTATTTAGGTTAGAAAACGTTACCACCACCACTGCCGCCGGCATAACCGACACCGGTAACCGCCAAACTGCCGTTAGCCGCCGTCAGCCACCGGAAACCACCGAATAACCGCCATTCTCACCCCATTATATACATGTATCGAGTATGGCATATTTGTACCGAATATATACATAAATAATACAAGTTCTTGGTGGAATATCTTGTTATTTATCTTTGATTTCCAACAAATAATAATAGATAGTAAAAGGTCAAGGGCCTCTTTTTTGTGAGTAAGTATTGTAATTAACTTTGTATAATTAATAGAATTCAAGTACCAACTTCAACTCTAAGCTGTCAACACACACACACACACACACACCGAAAACTTTGAAAGAGATTAGTGTGTGTTTGAGTGTGAAGTGTGTGTTCTTGCATGTTCTTCATCTTCTACATCTTATACCTCGATATTATGAGCTACCTTTGTATACATTGCATGGTAATCACGGACTATGTATAAGGTCAGCCTTAATATCTCTAAAATCTAAACTAACTTTCTAACTAAACTTTTAAGGTTTGCTATCTTACATCCATTCGGTATCGATTGCAATCCAATACATGCTATCTTCTTAGCTTAAGTTACTCTCCCCCACTTGGCATCAAGCCTAGCTAGTAAGCCTAGTGGTATTCTAACATAAACATCTAGGGCTTGGTTATCCTCATAAAAAGGGTTTCGTATTACTAAAAAACATTAGGAGCGGAAACCCTTTGAAATTCTAGTTATATACGGGTCGCTTACGGCTAAGGGCTTGGGTGTCCACTTTGTGGAGCCGGTATAGAGTTATTAATACGAGACGTAAGACATACAGATCATTTGTACAATGCTTATTTGTTATATAACTAGTTTGATCTAATGTGGTTTTAGTTATATCTTCACTAACGATGTTAATGACCATATTTGTGCAGTTAGTGACGAACTTTACTTCAGACCAGGAAGGAGTTTTCTTGTAGTGTATATACAGCACCCATTAATTAATTAATTACGGATGCTACCACACAGACGATTACAATTTAAGTCATGGTCTTTTAATAACTTAAACAAAAAAAGCACATATATATGGAGGCCCAGGCGGTCAAGCATGGAAATCGAATAGATAATAACATTCATTTATTTCATCCATGTTAAATTAAAAAAATAATGTTTTAAACAAGAAAATTAATAAGATAGTGCAGGTAGCTAGCTGCACCCATTAATTACAGATCGATGCTTCCACACAGACAATTACACTTTAAGCAATAGTCTTTTAATAATTTAAACAAAGAGAGCATGTATGGATGGACAACAGTCAAGTACGGAAATCTAATGAATAATAAGACCTTGACAAAATGGTGGTTAATTTTGAACGACAAAAATACTAGAAAACCATCAATATGGAATAAATGGGTCAATCAAGGAAAAGGACCCTTCCCTCTAAGCTTCATGGTATGGGATCCACTTGAATTTTTTTTGTTTCTTTATTGCACTATTTATATCCGAATGGTGAAAGGCTAGAATATATCATATCTTTTCCTTAACTGTGTGTGTTCTTAATTTTGATCTTCTTAATTCAGTTAGCTCAGAAGGAAAGTTGTCATCTTGATTAAGTTCTTAGTTCTGTGAGTGATCTCCAGCTTGCATGATAGCAACAACAATGGGAGAAGGGGACAAGAAAAAAGCTTTAGCAACATCATCTCCTGCCAAACCAGATTCCTCCTCTGGTGAGTTTATACTTCAGATCTTCTTTTATAATTTCATTGCTTTGAAACTATAAAAATTAATGATCATGTTCTGAAACAATATTCAGTATGATGACAATATATAGTTAAGTGACTGGCATCGATACTTTGTTAATTGCATGTTTCCAGGAATCTTGAAGATATTACTAGTCATCTTGTTAGCTGTGTTTTGTGCATGGGCGTATCAAACAACTGTTCCACCACATCCCAGGAAGTTAGACGACCTTCCTCTTACATCCGCAAGGATAAAGCTTCGTGATGGAAGACATTTATCATATAAAGAATCTGGTGTTTCAAAAGACGTAGCCAAATCTAAAATAATATACGTCCATTGCTTCGACTGTAGCAAGTACCATAATCCATTTGCATTGGCAGCCTCACCGGTATGGCTAGGCTTCTTCCATTCAATTCCTGTGAATGTGTGTGTGTGTGTGTAGCTAGTATCTAGGTGCTTCATGCATATGACCTAGCTTCTGATGACTAGTATATTAATGGTTGTTTGTTTTTACGTACATGTAGGCGGTTCTTGAAGAACTAGGAGTGTACATCGTTGCCATAGACCGTCCTGGTTATGGAGAGAGTGACCCGCACCCCAAGAGAACCGTGAAAAGCTTGGCATTGGATATTGAGGAGCTCGCTGATGAGTTGAACCTGGGACCAAAATTCTATGTAGCTGGATTCTCTATGGGTGGACAAGTCATCTGGTCTTGCCTCAAGCACATCCCTCACAGACTTGCAGGAGCGATTCTTATTTCTCCCGCCGTCAATTACTGGTGGCATAACCTGCCTTTAAATTTAGCCAACGAAGCATATTATCAGCAACTTCAACAAGATCAGTGGTCTTTGCGTGTCGCTCACTACCTGCCATGGCTGACCTACTGGTGGAACACTCGGACATGGTTTCCTGGTTTTTCGGTTATTTCAGGAAACCCGGCTATTTTCTCTCCCGCGGACATAGAGGTTGCAACAAAGCTAAATGCAATGACGGATCCAAACCAGGTACAAGCTCAGCTTGCCCTTTGATTATAAAGGGAGGGAACATTAATCAGCTAATTAACTTTTCTCAGTTAGATTGTAGTGCACAATATGTCGTAGGTTAGAAAAAATTTCTTAATTTACAACTGCTAGTTGATGTTAGAATAAGACACCCACTGACGGACTCCTTTATTTATTTACTATATTGTTATTTGTTGACGAGTTAGTTAATGGGACAGACTATATATCATTCTTAATTAAGTATCGTTTAATTTCTTGACCATTGATTAATGCTATATATATATATATATATAAGGTTATTTCAAAAACATATATAATCAAACAAATTTCAGTTAGTTAATCAACAACTCGTTTTAATTTGAGGTTTGTACTTCTTATAGTTGTCTTAAACGAGTACACAAACTATATATGGTTTGTCAGTCCTTTATGATTAAGATTTGAGTAAGTGCTCAGTTTTTTAAGTTACATTTTAGCCTTTAATTACTACACATGCTTATGATACTCTTTGAACTTGTATGTCTTAAAGGCACAATTGATGAAATCACAACCAAGACTCCAAGGAGAATTTGAGTCCATCCACCGTGACTTGATTATTGGATTTGGGAAGTGGGAATTTGACCCCATGGATCTTGAAAACCCGTTTCCAAACAATAACGGATCTGTTCATCTGTGGATGGGTAACGAAGATAGGATTGTGTCTGTGACGCTACAACGTTATATAGCACAACAACTGGGATGGATCAAGTACCACGAGGTCAACGGCGCAGGTCACACGTTTTCTTTTGCCGATGAGATGGGCGAGGCTATTCTTAAAGCGCTTCTTAACGTATAGAGTTAGCTAGGTTAACTTAGCAAGGAATTAATTGAAGTCCGGAACGTACAAAATAAGCAGAATATATGCTTTCGTGTTATGTACTAGTTAGTTTTTTTTCATTTATTAATTCTTTAATTTGAGGCTACTACACATACGAATCCTGTATCAATTTCTTACTTCTTTTTACACCGCAAAAATGCATTAATCATTTTGAATGAATATTTAAGATATATAACAGTTGATTAATTTTTCAAAATGTATTTATATGTTGTGAATCAAGCTTTTGTTATATATATAATAACTCTCGATCGACTCCCGAATTCGCTATGAACCGGTCAATTCTAAGCTTACTAAAACCTATTCGTCTAGTGGTGCCCGCCTCTAAAAACATATGTACAGATTGCTTAAATAGTCTATCTAGAGACTACATTTAATTATACACTTTTTGTAAAAAAGCTACATTTATATAGAACTTATCTTATACTAAATTCAGCCATCTGTTAGCTAGAACTCTACTTGAAATTTTCTTTAAGTTTTTCAAACTTCTCTAGTATAGACTTGTTGAGAGTGTTACGGACAAAGACTTGCAACTCAACTCAATTACAAGTCTTCTGGCCGTCTTCTCGTGCCCGGCCCGCATCTTGAATTCTTCAACGTGTGATCATAGCTAGACTTATCTTCGGTTCTTCATGTTCAACGTACATCGATAAACCAAAACTCAGCTAAAGAATAAAAGAACTCGCTAAATTATGTACAGCATACATAGAAAACTCGACGTGTTTGGAGCTCACGTACTACTTAACTTTAGTTGAGTAGTCCATCCCAACAAACTTTCAATTATATGTCCTATTCACATTATCCTTTTGTGTCTAGTCAAATCAATGCAAATGAAGGTTTTAAGGGAAAAACCGTAATGGCTTGAAAACAGATTGCTTGATGGGAACGAGTTGCAAACTCCGAAAGGGGTTAAAAGCATGTTAACGGAGAAAAATCTATGTGAGGTTCGGGTTAACCCAAAAGTGACCCGAATGACGTATTTAAGGGTAAATAATAATAGATAGTAAAAGGCCAAGCGACTCTTTTTTGTATTTACCTATTCTTGTGAGTAAGTATTGTAATTAATTTTGTAAAAATAGAATTCAAGTAACAGCTTCAACTCTAAGCTGTCAACACACAAACACACACAGACCGAAAACTTTGAAAGAGATTAGTGTGTGTTTGAGTGTGAAGTGTGTGTTCTTGCATGTTCTTCATCTTCTACATCTTATACCACGATAGTATGAGCTACCTTTGTATACATTATGTAACACCGTATTTTTAACCCAAAAATTTTCACTTAAAAGGGATTATTAGATATTAAACTAAACAAATATTATTATGTATGATGTATTTAGGTTAGAAAACGTTACCACCACCACTGCCGCCGGCATAACCGACACCGGTAACCGCCAAACTGCCGTTAGCCGCCGTCAGCCACCGGAAACCACCGAATAACCGCCATTCTCACCCCATTATATACATGTATCGAGTATGGCATATTTGTACCGAATATATACATAAATAATACAAGTTCTTGGTGGAATATCTTGTTATTTATCTTTGATTTCCAACAAATAATAATAGATAGTAAAAGGTCAAGGGCCTCTTTTTTGTGAGTAAGTATTGTAATTAACTTTGTATAATTAATAGAATTCAAGTACCAACTTCAACTCTAAGCTGTCAACACACACACACACACACACACCGAAAACTTTGAAAGAGATTAGTGTGTGTTTGAGTGTGAAGTGTGTGTTCTTGCATGTTCTTCATCTTCTACATCTTATACCTCGATATTATGAGCTACCTTTGTATACATTGCATGGTAATCACGGACTATGTATAAGGTCAGCCTTAATATCTCTAAAATCTAAACTAACTTTCTAACTAAACTTTTAAGGTTTGCTATCTTACATCCATTCGGTATCGATTGCAATCCAATACATGCTATCTTCTTAGCTTAAGTTACTCTCCCCCACTTGGCATCAAGCCTAGCTAGTAAGCCTAGTGGTATTCTAACATAAACATCTAGGGCTTGGTTATCCTCATAAAAAGGGTTTCGTATTACTAAAAAACATTAGGAGCGGAAACCCTTTGAAATTCTAGTTATATACGGGTCGCTTACGGCTAAGGGCTTGGGTGTCCACTTTGTGGAGCCGGTATAGAGTTATTAATACGAGACGTAAGACATACAGATCATTTGTACAATGCTTATTTGTTATATAACTAGTTTGATCTAATGTGGTTTTAGTTATATCTTCACTAACGATGTTAATGACCATATTTGTGCAGTTAGTGACGAACTTTACTTCAGACCAGGAAGGAGTTTTCTTGTAGTGTATATACAGCACCCATTAATTAATTAATTACGGATGCTACCACACAGACGATTACAATTTAAGTCATGGTCTTTTAATAACTTAAACAAAAAAAGCACATATATATGGAGGCCCAGGCGGTCAAGCATGGAAATCGAATAGATAATAACATTCATTTATTTCATCCATGTTAAATTAAAAAAATAATGTTTTAAACAAGAAAATTAATAAGATAGTGCAGGTAGCTAGCTGCACCCATTAATTACAGATCGATGCTTCCACACAGACAATTACACTTTAAGCAATAGTCTTTTAATAATTTAAACAAAGAGAGCATGTATGGATGGACAACAGTCAAGTACGGAAATCTAATGAATAATAAGACCTTGACAAAATGGTGGTTAATTTTGAACGACAAAAATACTAGAAAACCATCAATATGGAATAAATGGGTCAATCAAGGAAAAGGACCCTTCCCTCTAAGCTTCATGGTATGGGATCCACTTGAATTTTTTTTGTTTCTTTATTGCACTATTTATATCCGAATGGTGAAAGGCTAGAATATATCATATCTTTTCCTTAACTGTGTGTGTTCTTAATTTTGATCTTCTTAATTCAGTTAGCTCAGAAGGAAAGTTGTCATCTTGATTAAGTTCTTAGTTCTGTGAGTGATCTCCAGCTTGCATGATAGCAACAACAATGGGAGAAGGGGACAAGAAAAAAGCTTTAGCAACATCATCTCCTGCCAAACCAGATTCCTCCTCTGGTGAGTTTATACTTCAGATCTTCTTTTATAATTTCATTGCTTTGAAACTATAAAAATTAATGATCATGTTCTGAAACAATATTCAGTATGATGACAATATATAGTTAAGTGACTGGCATCGATACTTTGTTAATTGCATGTTTCCAGGAATCTTGAAGATATTACTAGTCATCTTGTTAGCTGTGTTTTGTGCATGGGCGTATCAAACAACTGTTCCACCACATCCCAGGAAGTTAGACGACCTTCCTCTTACATCCGCAAGGATAAAGCTTCGTGATGGAAGACATTTATCATATAAAGAATCTGGTGTTTCAAAAGACGTAGCCAAATCTAAAATAATATACGTCCATTGCTTCGACTGTAGCAAGTACCATAATCCATTTGCATTGGCAGCCTCACCGGTATGGCTAGGCTTCTTCCATTCAATTCCTGTGAATGTGTGTGTGTGTGTGTAGCTAGTATCTAGGTGCTTCATGCATATGACCTAGCTTCTGATGACTAGTATATTAATGGTTGTTTGTTTTTACGTACATGTAGGCGGTTCTTGAAGAACTAGGAGTGTACATCGTTGCCATAGACCGTCCTGGTTATGGAGAGAGTGACCCGCACCCCAAGAGAACCGTGAAAAGCTTGGCATTGGATATTGAGGAGCTCGCTGATGAGTTGAACCTGGGACCAAAATTCTATGTAGCTGGATTCTCTATGGGTGGACAAGTCATCTGGTCTTGCCTCAAGCACATCCCTCACAGACTTGCAGGAGCGATTCTTATTTCTCCCGCCGTCAATTACTGGTGGCATAACCTGCCTTTAAATTTAGCCAACGAAGCATATTATCAGCAACTTCAACAAGATCAGTGGTCTTTGCGTGTCGCTCACTACCTGCCATGGCTGACCTACTGGTGGAACACTCGGACATGGTTTCCTGGTTTTTCGGTTATTTCAGGAAACCCGGCTATTTTCTCTCCCGCGGACATAGAGGTTGCAACAAAGCTAAATGCAATGACGGATCCAAACCAGGTACAAGCTCAGCTTGCCCTTTGATTATAAAGGGAGGGAACATTAATCAGCTAATTAACTTTTCTCAGTTAGATTGTAGTGCACAATATGTCGTAGGTTAGAAAAAATTTCTTAATTTACAACTGCTAGTTGATGTTAGAATAAGACACCCACTGACGGACTCCTTTATTTATTTACTATATTGTTATTTGTTGACGAGTTAGTTAATGGGACAGACTATATATCATTCTTAATTAAGTATCGTTTAATTTCTTGACCATTGATTAATGCTATATATATATATATATATAAGGTTATTTCAAAAACATATATAATCAAACAAATTTCAGTTAGTTAATCAACAACTCGTTTTAATTTGAGGTTTGTACTTCTTATAGTTGTCTTAAACGAGTACACAAACTATATATGGTTTGTCAGTCCTTTATGATTAAGATTTGAGTAAGTGCTCAGTTTTTTAAGTTACATTTTAGCCTTTAATTACTACACATGCTTATGATACTCTTTGAACTTGTATGTCTTAAAGGCACAATTGATGAAATCACAACCAAGACTCCAAGGAGAATTTGAGTCCATCCACCGTGACTTGATTATTGGATTTGGGAAGTGGGAATTTGACCCCATGGATCTTGAAAACCCGTTTCCAAACAATAACGGATCTGTTCATCTGTGGATGGGTAACGAAGATAGGATTGTGTCTGTGACGCTACAACGTTATATAGCACAACAACTGGGATGGATCAAGTACCACGAGGTCAACGGCGCAGGTCACACGTTTTCTTTTGCCGATGAGATGGGCGAGGCTATTCTTAAAGCGCTTCTTAACGTATAGAGTTAGCTAGGTTAACTTAGCAAGGAATTAATTGAAGTCCGGAACGTACAAAATAAGCAGAATATATGCTTTCGTGTTATGTACTAGTTAGTTTTTTTTCATTTATTAATTCTTTAATTTGAGGCTACTACACATACGAATCCTGTATCAATTTCTTACTTCTTTTTACACCGCAAAAATGCATTAATCATTTTGAATGAATATTTAAGATATATAACAGTTGATTAATTTTTCAAAATGTATTTATATGTTGTGAATCAAGCTTTTGTTATATATATAATAACTCTCGATCGACTCCCGAATTCGCTATGAACCGGTCAATTCTAAGCTTACTAAAACCTATTCGTCTAGTGGTGCCCGCCTCTAAAAACATATGTACAGATTGCTTAAATAGTCTATCTAGAGACTACATTTAATTATACACTTTTTGTAAAAAAGCTACATTTATATAGAACTTATCTTATACTAAATTCAGCCATCTGTTAGCTAGAACTCTACTTGAAATTTTCTTTAAGTTTTTCAAACTTCTCTAGTATAGACTTGTTGAGAGTGTTACGGACAAAGACTTGCAACTCAACTCAATTACAAGTCTTCTGGCCGTCTTCTCGTGCCCGGCCCGCATCTTGAATTCTTCAACGTGTGATCATAGCTAGACTTATCTTCGGTTCTTCATGTTCAACGTACATCAATAAACCAAAACTCAGCTAAAGAATAAAAGAACTCGCTAAATTATGTACAGCATACATAGAAAACTCGACGTGTTTGGAGCTCACGTACTACTTAACTTTAGTTGAGTAGTCCATCCCAACAAACTTTCAATTATATGTCCTATTCACATTATCCTTTTGTGTCTAGTCAAATCAATGCAAATGAAGGTTTTAAGGGAAAAACCGTAATGGCTTGAAAACAGATTGCTTGATGGGAACGAGTTGCAAACTCCGAAAGGGGTTAAAAGCATGTTAACGGAGAAAAATCTATGTGAGGTTCGGGTTAACCCAAAAGTGACCCGAATGACGTATTTAAGGGTAAATAATAATAGATAGTAAAAGGCCAAGCGACTCTTTTTTGTATTTACCTATTCTTGTGAGTAAGTATTGTAATTAATTTTGTAAAAATAGAATTCAAGTAACAGCTTCAACTCTAAGCTGTCAACACACAAACACACACAGACCGAAAACTTTGAAAGAGATTAGTGTGTGTTTGAGTGTGAAGTGTGTGTTCTTGCATGTTCTTCATCTTCTACATCTTATACCACGATAGTATGAGCTACCTTTGTATACATTATGTAACACCGTATTTTTAACCCAAAAATTTTCACTTAAAAGGGATTATTAGATATTAAACTAAACAAATATTATTATGTATGATGTATTTAGGTTAGAAAACGTTACCACCACCACTGCCGCCGGCATAACCGACACCGGTAACCGCCAAACTGCCGTTAGCCGCCGTCAGCCACCGGAAACCACCGAATAACCGCCATTCTCACCCCATTATATACATGTATCGAGTATGGCATATTTGTACCGAATATATACATAAATAATACAAGTTCTTGGTGGAATATCTTGTTATTTATCTTTGATTTCCAACAAATAATAATAGATAGTAAAAGGTCAAGGGCCTCTTTTTTGTGAGTAAGTATTGTAATTAACTTTGTATAATTAATAGAATTCAAGTACCAACTTCAACTCTAAGCTGTCAACACACACACACACACACACACCGAAAACTTTGAAAGAGATTAGTGTGTGTTTGAGTGTGAAGTGTGTGTTCTTGCATGTTCTTCATCTTCTACATCTTATACCTCGATATTATGAGCTACCTTTGTATACATTGCATGGTAATCACGGACTATGTATAAGGTCAGCCTTAATATCTCTAAAATCTAAACTAACTTTCTAACTAAACTTTTAAGGTTTGCTATCTTACATCCATTCGGTATCGATTGCAATCCAATACATGCTATCTTCTTAGCTTAAGTTACTCTCCCCCACTTGGCATCAAGCCTAGCTAGTAAGCCTAGTGGTATTCTAACATAAACATCTAGGGCTTGGTTATCCTCATAAAAAGGGTTTCGTATTACTAAAAAACATTAGGAGCGGAAACCCTTTGAAATTCTAGTTATATACGGGTCGCTTACGGCTAAGGGCTTGGGTGTCCACTTTGTGGAGCCGGTATAGAGTTATTAATACGAGACGTAAGACATACAGATCATTTGTACAATGCTTATTTGTTATATAACTAGTTTGATCTAATGTGGTTTTAGTTATATCTTCACTAACGATGTTAATGACCATATTTGTGCAGTTAGTGACGAACTTTACTTCAGACCAGGAAGGAGTTTTCTTGTAGTGTATATACAGCACCCATTAATTAATTAATTACGGATGCTACCACACAGACGATTACAATTTAAGTCATGGTCTTTTAATAACTTAAACAAAAAAAGCACATATATATGGAGGCCCAGGCGGTCAAGCATGGAAATCGAATAGATAATAACATTCATTTATTTCATCCATGTTAAATTAAAAAAATAATGTTTTAAACAAGAAAATTAATAAGATAGTGCACGTAGCTAGCTGCACCCATTAATTACAGATCGATGCTTCCACACAGACAATTACACTTTAAGCAATAGTCTTTTAATAATTTAAACAAAGAGAGCATGTATGGATGGACAACAGTCAAGTACGGAAATCTAATGAATAATAAGACCTTGACAAAATGGTGGTTAATTTTGAACGACAAAAATACTAGAAAACCATCAATATGGAATAAATGGGTCAATCAAGGAAAAGGACCCTTCCCTCTAAGCTTCATGGTATGGGATCCACTTGAATTTTTTTTGTTTCTTTATTGCACTATTTATATCCGAATGGTGAAAGGCTAGAATATATCATATCTTTTCCTTAACTGTGTGTGTTCTTAATTTTGATCTTCTTAATTCAGTTAGCTCAGAAGGAAAGTTGTCATCTTGATTAAGTTCTTAGTTCTGTGAGTGATCTCCAGCTTGCATGATAGCAACAACAATGGGAGAAGGGGACAAGAAAAAAGCTTTAGCAACATCATCTCCTGCCAAACCAGATTCCTCCTCTGGTGAGTTTATACTTCAGATCTTCTTTTATAATTTCATTGCTTTGAAACTATAAAAATTAATGATCATGTTCTGAAACAATATTCAGTATGATGACAATATATAGTTAAGTGACTGGCATCGATACTTTGTTAATTGCATGTTTCCAGGAATCTTGAAGATATTACTAGTCATCTTGTTAGCTGTGTTTTGTGCATGGGCGTATCAAACAACTGTTCCACCACATCCCAGGAAGTTAGACGACCTTCCTCTTACATCCGCAAGGATAAAGCTTCGTGATGGAAGACATTTATCATATAAAGAATCTGGTGTTTCAAAAGACGTAGCCAAATCTAAAATAATATACGTCCATTGCTTCGACTGTAGCAAGTACCATAATCCATTTGCATTGGCAGCCTCACCGGTATGGCTAGGCTTCTTCCATTCAATTCCTGTGAATGTGTGTGTGTGTGTGTAGCTAGTATCTAGGTGCTTCATGCATATGACCTAGCTTCTGATGACTAGTATATTAATGGTTGTATGTTTTTACGTACATGTAGGCGGTTCTTGAAGAACTAGGAGTGTACATCGTTGCCATAGACCGTCCTGGTTATGGAGAGAGTGACCCGCACCCCAAGAGAACCGTGAAAAGCTTGGCATTGGATTTTGAGGAGCTCGCTGATGAGTTGAACCTGGGACCAAAATTCTATGTAGCTGGATTCTCTATGGGTGGACAAGTCATCTGGTCTTGCCTCAAGCACATCCCTCACAGACTTGCAGGAGCGATTCTTATTTCTCCCGCCGTCAATTACTGGTGGCATAACCTGCCTTTAAATTTAGCCAACGAAGCATATTATCAGCAACTTCAACAAGATCAGTGGTCTTTGCGTGTCGCTCACTACCTGCCATGGCTGACCTACTGGTGGAACACTCGGACATGGTTTCCTGGTTTTTCGGTTATTTCAGGAAACCCGGCTATTTTCTCTCCCGCGGACATAGAGGTTGCAACAAAGCTAAATGCAATGACGGATCCAAACCAGGTACAAGCTCAGCTTGCCCTTTGATTATAAAGGGAGGGAACATTAATCAGCTAATTAACTTTTCTCAGTTAGATTGTAGTGCACAATATGTCGTAGGTTAGAAAAAATTTCTTAATTTACAACTGCTAGTTGATGTTAGAATAAGACACCCACTGACGGACTCCTTTATTTATTTACTATATTGTTATTTGTTGACGAGCTAGTTAATGGGACAGACTATATATCATTCTTAATTAAGTATCGTTTAATTTCTTGACCATTGATTAATGCTATATATATATATATAAGGTTATTTCAAAAACATATATAATCAAACAAATTTCAGTTAGTTAATCAACAACTCGTTTTAATTTGAGGTTTGTACTTCTTATAGTTGTCTTAAACGAGTACACAAACTATATATGGTTTGTCAGTCCTTTATGATTAAGATTTGAGTAAGTGCTCAGTTTTTTAAGTTACATTTTAGCCTTTAATTACTACACATGCTTATGATACTCTTTGAACTTGTATGTCTTAAAGGCACAATTGATGAAATCACAACCAAGACTCCAAGGAGAATTTGAGTCCATCCACCGTGACTTGATTATTGGATTTGGGAAGTGGGAATTTGACCCCATGGATCTTGAAAACCCGTTTCCAAACAATAACGGATCTGTTCATCTGTGGATGGGTAACGAAGATAGGATTGTGTCTGTGACGCTACAACGTTATATAGCACAACAACTGGGATGGATCAAGTACCACGAGGTCAACGGCGCAGGTCACACGTTTTCTTTTGCCGATGAGATGGGCGAGGCTATTCTTAAAGCGCTTCTTAACGTATAGAGTTAGCTAGGTTAACTTAGCAAGGAATTAATTGAAGTCCGGAACGTACAAAATAAGCAGAATATATGCTTTCGTGTTATGTACTAGTTAGTTTTTTTTCATTTATTAATTCTTTAATTTGAGGCTACTACACATACGAATCCTGTATCAATTTCTTACTTCTTTTTACACCGCAAAAATGCATTAATCATTTTGAATGAATATTTAAGATATATAACAGTTGATTAATTTTTCAAAATGTATTTATATGTTGTGAATCAAGCTTTTGTTATATATATAATAACTCTCGATCGACTCCCGAATTCGCTATGAACCGGTCAATTCTAAGCTTACTAAAACCTATTCGTCTAGTAGTGCCCGCCTCTAAAAACATATGTACAGATTGCTTAAATAGTCTATCTAGAGACTACATTTAATTACACACTTTTTGTAAAAAAGCTACATTTATATAGAACTTATCTTATACTAAATTCAGCCATCTGTTAGCTAGAACTCTACTTGAAATTTTCTTTAAGTTTTTCAAACTTCTCTAGTATAGACTTGTTGAGAGTGTTACGGACAAAGACTTACAACTCAACTCAATTACAAGTCTTCTGGCCGTCTTCTCGTGCCCGGCCCGCATCTTGAATTCTTCAACGTGTGATCATAGCTAGACTTATCTTCGGTTCTTCATGTTCAACGTACATCAATAAACCAAAACTCAGCTAAAGAATAAAAGAACTCACTAAATTATGTACAGCATACATAGAAAACTCGACGTGTTTGGAGCTCACGTACTACTTAACTTTAGTTGAGTAGTCCATCCCAACAAACTTTCAATTATATGTCCTATTCACATTATCCTTTTGTGTCTAGTCAAATCAATGCAAATGAAGGTTTTAAGGGAAAAACCGTAATGGCTTGAAAACAGATTGCTTGATGGGAACGAGTTGCAAACTCCGAAAGGGGTTAAAAGCATGTTAACGGAGAAAAATCTATGTGAGGTTCGGGTTAACCCAAAAGTGACCCGAATGACGTATTTAAGGGTAAATAATAATAGATAGTAAAAGGCCAAGCGACTCTTTTTTGTATTTACCTATTCTTGTGAGTAAGTATTGTAATTAATTTTGTAAAAATAGAATTCAAGTAACAGCTTCAACTCTAAGCTGTCAACACACAAACACACACAGACCGAAAACTTTGAAAGAGATTAGTGTGTGTTTGAGTGTGAAGTGTGTGTTCTTGCATGTTCTTCATCTTCTACATCTTATACCACGATAGTATGAGCTACCTTTGTATACATTATGTAACACCGTATTTTTAACCCAAAAATTTTCACTTAAAAGGGATTATTAGATATTAAACTAAACAAATATTATTATGTATGATGTATTTAGGTTAGAAAACGTTACCACCACCACTGCCGCCGGCATAACCGACACCGGTAACCGCCAAACTGCCGTTAGCCGCCGTCAGCCACCGGAAACCACCGAATAACCGCCATTCTCACCCCATTATATACATGTATCGAGTATGGCATATTTGTACCGAATATATACATAAATAATACAAGTTCTTGGTGGAATATCTTGTTATTTATCTTTGATTTCCAACAAATAATAATAGATAGTAAAAGGTCAAGGGCCTCTTTTTTGTGAGTAAGTATTGTAATTAACTTTGTATAATTAATAGAATTCAAGTACCAACTTCAACTCTAAGCTGTCAACACACACACACACACACACACCGAAAACTTTGAAAGAGATTAGTGTGTGTTTGAGTGTGAAGTGTGTGTTCTTGCATGTTCTTCATCTTCTACATCTTATACCTCGATATTATGAGCTACCTTTGTATACATTGCATGGTAATCACGGACTATGTATAAGGTCAGCCTTAATATCTCTAAAATCTAAACTAACTTTCTAACTAAACTTTTAAGGTTTGCTATCTTACATCCATTCGGTATCGATTGCAATCCAATACATGCTATCTTCTTAGCTTAAGTTACTCTCCCCCACTTGGCATCAAGCCTAGCTAGTAAGCCTAGTGGTATTCTAACATAAACATCTAGGGCTTGGTTATCCTCATAAAAAGGGTTTCGTATTACTAAAAAACATTAGGAGCGGAAACCCTTTGAAATTCTAGTTATATACGGGTCGCTTACGGCTAAGGGCTTGGGTGTCCACTTTGTGGAGCCGGTATAGAGTTATTAATACGAGACGTAAGACATACAGATCATTTGTACAATGCTTATTTGTTATATAACTAGTTTGATCTAATGTGGTTTTAGTTATATCTTCACTAACGATGTTAATGACCATATTTGTGCAGTTAGTGACGAACTTTACTTCAGACCAGGAAGGAGTTTTCTTGTAGTGTATATACAGCACCCATTAATTAATTAATTACGGATGCTACCACACAGACGATTACAATTTAAGTCATGGTCTTTTAATAACTTAAACAAAAAAAGCACATATATATGGAGGCCCAGGCGGTCAAGCATGGAAATCGAATAGATAATAACATTCATTTATTTCATCCATGTTAAATTAAAAAAATAATGTTTTAAACAAGAAAATTAATAAGATAGTGCACGTAGCTAGCTGCACCCATTAATTACAGATCGATGCTTCCACACAGACAATTACACTTTAAGCAATAGTCTTTTAATAATTTAAACAAAGAGAGCATGTATGGATGGACAACAGTCAAGTACGGAAATCTAATGAATAATAAGACCTTGACAAAATGGTGGTTAATTTTGAACGACAAAAATACTAGAAAACCATCAATATGGAATAAATGGGTCAATCAAGGAAAAGGACCCTTCCCTCTAAGCTTCATGGTATGGGATCCACTTGAATTTTTTTTGTTTCTTTATTGCACTATTTATATCCGAATGGTGAAAGGCTAGAATATATCATATCTTTTCCTTAACTGTGTGTGTTCTTAATTTTGATCTTCTTAATTCAGTTAGCTCAGAAGGAAAGTTGTCATCTTGATTAAGTTCTTAGTTCTGTGAGTGATCTCCAGCTTGCATGATAGCAACAACAATGGGAGAAGGGGACAAGAAAAAAGCTTTAGCAACATCATCTCCTGCCAAACCAGATTCCTCCTCTGGTGAGTTTATACTTCAGATCTTCTTTTATAATTTCATTGCTTTGAAACTATAAAAATTAATGATCATGTTCTGAAACAATATTCAGTATGATGACAATATATAGTTAAGTGACTGGCATCGATACTTTGTTAATTGCATGTTTCCAGGAATCTTGAAGATATTACTAGTCATCTTGTTAGCTGTGTTTTGTGCATGGGCGTATCAAACAACTGTTCCACCACATCCCAGGAAGTTAGACGACCTTCCTCTTACATCCGCAAGGATAAAGCTTCGTGATGGAAGACATTTATCATATAAAGAATCTGGTGTTTCAAAAGACGTAGCCAAATCTAAAATAATATACGTCCATTGCTTCGACTGTAGCAAGTACCATAATCCATTTGCATTGGCAGCCTCACCGGTATGGCTAGGCTTCTTCCATTCAATTCCTGTGAATGTGTGTGTGTGTGTGTAGCTAGTATCTAGGTGCTTCATGCATATGACCTAGCTTCTGATGACTAGTATATTAATGGTTGTTTGTTTTTACGTACATGTAGGCGGTTCTTGAAGAACTAGGAGTGTACATCGTTGCCATAGACCGTCCTGGTTATGGAGAGAGTGACCCGCACCCCAAGAGAACCGTGAAAAGCTTGGCATTGGATATTGAGGAGCTCGCTGATGAGTTGAACCTGGGACCAAAATTCTATGTAGCTGGATTCTCTATGGGTGGACAAGTCATCTGGTCTTGCCTCAAGCACATCCCTCACAGACTTGCAGGAGCGATTCTTATTTCTCCCGCCGTCAATTACTGGTGGCATAACCTGCCTTTAAATTTAGCCAACGAAGCATATTATCAGCAACTTCAACAAGATCAGTGGTCTTTGCGTGTCGCTCACTACCTGCCATGGCTGACCTACTGGTGGAACACTCGGACATGGTTTCCTGGTTTTTCGGTTATTTCAGGAAACCCGGCTATTTTCTCTCCCGCGGACATAGAGGTTGCAACAAAGCTAAATGCAATGACGGATCCAAACCAGGTACAAGCTCAGCTTGCCCTTTGATTATAAAGGGAGGGAACATTAATCAGCTAATTAACTTTTCTCAGTTAGATTGTAGTGCACAATATGTCGTAGGTTAGAAAAAATTTCTTAATTTACAACTGCTAGTTGATGTTAGAATAAGACACCCACTGACGGACTCCTTTATTTATTTACTATATTGTTATTTGTTGACGAGTTAGTTAATGGGACAGACTATATATCATTCTTAATTAAGTATCGTTTAATTTCTTGACCATTGATTAATGCTATATATATATATATATATAAGGTTATTTCAAAAACATATATAATCAAACAAATTTCAGTTAGTTAATCAACAACTCGTTTTAATTTGAGGTTTGTACTTCTTATAGTTGTCTTAAACGAGTACACAAACTATATATGGTTTGTCAGTCCTTTATGATTAAGATTTGAGTAAGTGCTCAGTTTTTTAAGTTACATTTTAGCCTTTAATTACTACACATGCTTATGATACTCTTTGAACTTGTATGTCTTAAAGGCACAATTGATGAAATCACAACCAAGACTCCAAGGAGAATTTGAGTCCATCCACCGTGACTTGATTATTGGATTTGGGAAGTGGGAATTTGACCCCATGGATCTTGAAAACCCGTTTCCAAACAATAACGGATCTGTTCATCTGTGGATGGGTAACGAAGATAGGATTGTGTCTGTGACGCTACAACGTTATATAGCACAACAACTGGGATGGATCAAGTACCACGAGGTCAACGGCGCAGGTCACACGTTTTCTTTTGCCGATGAGATGGGCGAGGCTATTCTTAAAGCGCTTCTTAACGTATAGAGTTAGCTAGGTTAACTTAGCAAGGAATTAATTGAAGTCCGGAACGTACAAAATAAGCAGAATATATGCTTTCGTGTTATGTACTAGTTAGTTTTTTTTCATTTATTAATTCTTTAATTTGAGGCTACTACACATACGAATCCTGTATCAATTTCTTACTTCTTTTTACACCGCAAAAATGCATTAATCATTTTGAATGAATATTTAAGATATATAACAGTTGATTAATTTTTCAAAATGTATTTATATGTTGTGAATCAAGCTTTTGTTATATATATAATAACTCTCGATCGACTCCCGAATTCGCTATGAACCGGTCAATTCTAAGCTTACTAAAACCTATTCGTCTAGTGGTGCCCGCCTCTAAAAACATATGTACAGATTGCTTAAATAGTCTATCTAGAGACTACATTTAATTATACACTTTTTGTAAAAAAGCTACATTTATATAGAACTTATCTTATACTAAATTCAGCCATCTGTTAGCTAGAACTCTACTTGAAATTTTCTTTAAGTTTTTCAAACTTCTCTAGTATAGACTTGTTGAGAGTGTTACGGACAAAGACTTGCAACTCAACTCAATTACAAGTCTTCTGGCCGTCTTCTCGTGCCCGGCCCGCATCTTGAATTCTTCAACGTGTGATCATAGCTAGACTTATCTTCGGTTCTTCATGTTCAACGTACATCAATAAACCAAAACTCAGCTAAAGAATAAAAGAACTCGCTAAATTATGTACAGCATACATAGAAAACTCGACGTGTTTGGAGCTCACGTACTACTTAACTTTAGTTGAGTAGTCCATCCCAACAAACTTTCAATTATATGTCCTATTCACATTATCCTTTTGTGTCTAGTCAAATCAATGCAAATGAAGGTTTTAAGGGAAAAACCGTAATGGCTTGAAAACAGATTGCTTGATGGGAACGAGTTGCAAACTCCGAAAGGGGTTAAAAGCATGTTAACGGAGAAAAATCTATGTGAGGTTCGGGTTAACCCAAAAGTGACCCGAATGACGTATTTAAGGGTAAATAATAATAGATAGTAAAAGGCCAAGCGACTCTTTTTTGTATTTACCTATTCTTGTGAGTAAGTATTGTAATTAATTTTGTAAAAATAGAATTCAAGTAACAGCTTCAACTCTAAGCTGTCAACACACAAACACACACAGACCGAAAACTTTGAAAGAGATTAGTGTGTGTTTGAGTGTGAAGTGTGTGTTCTTGCATGTTCTTCATCTTCTACATCTTATACCACGATAGTATGAGCTACCTTTGTATACATTATGTAACACCGTATTTTTAACCCAAAAATTTTCACTTAAAAGGGATTATTAGATATTAAACTAAACAAATATTATTATGTATGATGTATTTAGGTTAGAAAACGTTACCACCACCACTGCCGCCGGCATAACCGACACCGGTAACCGCCAAACTGCCGTTAGCCGCCGTCAGCCACCGGAAACCACCGAATAACCGCCATTCTCACCCCATTATATACATGTATCGAGTATGGCATATTTGTACCGAATATATACATAAATAATACAAGTTCTTGGTGGAATATCTTGTTATTTATCTTTGATTTCCAACAAATAATAATAGATAGTAAAAGGTCAAGGGCCTCTTTTTTGTGAGTAAGTATTGTAATTAACTTTGTATAATTAATAGAATTCAAGTACCAACTTCAACTCTAAGCTGTCAACACACACACACACACACACACCGAAAACTTTGAAAGAGATTAGTGTGTGTTTGAGTGTGAAGTGTGTGTTCTTGCATGTTCTTCATCTTCTACATCTTATACCTCGATATTATGAGCTACCTTTGTATACATTGCATGGTAATCACGGACTATGTATAAGGTCAGCCTTAATATCTCTAAAATCTAAACTAACTTTCTAACTAAACTTTTAAGGTTTGCTATCTTACATCCATTCGGTATCGATTGCAATCCAATACATGCTATCTTCTTAGCTTAAGTTACTCTCCCCCACTTGGCATCAAGCCTAGCTAGTAAGCCTAGTGGTATTCTAACATAAACATCTAGGGCTTGGTTATCCTCATAAAAAGGGTTTCGTATTACTAAAAAACATTAGGAGCGGAAACCCTTTGAAATTCTAGTTATATACGGGTCGCTTACGGCTAAGGGCTTGGGTGTCCACTTTGTGGAGCCGGTATAGAGTTATTAATACGAGACGTAAGACATACAGATCATTTGTACAATGCTTATTTGTTATATAACTAGTTTGATCTAATGTGGTTTTAGTTATATCTTCACTAACGATGTTAATGACCATATTTGTGCAGTTAGTGACGAACTTTACTTCAGACCAGGAAGGAGTTTTCTTGTAGTGTATATACAGCACCCATTAATTAATTAATTACGGATGCTACCACACAGACGATTACAATTTAAGTCATGGTCTTTTAATAACTTAAACAAAAAAAGCACATATATATGGAGGCCCAGGCGGTCAAGCATGGAAATCGAATAGATAATAACATTCATTTATTTCATCCATGTTAAATTAAAAAAATAATGTTTTAAACAAGAAAATTAATAAGATAGTGCACGTAGCTAGCTGCACCCATTAATTACAGATCGATGCTTCCACACAGACAATTACACTTTAAGCAATAGTCTTTTAATAATTTAAACAAAGAGAGCATGTATGGATGGACAACAGTCAAGTACGGAAATCTAATGAATAATAAGACCTTGACAAAATGGTGGTTAATTTTGAACGACAAAAATACTAGAAAACCATCAATATGGAATAAATGGGTCAATCAAGGAAAAGGACCCTTCCCTCTAAGCTTCATGGTATGGGATCCACTTGAATTTTTTTTGTTTCTTTATTGCACTATTTATATCCGAATGGTGAAAGGCTAGAATATATCATATCTTTTCCTTAACTGTGTGTGTTCTTAATTTTGATCTTCTTAATTCAGTTAGCTCAGAAGGAAAGTTGTCATCTTGATTAAGTTCTTAGTTCTGTGAGTGATCTCCAGCTTGCATGATAGCAACAACAATGGGAGAAGGGGACAAGAAAAAAGCTTTAGCAACATCATCTCCTGCCAAACCAGATTCCTCCTCTGGTGAGTTTATACTTCAGATCTTCTTTTATAATTTCATTGCTTTGAAACTATAAAAATTAATGATCATGTTCTGAAACAATATTCAGTATGATGACAATATATAGTTAAGTGACTGGCATCGATACTTTGTTAATTGCATGTTTCCAGGAATCTTGAAGATATTACTAGTCATCTTGTTAGCTGTGTTTTGTGCATGGGCGTATCAAACAACTGTTCCACCACATCCCAGGAAGTTAGACGACCTTCCTCTTACATCCGCAAGGATAAAGCTTCGTGATGGAAGACATTTATCATATAAAGAATCTGGTGTTTCAAAAGACGTAGCCAAATCTAAAATAATATACGTCCATTGCTTCGACTGTAGCAAGTACCATAATCCATTTGCATTGGCAGCCTCACCGGTATGGCTAGGCTTCTTCCATTCAATTCCTGTGAATGTGTGTGTGTGTGTGTAGCTAGTATCTAGGTGCTTCATGCATATGACCTAGCTTCTGATGACTAGTATATTAATGGTTGTATGTTTTTACGTACATGTAGGCGGTTCTTGAAGAACTAGGAGTGTACATCGTTGCCATAGACCGTCCTGGTTATGGAGAGAGTGACCCGCACCCCAAGAGAACCGTGAAAAGCTTGGCATTGGATTTTGAGGAGCTCGCTGATGAGTTGAACCTGGGACCAAAATTCTATGTAGCTGGATTCTCTATGGGTGGACAAGTCATCTGGTCTTGCCTCAAGCACATCCCTCACAGACTTGCAGGAGCGATTCTTATTTCTCCCGCCGTCAATTACTGGTGGCATAACCTGCCTTTAAATTTAGCCAACGAAGCATATTATCAGCAACTTCAACAAGATCAGTGGTCTTTGCGTGTCGCTCACTACCTGCCATGGCTGACCTACTGGTGGAACACTCGGACATGGTTTCCTGGTTTTTCGGTTATTTCAGGAAACCCGGCTATTTTCTCTCCCGCGGACATAGAGGTTGCAACAAAGCTAAATGCAATGACGGATCCAAACCAGGTACAAGCTCAGCTTGCCCTTTGATTATAAAGGGAGGGAACATTAATCAGCTAATTAACTTTTCTCAGTTAGATTGTAGTGCACAATATGTCGTAGGTTAGAAAAAATTTCTTAATTTACAACTGCTAGTTGATGTTAGAATAAGACACCCACTGACGGACTCCTTTATTTATTTACTATATTGTTATTTGTTGACGAGCTAGTTAATGGGACAGACTATATATCATTCTTAATTAAGTATCGTTTAATTTCTTGACCATTGATTAATGCTATATATATATATATATATATATATATAAGGTTATTTCAAAAACATATATAATCAAACAAATTTCAGTTAGTTAATCAACAACTCGTTTTAATTTGAGGTTTGTACTTCTTATAGTTGTCTTAAACGAGTACACAAACTATATATGGTTTGTCAGTCCTTTATGATTAAGATTTGAGTAAGTGCTCAGTTTTTTAAGTTACATTTTAGCCTTTAATTACTACACATGCTTATGATACTCTTTGAACTTGTATGTCTTAAAGGCACAATTGATGAAATCACAACCAAGACTCCAAGGAGAATTTGAGTCCATCCACCGTGACTTGATTATTGGATTTGGGAAGTGGGAATTTGACCCCATGGATCTTGAAAACCCGTTTCCAAACAATAACGGATCTGTTCATCTGTGGATGGGTAACGAAGATAGGATTGTGTCTGTGACGCTACAACGTTATATAGCACAACAACTGGGATGGATCAAGTACCACGAGGTCAACGGCGCAGGTCACACGTTTTCTTTTGCCGATGAGATGGGCGAGGCTATTCTTAAAGCGCTTCTTAACGTATAGAGTTAGCTAGGTTAACTTAGCAAGGAATTAATTGAAGTCCGGAACGTACAAAATAAGCAGAATATATGCTTTCGTGTTATGTACTAGTTAGTTTTTTTTCATTTATTAATTCTTTAATTTGAGGCTACTACACATACGAATCCTGTATCAATTTCTTACTTCTTTTTACACCGCAAAAATGCATTAATCATTTTGAATGAATATTTAAGATATATAACAGTTGATTAATTTTTCAAAATGTATTTATATGTTGTGAATCAAGCTTTTGTTATATATATAATAACTCTCGATCGACTCCCGAATTCGCTATGAACCGGTCAATTCTAAGCTTACTAAAACCTATTCGTCTAGTGGTGCCCGCCTCTAAAAACATATGTACAGATTGCTTAAATAGTCTATCTAGAGACTACATTTAATTATACACTTTTTGTAAAAAAGCTACATTTATATAGAACTTATCTTATACTAAATTCAGCCATCTGTTAGCTAGAACTCTACTTGAAATTTTCTTTAAGTTTTTCAAACTTCTCTAGTATAGACTTGTTGAGAGTGTTACGGACAAAGACTTGCAACTCAACTCAATTACAAGTCTTCTGGCCGTCTTCTCGTGCCCGGCCCGCATCTTGAATTCTTCAACGTGTGATCATAGCTAGACTTATCTTCGGTTCTTCATGTTCAACGTACATCAATAAACCAAAACTCAGCTAAAGAATAAAAGAACTCGCTAAATTATGTACAGCATACATAGAAAACTCGACGTGTTTGGAGCTCACGTACTACTTAACTTTAGTTGAGTAGTCCATCCCAACAAACTTTCAATTATATGTCCTATTCACATTATCCTTTTGTGTCTAGTCAAATCAATGCAAATGAAGGTTTTAAGGGAAAAACCGTAATGGCTTGAAAACAGATTGCTTGATGGGAACGAGTTGCAAACTCCGAAAGGGGTTAAAAGCATGTTAACGGAGAAAAATCTATGTGAGGTTCGGGTTAACCCAAAAGTGACCCGAATGACGTATTTAAGGGTAAATAATAATAGATAGTAAAAGGCCAAGCGACTCTTTTTTGTATTTACCTATTCTTGTGAGTAAGTATTGTAATTAATTTTGTAAAAATAGAATTCAAGTAACAGCTTCAACTCTAAGCTGTCAACACACAAACACACACAGACCGAAAACTTTGAAAGAGATTAGTGTGTGTTTGAGTGTGAAGTGTGTGTTCTTGCATGTTCTTCATCTTCTACATCTTATACCACGATAGTATGAGCTACCTTTGTATACATTATGTAACACCGTATTTTTAACCCAAAAATTTTCACTTAAAAGGGATTATTAGATATTAAACTAAACAAATATTATTATGTATGATGTATTTAGGTTAGAAAACGTTACCACCACCACTGCCGCCGGCATAACCGACACCGGTAACCGCCAAACTGCCGTTAGCCGCCGTCAGCCACCGGAAACCACCGAATAACCGCCATTCTCACCCCATTATATACATGTATCGAGTATGGCATATTTGTACCGAATATATACATAAATAATACAAGTTCTTGGTGGAATATCTTGTTATTTATCTTTGATTTCCAACAAATAATAATAGATAGTAAAAGGTCAAGGGCCTCTTTTTTGTGAGTAAGTATTGTAATTAACTTTGTATAATTAATAGAATTCAAGTACCAACTTCAACTCTAAGCTGTCAACACACACACACACACACACACCGAAAACTTTGAAAGAGATTAGTGTGTGTTTGAGTGTGAAGTGTGTGTTCTTGCATGTTCTTCATCTTCTACATCTTATACCTCGATATTATGAGCTACCTTTGTATACATTGCATGGTAATCACGGACTATGTATAAGGTCAGCCTTAATATCTCTAAAATCTAAACTAACTTTCTAACTAAACTTTTAAGGTTTGCTATCTTACATCCATTCGGTATCGATTGCAATCCAATACATGCTATCTTCTTAGCTTAAGTTACTCTCCCCCACTTGGCATCAAGCCTAGCTAGTAAGCCTAGTGGTATTCTAACATAAACATCTAGGGCTTGGTTATCCTCATAAAAAGGGTTTCGTATTACTAAAAAACATTAGGAGCGGAAACCCTTTGAAATTCTAGTTATATACGGGTCGCTTACGGCTAAGGGCTTGGGTGTCCACTTTGTGGAGCCGGTATAGAGTTATTAATACGAGACGTAAGACATACAGATCATTTGTACAATGCTTATTTGTTATATAACTAGTTTGATCTAATGTGGTTTTAGTTATATCTTCACTAACGATGTTAATGACCATATTTGTGCAGTTAGTGACGAACTTTACTTCAGACCAGGAAGGAGTTTTCTTGTAGTGTATATACAGCACCCATTAATTAATTAATTACGGATGCTACCACACAGACGATTACAATTTAAGTCATGGTCTTTTAATAACTTAAACAAAAAAAGCACATATATATGGAGGCCCAGGCGGTCAAGCATGGAAATCGAATAGATAATAACATTCATTTATTTCATCCATGTTAAATTAAAAAAATAATGTTTTAAACAAGAAAATTAATAAGATAGTGCACGTAGCTAGCTGCACCCATTAATTACAGATCGATGCTTCCACACAGACAATTACACTTTAAGCAATAGTCTTTTAATAATTTAAACAAAGAGAGCATGTATGGATGGACAACAGTCAAGTACGGAAATCTAATGAATAATAAGACCTTGACAAAATGGTGGTTAATTTTGAACGACAAAAATACTAGAAAACCATCAATATGGAATAAATGGGTCAATCAAGGAAAAGGACCCTTCCCTCTAAGCTTCATGGTATGGGATCCACTTGAATTTTTTTTGTTTCTTTATTGCACTATTTATATCCGAATGGTGAAAGGCTAGAATATATCATATCTTTTCCTTAACTGTGTGTGTTCTTAATTTTGATCTTCTTAATTCAGTTAGCTCAGAAGGAAAGTTGTCATCTTGATTAAGTTCTTAGTTCTGTGAGTGATCTCCAGCTTGCATGATAGCAACAACAATGGGAGAAGGGGACAAGAAAAAAGCTTTAGCAACATCATCTCCTGCCAAACCAGATTCCTCCTCTGGTGAGTTTATACTTCAGATCTTCTTTTATAATTTCATTGCTTTGAAACTATAAAAATTAATGATCATGTTCTGAAACAATATTCAGTATGATGACAATATATAGTTAAGTGACTGGCATCGATACTTTGTTAATTGCATGTTTCCAGGAATCTTGAAGATATTACTAGTCATCTTGTTAGCTGTGTTTTGTGCATGGGCGTATCAAACAACTGTTCCACCACATCCCAGGAAGTTAGACGACCTTCCTCTTACATCCGCAAGGATAAAGCTTCGTGATGGAAGACATTTATCATATAAAGAATCTGGTGTTTCAAAAGACGTAGCCAAATCTAAAATAATATACGTCCATTGCTTCGACTGTAGCAAGTACCATAATCCATTTGCATTGGCAGCCTCACCGGTATGGCTAGGCTTCTTCCATTCAATTCCTGTGAATGTGTGTGTGTGTGTGTAGCTAGTATCTAGGTGCTTCATGCATATGACCTAGCTTCTGATGACTAGTATATTAATGGTTGTATGTTTTTACGTACATGTAGGCGGTTCTTGAAGAACTAGGAGTGTACATCGTTGCCATAGACCGTCCTGGTTATGGAGAGAGTGACCCGCACCCCAAGAGAACCGTGAAAAGCTTGGCATTGGATTTTGAGGAGCTCGCTGATGAGTTGAACCTGGGACCAAAATTCTATGTAGCTGGATTCTCTATGGGTGGACAAGTCATCTGGTCTTGCCTCAAGCACATCCCTCACAGACTTGCAGGAGCGATTCTTATTTCTCCCGCCGTCAATTACTGGTGGCATAACCTGCCTTTAAATTTAGCCAACGAAGCATATTATCAGCAACTTCAACAAGATCAGTGGTCTTTGCGTGTCGCTCACTACCTGCCATGGCTGACCTACTGGTGGAACACTCGGACATGGTTTCCTGGTTTTTCGGTTATTTCAGGAAACCCGGCTATTTTCTCTCCCGCGGACATAGAGGTTGCAACAAAGCTAAATGCAATGACGGATCCAAACCAGGTACAAGCTCAGCTTGCCCTTTGATTATAAAGGGAGGGAACATTAATCAGCTAATTAACTTTTCTCAGTTAGATTGTAGTGCACAATATGTCGTAGGTTAGAAAAAATTTCTTAATTTACAACTGCTAGTTGATGTTAGAATAAGACACCCACTGACGGACTCCTTTATTTATTTACTATATTGTTATTTGTTGACGAGCTAGTTAATGGGACAGACTATATATCATTCTTAATTAAGTATCGTTTAATTTCTTGACCATTGATTAATGCTATATATATATATATATATAAGGTTATTTCAAAAACATATATAATCAAACAAATTTCAGTTAGTTAATCAACAACTCGTTTTAATTTGAGGTTTGTACTTCTTATAGTTGTCTTAAACGAGTACACAAACTATATATGGTTTGTCAGTCCTTTATGATTAAGATTTGAGTAAGTGCTCAGTTTTTTAAGTTACATTTTAGCCTTTAATTACTACACATGCTTATGATACTCTTTGAACTTGTATGTCTTAAAGGCACAATTGATGAAATCACAACCAAGACTCCAAGGAGAATTTGAGTCCATCCACCGTGACTTGATTATTGGATTTGGGAAGTGGGAATTTGACCCCATGGATCTTGAAAACCCGTTTCCAAACAATAACGGATCTGTTCATCTGTGGATGGGTAACGAAGATAGGATTGTGTCTGTGACGCTACAACGTTATATAGCACAACAACTGGGATGGATCAAGTACCACGAGGTCAACGGCGCAGGTCACACGTTTTCTTTTGCCGATGAGATGGGCGAGGCTATTCTTAAAGCGCTTCTTAACGTATAGAGTTAGCTAGGTTAACTTAGCAAGGAATTAATTGAAGTCCGGAACGTACAAAATAAGCAGAATATATGCTTTCGTGTTATGTACTAGTTAGTTTTTTTTCATTTATTAATTCTTTAATTTGAGGCTACTACACATACGAATCCTGTATCAATTTCTTACTTCTTTTTACACCGCAAAAATGCATTAATCATTTTGAATGAATATTTAAGATATATAACAGTTGATTAATTTTTCAAAATGTATTTATATGGTTTTGTTATATATATAATAACTCTCGATCGACTCCCGAATTCGCTATGAACCGGTCAATTCTAAGCTTACTAAAACCTATTCGTCTAGTGGTGCCCGCCTCTAAAAACATATGTACAGATTGCTTAAATAGTCTATCTAGAGACTACATTTAATTATACACTTTTTGTAAAAAAGCTACATTTATATAGAACTTATCTTATACTAAATTCAGCCATCTGTTAGCTAGAACTCTACTTGAAATTTTCTTTAAGTTTTTCAAACTTCTCTAGTATAGACTTGTTGAGAGTGTTACGGACAAAGACTTGCAACTCAACTCAATTACAAGTCTTCTGGCCGTCTTCTCGTGCCCGGCCCGCATCTTGAATTCTTCAACGTGTGATCATAGCTAGACTTATCTTCGGTTCTTCATGTTCAACGTACATCAATAAACCAAAACTCAGCTAAAGAATAAAAGAACTCGCTAAATTATGTACAGCATACATAGAAAACTCGACGTGTTTGGAGCTCACGTACTACTTAACTTTAGTTGAGTAGTCCATCCCAACAAACTTTCAATTATATGTCCTATTCACATTATCCTTTTGTGTCTAGTCAAATCAATGCAAATGAAGGTTTTAAGGGAAAAACCGTAATGGCTTGAAAACAGATTGCTTGATGGGAACGAGTTGCAAACTCCGAAAGGGGTTAAAAGCATGTTAACGGAGAAAAATCTATGTGAGGTTCGGGTTAACCCAAAAGTGACCCGAATGACGTATTTAAGGGTAAATAATAATAGATAGTAAAAGGCCAAGCGACTCTTTTTTGTATTTACCTATTCTTGTGAGTAAGTATTGTAATTAATTTTGTAAAAATAGAATTCAAGTAACAGCTTCAACTCTAAGCTGTCAACACACAAACACACACAGACCGAAAACTTTGAAAGAGATTAGTGTGTGTTTGAGTGTGAAGTGTGTGTTCTTGCATGTTCTTCATCTTCTACATCTTATACCACGATAGTATGAGCTACCTTTGTATACATTATGTAACACCGTATTTTTAACCCAAAAATTTTCACTTAAAAGGGATTATTAGATATTAAACTAAACAAATATTATTATGTATGATGTATTTAGGTTAGAAAACGTTACCACCACCACTGCCGCCGGCATAACCGACACCGGTAACCGCCAAACTGCCGTTAGCCGCCGTCAGCCACCGGAAACCACCGAATAACCGCCATTCTCACCCCATTATATACATGTATCGAGTATGGCATATTTGTACCGAATATATACATAAATAATACAAGTTCTTGGTGGAATATCTTGTTATTTATCTTTGATTTCCAACAAATAATAATAGATAGTAAAAGGTCAAGGGCCTCTTTTTTGTGAGTAAGTATTGTAATTAACTTTGTATAATTAATAGAATTCAAGTACCAACTTCAACTCTAAGCTGTCAACACACACACACACACACACACCGAAAACTTTGAAAGAGATTAGTGTGTGTTTGAGTGTGAAGTGTGTGTTCTTGCATGTTCTTCATCTTCTACATCTTATACCTCGATATTATGAGCTACCTTTGTATACATTGCATGGTAATCACGGACTATGTATAAGGTCAGCCTTAATATCTCTAAAATCTAAACTAACTTTCTAACTAAACTTTTAAGGTTTGCTATCTTACATCCATTCGGTATCGATTGCAATCCAATACATGCTATCTTCTTAGCTTAAGTTACTCTCCCCCACTTGGCATCAAGCCTAGCTAGTAAGCCTAGTGGTATTCTAACATAAACATCTAGGGCTTGGTTATCCTCATAAAAAGGGTTTCGTATTACTAAAAAACATTAGGAGCGGAAACCCTTTGAAATTCTAGTTATATACGGGTCGCTTACGGCTAAGGGCTTGGGTGTCCACTTTGTGGAGCCGGTATAGAGTTATTAATACGAGACGTAAGACATACAGATCATTTGTACAATGCTTATTTGTTATATAACTAGTTTGATCTAATGTGGTTTTAGTTATATCTTCACTAACGATGTTAATGACCATATTTGTGCAGTTAGTGACGAACTTTACTTCAGACCAGGAAGGAGTTTTCTTGTAGTGTATATACAGCACCCATTAATTAATTAATTACGGATGCTACCACACAGACGATTACAATTTAAGTCATGGTCTTTTAATAACTTAAACAAAAAAAGCACATATATATGGAGGCCCAGGCGGTCAAGCATGGAAATCGAATAGATAATAACATTCATTTATTTCATCCATGTTAAATTAAAAAAATAATGTTTTAAACAAGAAAATTAATAAGATAGTGCACGTAGCTAGCTGCACCCATTAATTACAGATCGATGCTTCCACACAGACAATTACACTTTAAGCAATAGTCTTTTAATAATTTAAACAAAGAGAGCATGTATGGATGGACAACAGTCAAGTACGGAAATCTAATGAATAATAAGACCTTGACAAAATGGTGGTTAATTTTGAACGACAAAAATACTAGAAAACCATCAATATGGAATAAATGGGTCAATCAAGGAAAAGGACCCTTCCCTCTAAGCTTCATGGTATGGGATCCACTTGAATTTTTTTTGTTTCTTTATTGCACTATTTATATCCGAATGGTGAAAGGCTAGAATATATCATATCTTTTCCTTAACTGTGTGTGTTCTTAATTTTGATCTTCTTAATTCAGTTAGCTCAGAAGGAAAGTTGTCATCTTGATTAAGTTCTTAGTTCTGTGAGTGATCTCCAGCTTGCATGATAGCAACAACAATGGGAGAAGGGGACAAGAAAAAAGCTTTAGCAACATCATCTCCTGCCAAACCAGATTCCTCCTCTGGTGAGTTTATACTTCAGATCTTCTTTTATAATTTCATTGCTTTGAAACTATAAAAATTAATGATCATGTTCTGAAACAATATTCAGTATGATGACAATATATAGTTAAGTGACTGGCATCGATACTTTGTTAATTGCATGTTTCCAGGAATCTTGAAGATATTACTAGTCATCTTGTTAGCTGTGTTTTGTGCATGGGCGTATCAAACAACTGTTCCACCACATCCCAGGAAGTTAGACGACCTTCCTCTTACATCCGCAAGGATAAAGCTTCGTGATGGAAGACATTTATCATATAAAGAATCTGGTGTTTCAAAAGACGTAGCCAAATCTAAAATAATATACGTCCATTGCTTCGACTGTAGCAAGTACCATAATCCATTTGCATTGGCAGCCTCACCGGTATGGCTAGGCTTCTTCCATTCAATTCCTGTGAATGTGTGTGTGTGTGTAGCTAGTATCTAGGTGCTTCATGCATATGACCTAGCTTCTGATGACTAGTATATTAATGGTTGTTTGTTTTTACGTACATGTAGGCGGTTCTTGAAGAACTAGGAGTGTACATCGTTGCCATAGACCGTCCTGGTTATGGAGAGAGTGACCCGCACCCCAAGAGAACCGTGAAAAGCTTGGCATTGGATATTGAGGAGCTCGCTGATGAGTTGAACCTGGGACCAAAATTCTATGTAGCTGGATTCTCTATGGGTGGACAAGTCATCTGGTCTTGCCTCAAGCACATCCCTCACAGACTTGCAGGAGCGATTCTTATTTCTCCCGCCGTCAATTACTGGTGGCATAACCTGCCTTTAAATTTAGCCAACGAAGCATATTATCAGCAACTTCAACAAGATCAGTGGTCTTTGCGTGTCGCTCACTACCTGCCATGGCTGACCTACTGGTGGAACACTCGGACATGGTTTCCTGGTTTTTCGGTTATTTCAGGAAACCCGGCTATTTTCTCTCCCGCGGACATAGAGGTTGCAACAAAGCTAAATGCAATGACGGATCCAAACCAGGTACAAGCTCAGCTTGCCCTTTGATTATAAAGGGAGGGAACATTAATCAGCTAATTAACTTTTCTCAGTTAGATTGTAGTGCACAATATGTCGTAGGTTAGAAAAAATTTCTTAATTTACAACTGCTAGTTGATGTTAGAATAAGACACCCACTGACGGACTCCTTTATTTATTTACTATATTGTTATTTGTTGACGAGTTAGTTAATGGGACAGACTATATATCATTCTTAATTAAGTATCGTTTAATTTCTTGACCATTGATTAATGCTATATATATATATATATATATATAAGGTTATTTCAAAAACATATATAATCAAACAAATTTCAGTTAGTTAATCAACAACTCGTTTTAATTTGAGGTTTGTACTTCTTATAGTTGTCTTAAACGAGTACACAAACTATATATGGTTTGTCAGTCCTTTATGATTAAGATTTGAGTAAGTGCTCAGTTTTTTAAGTTACATTTTAGCCTTTAATTACTACACATGCTTATGATACTCTTTGAACTTGTATGTCTTAAAGGCACAATTGATGAAATCACAACCAAGACTCCAAGGAGAATTTGAGTCCATCCACCGTGACTTGATTATTGGATTTGGGAAGTGGGAATTTGACCCCATGGATCTTGAAAACCCGTTTCCAAACAATAACGGATCTGTTCATCTGTGGATGGGTAACGAAGATAGGATTGTGTCTGTGACGCTACAACGTTATATAGCACAACAACTGGGATGGATCAAGTACCACGAGGTCAACGGCGCAGGTCACACGTTTTCTTTTGCCGATGAGATGGGCGAGGCTATTCTTAAAGCGCTTCTTAACGTATAGAGTTAGCTAGGTTAACTTAGCAAGGAATTAATTGAAGTCCGGAACGTACAAAATAAGCAGAATATATGCTTTCGTGTTATGTACTAGTTAGTTTTTTTTCATTTATTAATTCTTTAATTTGAGGCTACTACACATACGAATCCTGTATCAATTTCTTACTTCTTTTTACACCGCAAAAATGCATTAATCATTTTGAATGAATATTTAAGATATATAACAGTTGATTAATTTTTCAAAATGTATTTATATGTTGTGAATCAAGCTTTTGTTATATATATAATAACTCTCGATCGACTCCCGAATTCGCTATGAACCGGTCAATTCTAAGCTTACTAAAACCTATTCGTCTAGTGGTGCCCGCCTCTAAAAACATATGTACAGATTGCTTAAATAGTCTATCTAGAGACTACATTTAATTATACACTTTTTGTAAAAAAGCTACATTTATATAGAACTTATCTTATACTAAATTCAGCCATCTGTTAGCTAGAACTCTACTTGAAATTTTCTTTAAGTTTTTCAAACTTCTCTAGTATAGACTTGTTGAGAGTGTTACGGACAAAGACTTGCAACTCAACTCAATTACAAGTCTTCTGGCCGTCTTCTCGTGCCCGGCCCGCATCTTGAATTCTTCAACGTGTGATCATAGCTAGACTTATCTTCGGTTCTTCATGTTCAACGTACATCAATAAACCAAAACTCAGCTAAAGAATAAAAGAACTCGCTAAATTATGTACAGCATACATAGAAAACTCGACGTGTTTGGAGCTCACGTACTACTTAACTTTAGTTGAGTAGTCCATCCCAACAAACTTTCAATTATATGTCCTATTCACATTATCCTTTTGTGTCTAGTCAAATCAATGCAAATGAAGGTTTTAAGGGAAAAACCGTAATGGCTTGAAAACAGATTGCTTGATGGGAACGAGTTGCGAACTCCGAAAGGGGTTAAAAGCATGTTAACGGAGAAAAATCTATGTGAGGTTCGGGTTAACCCAAAAGTGACCCGAATGACGTATTTAAGGGTAAATAATAATAGATAGTAAAAGGCCAAGCGACTCTTTTTTGTATTTACCTATTCTTGTGAGTAAGTATTGTAATTAATTTTGTAAAAATAGAATTCAAGTAACAGCTTCAACTCTAAGCTGTCAACACACAAACACACACAGACCGAAAACTTTGAAAGAGATTAGTGTGTGTTTGAGTGTTAAGTGTGTGTTCTTGCATGTTCTTCATCTTCTACATCTTATACCACGATAGTATGAGCTACCTTTGTATACATTATGTAACACCGTATTTTTAACCCAAAAATTTTCACTTAAAAGGGATTATTAGATATTAAACTAAACAAATATTATTATGTATGATGTATTTAGGTTAGAAAACGTTACCACCACCACTGCCGCCGGCATAACCGACACCGGTAACCGCCAAACTGCCGTTAGCCGCCGTCAGCCACCGGAAACCATCGAATAACCGCCATTCTCACCCCATTATATACATGTATCGAGTATGGCATATTTGTACTGAATATATACATAAATAATACAAGTTCTTGGTGGAATATCTTGTTATTTATCTTTGATTTCCAACAAATAATAATAGATAGTAAAAGGTCAAGGGCCTCTTTTTTGTGAGTAAGTATTGTAATTAACTTTGTATAATTAATAGAATTCAAGTACCAACTTCAACTCTAAGCTGTCAACACACACACACACACACACACCGAAAACTTTGAAAGAGATTAGTGTGTGTTTGAGTGTGAAGTGTGTGTTCTTGCATGTTCTTCATCTTCTACATCTTATACCTCGATATTATGAGCTACCTTTGTATACATTGCATGGTAATCACGGACTATGTATAAGGTCAGCCTTAATATCTCTAAAATCTAAACTAACTTTCTAACTAAACTTTTAAGGTTTGCTATCTTACATCCATTCGGTATCGATTGCAATCCAATACATGCTATCTTCTTAGCTTAAGTTACTCTCCCCCACTTGGCATCAAGCCTAGCTAGTAAGCCTAGTGGTATTCTAACATAAACATCTAGGGCTTGGTTATCCTCATAAAAAGGGTTTCGTATTACTAAAAAACATTAGGAGCGGAAACCCTTTGAAATTCTAGTTATATACGGGTCGCTTACGGCTAAGGGCTTGGGTGTCCACTTTGTGGAGCCGGTATAGAGTTATTAATACGAGACGTAAGACATACAGATCATTTGTACAATGCTTATTTGTTATATAACTAGTTTGATCTAATGTGGTTTTAGTTATATCTTCACTAACGATGTTAATGACCATATTTGTGCAGTTAGTGACGAACTTTACTTCAGACCAGGAAGGAGTTTTCTTGTAGTGTATATACAGCACCCATTAATTAATTAATTACGGATGCTACCACACAGACGATTACAATTTAAGTCATGGTCTTTTAATAACTTAAACAAAAAAAGCACATATATATGGAGGCCCAGGCGGTCAAGCATGGAAATCGAATAGATAATAACATTCATTTATTTCATCCATGTTAAATTAAAAAAATAATGTTTTAAACAAGAAAATTAATAAGATAGTGCACGTAGCTAGCTGCACCCATTAATTACAGATCGATGCTTCCACACAGACAATTACACTTTAAGCAATAGTCTTTTAATAATTTAAACAAAGAGAGCATGTATGGATGGACAACAGTCAAGTACGGAAATCTAATGAATAATAAGACCTTGACAAAATGGTGGTTAATTTTGAACGACAAAAATACTAGAAAACCATCAATATGGAATAAATGGGTCAATCAAGGAAAAGGACCCTTCCCTCTAAGCTTCATGGTATGGGATCCACTTGAATTTTTTTTGTTTCTTTATTGCACTATTTATATCCGAATGGTGAAAGGCTAGAATATATCATATCTTTTCCTTAACTGTGTGTGTTCTTAATTTTGATCTTCTTAATTCAGTTAGCTCAGAAGGAAAGTTGTCATCTTGATTAAGTTCTTAGTTCTGTGAGTGATCTCCAGCTTGCATGATAGCAACAACAATGGGAGAAGGGGACAAGAAAAAAGCTTTAGCAACATCATCTCCTGCCAAACCAGATTCCTCCTCTGGTGAGTTTATACTTCAGATCTTCTTTTATAATTTCATTGCTTTGAAACTATAAAAATTAATGATCATGTTCTGAAACAATATTCAGTATGATGACAATATATAGTTAAGTGACTGGCATCGATACTTTGTTAATTGCATGTTTCCAGGAATCTTGAAGATATTACTAGTCATCTTGTTAGCTGTGTTTTGTGCATGGGCGTATCAAACAACTGTTCCACCACATCCCAGGAAGTTAGACGACCTTCCTCTTACATCCGCAAGGATAAAGCTTCGTGATGGAAGACATTTATCATATAAAGAATCTGGTGTTTCAAAAGACGTAGCCAAATCTAAAATAATATACGTCCATTGCTTCGACTGTAGCAAGTACCATAATCCATTTGCATTGGCAGCCTCACCGGTATGGCTAGGCTTCTTCCATTCAATTCCTGTGAATGTGTGTGTGTGTATGTAGCTAGTATCTAGGTGCTTCATGCATATGACCTAGCTTCTGATGACTAGTATATTAATGGTTGTATGTTTTTACGTACATGTAGGCGGTTCTTGAAGAACTAGGAGTGTACATCGTTGCCATAGACCGTCCTGGTTATGGAGAGAGTGACCCGCACCCCAAGAGAACCGTGAAAAGCTTGGCATTGGATTTTGAGGAGCTCGCTGATGAGTTGAACCTGGGACCAAAATTCTATGTAGCTGGATTCTCTATGGGTGGACAAGTCATCTGGTCTTGCCTCAAGCACATCCCTCACAGACTTGCAGGAGCGATTCTTATTTCTCCCGCCGTCAATTACTGGTGGCATAACCTGCCTTTAAATTTAGCCAACGAAGCATATTATCAGCAACTTCAACAAGATCAGTGGTCTTTGCGTGTCGCTCACTACCTGCCATGGCTGACCTACTGGTGGAACACTCGGACATGGTTTCCTGGTTTTTCGGTTATTTCAGGAAACCCGGCTATTTTCTCTCCCGCGGACATAGAGGTTGCAACAAAGCTAAATGCAATGACGGATCCAAACCAGGTACAAGCTCAGCTTGCCCTTTGATTATAAAGGGAGGGAACATTAATCAGCTAATTAACTTTTCTCAGTTAGATTGTAGTGCACAATATGTCGTAGGTTAGAAAAAATTTCTTAATTTACAACTGCTAGTTGATGTTAGAATAAGACACCCACTGACGGACTCCTTTATTTATTTACTATATTGTTATTTGTTGACGAGTTAGTTAATGGGACAGACTATATATCATTCTTAATTAAGTATCGTTTAATTTCTTGACCATTGATTAATGCTATATATATATATATAAGGTTATTTCAAAAACATATATAATCAAACAAATTTCAGTTAGTTAATCAACAACTCGTTTTAATTTGAGGTTTGTACTTCTTATAGTTGTCTTAAACGAGTACACAAACTATATATGGTTTGTCAGTCCTTTATGATTAAGATTTGAGTAAGTGCTCAGTTTTTTAAGTTACATTTTAGCCTTTAATTACTACACATGCTTATGATACTCTTTGAACTTGTATGTCTTAAAGGCACAATTGATGAAATCACAACCAAGACTCCAAGGAGAATTTGAGTCCATCCACCGTGACTTGATTATTGGATTTGGGAAGTGGGAATTTGACCCCATGGATCTTGAAAACCCGTTTCCAAACAATAACGGATCTGTTCATCTGTGGATGGGTAACGAAGATAGGATTGTGTCTGTGACGCTACAACGTTATATAGCACAACAACTGGGATGGATCAAGTACCACGAGGTCAACGGCGCAGGTCACACGTTTTCTTTTGCCGATGAGATGGGCGAGGCTATTCTTAAAGCGCTTCTTAACGTATAGAGTTAGCTAGGTTAACTTAGCAAGGAATTAATTGAAGTCCGGAACGTACAAAATAAGCAGAATATATGCTTTCGTGTTATGTACTAGTTAGTTTTTTTTCATTTATTAATTCTTTAATTTGAGGCTACTACACATACGAATCCTGTATCAATTTCTTACTTCTTTTTACACCGCAAAAATGCATTAATCATTTTGAATGAATATTTAAGATATATAACAGTTGATTAATTTTTCAAAATGTATTTATATGTTGTGAATCAAGCTTTTGTTATATATATAATAACTCTCGATCGACTCCCGAATTCGCTATGAACCGGTCAATTCTAAGCTTACTAAAACCTATTCGTCTAGTAGTGCCCGCCTCTAAAAACATATGTACAGATTGCTTAAATAGTCTATCTAGAGACTACATTTAATTACACACTTTTTGTAAAAAAGCTACATTTATATAGAACTTATCTTATACTAAATTCAGCCATCTGTTAGCTAGAACTCTACTTGAAATTTTCTTTAAGTTTTTCAAACTTCTCTAGTATAGACTTGTTGAGAGTGTTACGGACAAAGACTTACAACTCAACTCAATTACAAGTCTTCTGGCCGTCTTCTCGTGCCCGGCCCGCATCTTGAATTCTTCAACGTGTGATCATAGCTAGACTTATCTTCGGTTCTTCATGTTCAACGTACATCAATAAACCAAAACTCAGCTAAAGAATAAAAGAACTCACTAAATTATGTACAGCATACATAGAAAACTCGACGTGTTTGGAGCTCACGTACTACTTAACTTTAGTTGAGTAGTCCATCCCAACAAACTTTCAATTATATGTCCTATTCACATTATCCTTTTGTGTCTAGTCAAATCAATGCAAATGAAGGTTTTAAGGGAAAAACCGTAATGGCTTGAAAACAGATTGCTTGATGGGAACGAGTTGCAAACTCCGAAAGGGGTTAAAAGCATGTTAACGGAGAAAAATCTATGTGAGGTTCGGGTTAACCCAAAAGTGACCCGAATGACGTATTTAAGGGTAAATAATAATAGATAGTAAAAGGCCAAGCGACTCTTTTTTGTATTTACCTATTCTTGTGAGTAAGTATTGTAATTAATTTTGTAAAAATAGAATTCAAGTAACAGCTTCAACTCTAAGCTGTCAACACACAAACACACACAGACCGAAAACTTTGAAAGAGATTAGTGTGTGTTTGAGTGTGAAGTGTGTGTTCTTGCATGTTCTTCATCTTCTACATCTTATACCACGATATTATGAGCTACCTTTGTATACATTGTGTAACACCGTATTTTTAACTCAAAAATTTTCACTTAAAAGGGATTATTAGATATTAAACTAAACAAATATTATTATGTATTATGTATTTAGGTTAGAAAACGTTACCACCACCACTGCCGCCGGCATAACCGACACCGGTAACCGCCAAACTGCCGTTAGCCGCCGTCAGCCACCGGAAACCACCGAATAACCGCCATTCTCACCCCATTATATACATGTATCGAGTATGGCATATTTGTACCGAATATATACATAAATAATACAAGTTCTTGGTGGAATATCTTGTTATTTATCTTTGATTTCCAACAAATAATAATAGATAGTAAAAGGTCAAGGGCCTCTTTTTTGTGAGTAAGTATTGTAATTAACTTTGTATAATTAATAGAATTCAAGTACCAACTTCAACTCTAAGCTGTCAACACACACACACACACACACACCGAAAACTTTGAAAGAGATTAGTGTGTGTTTGAGTGTGAAGTGTGTGTTCTTGCATGTTCTTCATCTTCTACATCTTATACCTCGATATTATGAGCTACCTTTGTATACATTGCATGGTAATCACGGACTATGTATAAGGTCAGCCTTAATATCTCTAAAATCTAAACTAACTTTCTAACTAAACTTTTAAGGTTTGCTATCTTACATCCATTCGGTATCGATTGCAATCCAATACATGCTATCTTCTTAGCTTAAGTTACTCTCCCCCACTTGGCATCAAGCCTAGCTAGTAAGCCTAGTGGTATTCTAACATAAACATCTAGGGCTTGGTTATCCTCATAAAAAGGGTTTCGTATTACTAAAAAACATTAGGAGCGGAAACCCTTTGAAATTCTAGTTATATACGGGTCGCTTACGGCTAAGGGCTTGGGTGTCCACTTTGTGGAGCCGGTATAGAGTTATTAATACGAGACGTAAGACATACAGATCATTTGTACAATGCTTATTTGTTATATAACTAGTTTGATCTAATGTGGTTTTAGTTATATCTTCACTAACGATGTTAATGACCATATTTGTGCAGTTAGTGACGAACTTTACTTCAGACCAGGAAGGAGTTTTCTTGTAGTGTATATACAGCACCCATTAATTAATTAATTACGGATGCTACCACACAGACGATTACAATTTAAGTCATGGTCTTTTAATAACTTAAACAAAAAAAGCACATATATATGGAGGCCCAGGCGGTCAAGCATGGAAATCGAATAGATAATAACATTCATTTATTTCATCCATGTTAAATTAAAAAAATAATGTTTTAAACAAGAAAATTAATAAGATAGTGCACGTAGCTAGCTGCACCCATTAATTACAGATCGATGCTTCCACACAGACAATTACACTTTAAGCAATAGTCTTTTAATAATTTAAACAAAGAGAGCATGTATGGATGGACAACAGTCAAGTACGGAAATCTAATGAATAATAAGACCTTGACAAAATGGTGGTTAATTTTGAACGACAAAAATACTAGAAAACCATCAATATGGAATAAATGGGTCAATCAAGGAAAAGGACCCTTCCCTCTAAGCTTCATGGTATGGGATCCACTTGAATTTTTTTTGTTTCTTTATTGCACTATTTATATCCGAATGGTGAAAGGCTAGAATATATCATATCTTTTCCTTAACTGTGTGTGTTCTTAATTTTGATCTTCTTAATTCAGTTAGCTCAGAAGGAAAGTTGTCATCTTGATTAAGTTCTTAGTTCTGTGAGTGATCTCCAGCTTGCATGATAGCAACAACATTGGGAGAAGGGGACAAGAAAAAAGCTTTAGCAACATCATCTCCTGCCAAACCAGATTCCTCCTCTGGTGAGTTTATACTTCAGATCTTCTTTTATAATTTCATTGCTTTGAAACTATAAAAATTAATGATCATGTTCTGAAACAATATTCAGTATGATGACAATATATAGTTAAGTGACTGGCATCGATACTTTGTTAATTGCATGTTTCCAGGAATCTTGAAGATATTACTAGTCATCTTGTTAGCTGTGTTTTGTGCATGGGCGTATCAAACAACTGTTCCACCACATCCCAGGAAGTTAGACGACCTTCCTCTTACATCCGCAAGGATAAAGCTTCGTGATGGAAGACATTTATCATATAAAGAATCTGGTGTTTCAAAAGACGTAGCCAAATCTAAAATAATATACGTCCATTGCTTCGACTGTAGCAAGTACCATAATCCATTTGCATTGGCAGCCTCACCGGTATGGCTAGGCTTCTTCCATTCAATTCCTGTGAATGTGTGTGTGTGTGTGTAGCTAGTATCTAGGTGCTTCATGCATATGACCTAGCTTCTGATGACTAGTATATTAATGGTTGTTTGTTTTTACGTACATGTAGGCGGTTCTTGAAGAACTAGGAGTGTACATCGTTGCCATAGACCGTCCTGGTTATGGAGAGAGTGACCCGCACCCCAAGAGAACCGTGAAAAGCTTGGCATTGGATATTGAGGAGCTCGCTGATGAGTTGAACCTGGGACCAAAATTCTATGTAGCTGGATTCTCTATGGGTGGACAAGTCATCTGGTCTTGCCTCAAGCACATCCCTCACAGACTTGCAGGAGCGATTCTTATTTCTCCCGCCGTCAATTACTGGTGGCATAACCTGCCTTTAAATTTAGCCAACGAAGCATATTATCAGCAACTTCAACAAGATCAGTGGTCTTTGCGTGTCGCTCACTACCTGCCATGGCTGACCTACTGGTGGAACACTCGGACATGGTTTCCTGGTTTTTCGGTTATTTCAGGAAACCCGGCTATTTTCTCTCCCGCGGACATAGAGGTTGCAACAAAGCTAAATGCAATGACGGATCCAAACCAGGTACAAGCTCAGCTTGCCCTTTGATTATAAAGGGAGGGAACATTAATCAGCTAATTAACTTTTCTCAGTTAGATTGTAGTGCACAATATGTCGTAGGTTAGAAAAAATTTCTTAATTTACAACTGCTAGTTGATGTTAGAATAAGACACCCACTGACGGACTCCTTTATTTATTTACTATATTGTTATTTGTTGACGAGCTAGTTAATGGGACAGACTATATATCATTCTTAATTAAGTATCGTTTAATTTCTTGACCATTGATTAATGCTATATATATATATATATATAAGGTTATTTCAAAAACATATATAATCAAACAAATTTCAGTTAGTTAATCAACAACTCGTTTTAATTTGAGGTTTGTACTTCTTATAGTTGTCTTAAACGAGTACACAAACTATATATGGTTTGTCAGTCCTTTATGATTAAGATTTGAGTAAGTGCTCAGTTTTTTAAGTTACATTTTAGCCTTTAATTACTACACATGCTTATGATACTCTTTGAACTTGTATGTCTTAAAGGCACAATTGATGAAATCACAACCAAGACTCCAAGGAGAATTTGAGTCCATCCACCGTGACTTGATTATTGGATTTGGGAAGTGGGAATTTGACCCCATGGATCTTGAAAACCCGTTTCCAAACAATAACGGATCTGTTCATCTGTGGATGGGTAACGAAGATAGGATTGTGTCTGTGACGCTACAACGTTATATAGCACAACAACTGGGATGGATCAAGTACCACGAGGTCAACGGCGCAGGTCACACGTTTTCTTTTGCCGATGAGATGGGCGAGGCTATTCTTAAAGCGCTTCTTAACGTATAGAGTTAGCTAGGTTAACTTAGCAAGGAATTAATTGAAGTCCGGAACGTACAAAATAAGCAGAATATATGCTTTCGTGTTATGTACTAGTTAGTTTTTTTTCATTTATTAATTCTTTAATTTGAGGCTACTACACATACGAATCCTGTATCAATTTCTTACTTCTTTTTACACCGCAAAAATGCATTAATCATTTTGAATGAATATTTATGATATATAACAGTTGATTAATTTTTCAAAATGTATTTATATGTTGTGAATCAAGCTTTTGTTATATATATAATAACTCTCGATCGACTCCCGAATTCGCTATGAACCGGTCAATTCTAAGCTTACTAAAACCTATTCGTCTAGTGGTGCCCGCCTCTAAAAACATATGTACAGATTGCTTAAATAGTCTATCTAGAGACTACATTTAATTATACACTTTTTGTAAAAAAGCTACATTTATATAGAACTTATCTTATACTAAATTCAGCCATCTGTTAGCTAGAACTCTACTTGAAATTTTCTTTAAGTTTTTCAAACTTCTCTAGTATAGACTTGTTGAGAGTGTTACGGACAAAGACTTGCAACTCAACTCAATTACAAGTCTTCTGGCCGTCTTCTCGTGCCCGGCCCGCATCTTGAATTCTTCAACATGTGATCATAGCTAGACTTATCTTCGGTTCTTCATGTTCAACGTACATCAATAAACCAAAACTCAGCTAAAGAATAAAAGAACTCGCTAAATTATGTACAGCATACATAGAAAACTCGACGTGTTTGGAGCTCACGTACTACTTAACTTTAGTTGAGTAGTCCATCCCAACAAACTTTCAATTATATGTCCTATTCACATTATCCTTTTGTGTCTAGTCAAATCAATGCAAATGAAGGTTTTAAGGGAAAAACCGTAATGGCTTGAAAACAGATTGTTTGATGGGAACGAGTTGCAAACTCCGAAAGGGGTTAAAAGCATGTTAACGGAGAAAAATCTATGTGAGGTTCGGGTTAACCCAAAAGTGACCCGAATGACGTATTTAAGGGTAAATAATAATAGATAGTAAAAGGCCAAGCGACTCTTTTTTGTATTTACCTATTCTTGTGAGTAAGTATTGTAATTAATTTTGTAAAAATAGAATTCAAGTAACAGCTTCAACTCTAAGCTGTCAACACACAAACACACACAGACCGAAAACTTTGAAAGAGATTAGTGTGTGTTTGAGTGTGAAGTGTGTGTTCTTGCATGTTCTTCATCTTCTACATCTTATACCACGATATTATGAGCTACCTTTGTATACATTGTGTAACACCGTATTTTTAACTCAAAAATTTTCACTTAAAAGGGATTATTAGATATTAAACTAAACAAATATTATTATGTATTATGTATTTAGGTTAGAAAACGTTACCACCACCACTGCCGCCGGCATAACCGACACCGGTAACCGCCAAACTGCCGTTAGCCGCCGTCAGCCACCGGAAACCACCGAATAACCGCCATTCTCACCCCATTATATACATGTATCGAGTATGGCATATTTGTACCGAATATATACATAAATAATACAAGTTCTTGGTGGAATATCTTGTTATTTATCTTTGATTTCCAACAAATAATAATAGATAGTAAAAGGTCAAGGGCCTCTTTTTTGTGAGTAAGTATTGTAATTAACTTTGTATAATTAATAGAATTCAAGTACCAACTTCAACTCTAAGCTGTCAACACACACACACACACCCCGAAAACTTTGAAAGAGATTAGTGTGTGTTTGAGTGTGAAGTGTGTGTTCTTGCATGTTCTTCATCTTCTACATCTTATACCTCGATATTATGAGCTACCTTTGTATACATTGCATGGTAATCACGGACTATGTATAAGGTCAGCCTTAATATCTCTAAAATCTAAACTAACTTTCTAACTAAACTTTTAAGGTTTGCTATCTTACATCCATTCGGTATCGATTGCAATCCAATACATGCTATCTTCTTAGCTTAAGTTACTCTCCCCCACTTGGCATCAAGCCTAGCTAGTAAGCCTAGTGGTATTCTAACATAAACATCTAGGGCTTGGTTATCCTCATAAAAAGGGTTTCGTATTACTAAAAAACATTAGGAGCGGAAACCCTTTGAAATTCTAGTTATATACGGGTCGCTTACGGCTAAGGGCTTGGGTGTCCACTTTGTGGAGCCGGTATAGAGTTATTAATACGAGACGTAAGACATACAGATCATTTGTACAATGCTTATTTGTTATATAACTAGTTTGATCTAATGTGGTTTTAGTTATATCTTCACTAACGATGTTAATGACCATATTTGTGCAGTTAGTGACGAACTTTACTTCAGACCAGGAAGGAGTTTTCTTGTAGTGTATATACAGCACCCATTAATTAATTAATTACGGATGCTACCACACAGACGATTACAATTTAAGTCATGGTCTTTTAATAACTTAAACAAAAAAAGCACATATATATGGAGGCCCAGGCGGTCAAGCATGGAAATCGAATAGATAATAACATTCATTTATTTCATCCATGTTAAATTAAAAAAATAATGTTTTAAACAAGAAAATTAATAAGATAGTGCAGGTAGCTAGCTGCACCCATTAATTACAGATCGATGCTTCCACACAGACAATTACACTTTAAGCAATAGTCTTTTAATAATTTAAACAAAGAGAGCATGTATGGATGGACAACAGTCAAGTACGGAAATCTAATGAATAATAAGACCTTGACAAAATGGTGGTTAATTTTGAACGACAAAAATACTAGAAAACCATCAATATGGAATAAATGGGTCAATCAAGGAAAAGGACCCTTCCCTCTAAGCTTCATGGTATGGGATCCACTTGAATTTTTTTTGTTTCTTTATTGCACTATTTATATCCGAATGGTGAAAGGCTAGAATATATCATATCTTTTCCTTAACTGTGTGTGTTCTTAATTTTGATCTTCTTAATTCAGTTAGCTCAGAAGGAAAGTTGTCATCTTGATTAAGTTCTTAGTTCTGTGAGTGATCTCCAGCTTGCATGATAGCAACAACAATGGGAGAAGGGGACAAGAAAAAAGCTTTAGCAACATCATCTCCTGCCAAACCAGATTCCTCCTCTGGTGAGTTTATACTTCAGATCTTCTTTTATAATTTCATTGCTTTGAAACTATAAAAATTAATGATCATGTTCTGAAACAATATTCAGTATGATGACAATATATAGTTAAGTGACTGGCATCGATACTTTGTTAATTGCATGTTTCCAGGAATCTTGAAGATATTACTAGTCATCTTGTTAGCTGTGTTTTGTGCATGGGCGTATCAAACAACTGTTCCACCACATCCCAGGAAGTTAGACGACCTTCCTCTTACATCCGCAAGGATAAAGCTTCGTGATGGAAGACATTTATCATATAAAGAATCTGGTGTTTCAAAAGACGTAGCCAAATCTAAAATAATATACGTCCATTGCTTCGACTGTAGCAAGTACCATAATCCATTTGCATTGGCAGCCTCACCGGTATGGCTAGGCTTCTTCCATTCAATTCCTGTGAATGTGTGTGTGTGTGTGTAGCTAGTATCTAGGTGCTTCATGCATATGACCTAGCTTCTGATGACTAGTATATTAATGGTTGTTTGTTTTTACGTACATGTAGGCGGTTCTTGAAGAACTAGGAGTGTACATCGTTGCCATAGACCGTCCTGGTTATGGAGAGAGTGACCCGCACCCCAAGAGAACCGTGAAAAGCTTGGCATTGGATATTGAGGAGCTCGCTGATGAGTTGAACCTGGGACCAAAATTCTATGTAGCTGGATTCTCTATGGGTGGACAAGTCATCTGGTCTTGCCTCAAGCACATCCCTCACAGACTTGCAGGAGCGATTCTTATTTCTCCCGCCGTCAATTACTGGTGGCATAACCTGCCTTTAAATTTAGCCAACGAAGCATATTATCAGCAACTTCAACAAGATCAGTGGTCTTTGCGTGTCGCTCACTACCTGCCATGGCTGACCTACTGGTGGAACACTCGGACATGGTTTCCTGGTTTTTCGGTTATTTCAGGAAACCCGGCTATTTTCTCTCCCGCGGACATAGAGGTTGCAACAAAGCTAAATGCAATGACGGATCCAAACCAGGTACAAGCTCAGCTTGCCCTTTGATTATAAAGGGAGGGAACATTAATCAGCTAATTAACTTTTCTCAGTTAGATTGTAGTGCACAATATGTCGTAGGTTAGAAAAAATTTCTTAATTTACAACTGCTAGTTGATGTTAGAATAAGACACCCACTGACGGACTCCTTTATTTATTTACTATATTGTTATTTGTTGACGAGCTAGTTAATGGGACAGACTATATATCATTCTTAATTAAGTATCGTTTAATTTCTTGACCATTGATTAATGCTATATATATATATATATATATAAGGTTATTTCAAAAACATATATAATCAAACAAATTTCAGTTAGTTAATCAACAACTCGTTTTAATTTGAGGTTTGTACTTCTTATAGTTGTCTTAAACGAGTACACAAACTATATATGGTTTGTCAGTCCTTTATGATTAAGATTTGAGTAAGTGCTCAGTTTTTTAAGTTACATTTTAGCCTTTAATTACTACACATGCTTATGATACTCTTTGAACTTGTATGTCTTAAAGGCACAATTGATGAAATCACAACCAAGACTCCAAGGAGAATTTGAGTCCATCCACCGTGACTTGATTATTGGATTTGGGAAGTGGGAATTTGACCCCATGGATCTTGAAAACCCGTTTCCAAACAATAACGGATCTGTTCATCTGTGGATGGGTAACGAAGATAGGATTGTGTCTGTGACGCTACAACGTTATATAGCACAACAACTGGGATGGATCAAGTACCACGAGGTCAACGGCGCAGGTCACACGTTTTCTTTTGCCGATGAGATGGGCGAGGCTATTCTTAAAGCGCTTCTTAACGTATAGAGTTAGCTAGGTTAACTTAGCAAGGAATTAATTGAAGTCCGGAACGTACAAAATAAGCAGAATATATGCTTTCGTGTTATGTACTAGTTAGTTTTTTTTCATTTATTAATTCTTTAATTTGAGGCTACTACACATACGAATCCTGTATCAATTTCTTACTTCTTTTTACACCGCAAAAATGCATTAATCATTTTGAATGAATATTTATGATATATAACAGTTGATTAATTTTTCAAAATGTATTTATATGTTGTGAATCAAGCTTTTGTTATATATATAATAACTCTCGATCGACTCCCGAATTCGCTATGAACCGGTCAATTCTAAGCTTACTAAAACCTATTCGTCTAGTGGTGCCCGCCTCTAAAAACATATGTACAGATTGCTTAAATAGTCTATCTAGAGACTACATTTAATTATACACTTTTTGTAAAAAAGCTACATTTATATAGAACTTATCTTATACTAAATTCAGCCATCTGTTAGCTAGAACTCTACTTGAAATTTTCTTTAAGTTTTTCAAACTTCTCTAGTATAGACTTGTTGAGAGTGTTACGGACAAAGACTTGCAACTCAACTCAATTACAAGTCTTCTGGCCGTCTTCTCGTGCCCGGCCCGCATCTTGAATTCTTCAACATGTGATCATAGCTAGACTTATCTTCGGTTCTTCATGTTCAACGTACATCAATAAACCAAAACTCAGCTAAAGAATAAAAGAACTCGCTAAATTATGTACAGCATACATAGAAAACTCGACGTGTTTGGAGCTCACGTACTACTTAACTTTAGTTGAGTAGTCCATCCCAACAAACTTTCAATTATATGTCCTATTCACATTATCCTTTTGTGTCTAGTCAAATCAATGCAAATGAAGGTTTTAAGGGAAAAACCGTAATGGCTTGAAAACAGATTGTTTGATGGGAACGAGTTGCAAACTCCGAAAGGGGTTAAAAGCATGTTAACGGAGAAAAATCTATGTGAGGTTCGGGTTAACCCAAAAGTGACCCGAATGACGTATTTAAGGGTAAATAATAATAGATAGTAAAAGGCCAAGCGACTCTTTTTTGTATTTACCTATTCTTGTGAGTAAGTATTGTAATTAATTTTGTAAAAATAGAATTCAAGTAACAGCTTCAACTCTAAGCTGTCAACACACAAACACACACAGACCGAAAACTTTGAAAGAGATTAGTGTGTGTTTGAGTGTGAAGTGTGTGTTCTTGCATGTTCTTCATCTTCTACATCTTATACCACGATATTATGAGCTACCTTTGTATACATTGTGTAACACCGTATTTTTAACTCAAAAATTTTCACTTAAAAGGGATTATTAGATATTAAACTAAACAAATATTATTATGTATTATGTATTTAGGTTAGAAAACGTTACCACCACCACTGCCGCCGGCATAACCGACACCGGTAACCGCCAAACTGCCGTTAGCCGCCGTCAGCCACCGGAAACCACCGAATAACCGCCATTCTCACCCCATTATATACATGTATCGAGTATGGCATATTTGTACCGAATATATACATAAATAATACAAGTTCTTGGTGGAATATCTTGTTATTTATCTTTGATTTCCAACAAATAATAATAGATAGTAAAAGGTCAAGGGCCTCTTTTTTGTGAGTAAGTATTGTAATTAACTTTGTATAATTAATAGAATTCAAGTACCAACTTCAACTCTAAGCTGTCAACACACACACACACACCCCGAAAACTTTGAAAGAGATTAGTGTGTGTTTGAGTGTGAAGTGTGTGTTCTTGCATGTTCTTCATCTTCTACATCTTATACCTCGATATTATGAGCTACCTTTGTATACATTGCATGGTAATCACGGACTATGTATAAGGTCAGCCTTAATATCTCTAAAATCTAAACTAACTTTCTAACTAAACTTTTAAGGTTTGCTATCTTACATCCATTCGGTATCGATTGCAATCCAATACATGCTATCTTCTTAGCTTAAGTTACTCTCCCCCACTTGGCATCAAGCCTAGCTAGTAAGCCTAGTGGTATTCTAACATAAACATCTAGGGCTTGGTTATCCTCATAAAAAGGGTTTCGTATTACTAAAAAACATTAGGAGCGGAAACCCTTTGAAATTCTAGTTATATACGGGTCGCTTACGGCTAAGGGCTTGGGTGTCCACTTTGTGGAGCCGGTATAGAGTTATTAATACGAGACGTAAGACATACAGATCATTTGTACAATGCTTATTTGTTATATAACTAGTTTGATCTAATGTGGTTTTAGTTATATCTTCACTAACGATGTTAATGACCATATTTGTGCAGTTAGTGACGAACTTTACTTCAGACCAGGAAGGAGTTTTCTTGTAGTGTATATACAGCACCCATTAATTAATTAATTACGGATGCTACCACACAGACGATTACAATTTAAGTCATGGTCTTTTAATAACTTAAACAAAAAAAGCACATATATATGGAGGCCCAGGCGGTCAAGCATGGAAATCGAATAGATAATAACATTCATTTATTTCATCCATGTTAAATTAAAAAAATAATGTTTTAAACAAGAAAATTAATAAGATAGTGCACGTAGCTAGCTGCACCCATTAATTACAGATCGATGCTTCCACACAGACAATTACACTTTAAGCAATAGTCTTTTAATAATTTAAACAAAGAGAGCATGTATGGATGGACAACAGTCAAGTACGGAAATCTAATGAATAATAAGACCTTGACAAAATGGTGGTTAATTTTGAACGACAAAAATACTAGAAAACCATCAATATGGAATAAATGGGTCAATCAAGGAAAAGGACCCTTCCCTCTAAGCTTCATGGTATGGGATCCACTTGAATTTTTTTTGTTTCTTTATTGCACTATTTATATCCGAATGGTGAAAGGCTAGAATATATCATATCTTTTCCTTAACTGTGTGTGTTCTTAATTTTGATCTTCTTAATTCAGTTAGCTCAGAAGGAAAGTTGTCATCTTGATTAAGTTCTTAGTTCTGTGAGTGATCTCCAGCTTGCATGATAGCAACAACAATGGGAGAAGGGGACAAGAAAAAAGCTTTAGCAACATCATCTCCTGCCAAACCAGATTCCTCCTCTGGTGAGTTTATACTTCAGATCTTCTTTTATAATTTCATTGCTTTGAAACTATAAAAATTAATGATCATGTTCTGAAACAATATTCAGTATGATGACAATATATAGTTAAGTGACTGGCATCGATACTTTGTTAATTGCATGTTTCCAGGAATCTTGAAGATATTACTAGTCATCTTGTTAGCTGTGTTTTGTGCATGGGCGTATCAAACAACTGTTCCACCACATCCCAGGAAGTTAGACGACCTTCCTCTTACATCCGCAAGGATAAAGCTTCGTGATGGAAGACATTTATCATATAAAGAATCTGGTGTTTCAAAAGACGTAGCCAAATCTAAAATAATATACGTCCATTGCTTCGACTGTAGCAAGTACCATAATCCATTTGCATTGGCAGCCTCACCGGTATGGCTAGGCTTCTTCCATTCAATTCCTGTGAATGTGTGTGTGTGTGTGTAGCTAGTATCTAGGTGCTTCATGCATATGACCTAGCTTCTGATGACTAGTATATTAATGGTTGTTTGTTTTTACGTACATGTAGGCGGTTCTTGAAGAACTAGGAGTGTACATCGTTGCCATAGACCGTCCTGGTTATGGAGAGAGTGACCCGCACCCCAAGAGAACCGTGAAAAGCTTGGCATTGGATATTGAGGAGCTCGCTGATGAGTTGAACCTGGGACCAAAATTCTATGTAGCTGGATTCTCTATGGGTGGACAAGTCATCTGGTCTTGCCTCAAGCACATCCCTCACAGACTTGCAGGAGCGATTCTTATTTCTCCCGCCGTCAATTACTGGTGGCATAACCTGCCTTTAAATTTAGCCAACGAAGCATATTATCAGCAACTTCAACAAGATCAGTGGTCTTTGCGTGTCGCTCACTACCTGCCATGGCTGACCTACTGGTGGAACACTCGGACATGGTTTCCTGGTTTTTCGGTTATTTCAGGAAACCCGGCTATTTTCTCTCCCGCGGACATAGAGGTTGCAACAAAGCTAAATGCAATGACGGATCCAAACCAGGTACAAGCTCAGCTTGCCCTTTGATTATAAAGGGAGGGAACATTAATCAGCTAATTAACTTTTCTCAGTTAGATTGTAGTGCACAATATGTCGTAGGTTAGAAAAAATTTCTTAATTTACAACTGCTAGTTGATGTTAGAATAAGACACCCACTGACGGACTCCTTTATTTATTTACTATATTGTTATTTGTTGACGAGCTAGTTAATGGGACAGACTATATATCATTCTTAATTAAGTATCGTTTAATTTCTTGACCATTGATTAATGCTATATATATATATATATAAGGTTATTTCAAAAACATATATAATCAAACAAATTTCAGTTAGTTAATCAACAACTCGTTTTAATTTGAGGTTTGTACTTCTTATAGTTGTCTTAAACGAGTACACAAACTATATATGGTTTGTCAGTCCTTTATGATTAAGATTTGAGTAAGTGCTCAGTTTTTTAAGTTACATTTTAGCCTTTAATTACTACACATGCTTATGATACTCTTTGAACTTGTATGTCTTAAAGGCACAATTGATGAAATCACAACCAAGACTCCAAGGAGAATTTGAGTCCATCCACGTGACTTGATTATTGGATTTGGGAAGTGGGAATTTGACCCCATGGATCTTGAAAACCCGTTTCCAAACAATAACGGATCTGTTCATCTGTGGATGGGTAACGAAGATAGGATTGTGTCTGTGACGCTACAACGTTATATAGCACAACAACTGGGATGGATCAAGTACCACGAGGTCAACGGCGCAGGTCACACGTTTTCTTTTGCCGATGAGATGGGCGAGGCTATTCTTAAAGCGCTTCTTAACGTATAGAGTTAGCTAGGTTAACTTAGCAAGGAATTAATTGAAGTCCGGAACGTACAAAATAAGCAGAATATATGCTTTCGTGTTATGTACTAGTTAGTTTTTTTTTCATTTATTAATTCTTTAATTTGAGGCTACTACACATACGAATCCTGTATCAATTTCTTACTTCTTTTTACACCGCAAAAATGCATTAATCATTTTGAATGAATATTTAAGATATATAACAGTTGATTAATTTTTCAAAATGTATTTATATGTTGTGAATCAAGCTTTTGTTATATATATAATAACTCTCGATCGACTCCCGAATTCGCTATGAACCGGTCAATTCTAAGCTTACTAAAACCTATTCGTCTAGTGGTGCCCGCCTCTAAAAACATATGTACAGATTGCTTAAATAGTCTATCTAGAGACTACATTTAATTATACACTTTTTGTAAAAAAGCTACATTTATATAGAACTTATCTTATACTAAATTCAGCCATCTGTTAGCTAGAACTCTACTTGAAATTTTCTTTAAGTTTTTCAAACTTCTCTAGTATAGACTTGTTGAGAGTGTTACGGACAAAGACTTGCAACTCAACTCAATTACAAGTCTTCTGGCCGTCTTCTCGTGCCCGGCCCGCATCTTGAATTCTTCAACGTGTGATCATAGCTAGACTTATCTTCGGTTCTTCATGTTCAACGTACATCAATAAACCAAAACTCAGCTAAAGAATAAAAGAACTCGCTAAATTATGTACAGCATACATAGAAAACTCGACGTGTTTGGAGCTCACGTACTACTTAACTTTAGTTGAGTAGTCCATCCCAACAAACTTTCAATTATATGTCCTATTCACATTATCCTTTTGTGTCTAGTCAAATCAATGCAAATGAAGGTTTTAAGGGAAAAACCGTAATGGCTTGAAAACAGATTGTTTGATGGGAACGAGTTGCAAACTCCGAAAGGGGTTAAAAGCATGTTAACGGAGAAAAATCTATGTGAGGTTCGGGTTAACCCAAAAGTGACCCGAATGACGTATTTAAGGGTAAATAATAATAGATAGTAAAAGGCCAAGCGACTCTTTTTTGTATTTACCTATTCTTGTGAGTAAGTATTGTAATTAATTTTGTAAAAATAGAATTCAAGTAACAGCTTCAACTCTAAGCTGTCAACACACAAACACACACAGACCGAAAACTTTGAAAGAGATTAGTGTGTGTTTGAGTGTGAAGTGTGTGTTCTTGCATGTTCTTCATCTTCTACATCTTATACCACGATATTATGAGCTACCTTTGTATACATTGTGTAACACCGTATTTTTAACCCAAAAATTTTCACTTAAAAGGGATTATTAGATATTAAACTAAACAAATATTATTATGTATTATGTATTTAGGTTAGAAAACGTTACCACCACCACTGCCGCCGGCATAACCGACACCGGTAACCGCCAAACTGCCGTTAGCCGCCGTCAGCCACCGGAAACCACCGAATAACCGCCATTCTCACCCCATTATATACATGTATCGAGTATGGCATATTTGTACCGAATATATACATAAATAATACAAGTTCTTGGTGGAATATCTTGTTATTTATCTTTGATTTCCAACAAATAATAATAGATAGTAAAAGGTCAAGGGCCTCTTTTTTGTGAGTAAGTATTGTAATTAACTTTGTATAATTAATAGAATTCAAGTACCAACTTCAACTCTAAGCTGTCAACACACACACACACACCCCGAAAACTTTGAAAGAGATTAGTGTGTGTTTGAGTGTGAAGTGTGTGTTCTTGCATGTTCTTCATCTTCTACATCTTATACCTCGATATTATGAGCTACCTTTGTATACATTGCATGGTAATCACGGACTATGTATAAGGTCAGCCTTAATATCTCTAAAATCTAAACTAACTTTCTAACTAAACTTTTAAGGTTTGCTATCTTACATCCATTCGGTATCGATTGCAATCCAATACATGCTATCTTCTTAGCTTAAGTTACTCTCCCCCACTTGGCATCAAGCCTAGCTAGTAAGCCTAGTGGTATTCTAACATAAACATCTAGGGCTTGGTTATCCTCATAAAAAGGGTTTCGTATTACTAAAAAACATTAGGAGCGGAAACCCTTTGAAATTCTAGTTATATACGGGTCGCTTACGGCTAAGGGCTTGGGTGTCCACTTTGTGGAGCCGGTATAGAGTTATTAATACGAGACGTAAGACATACAGATCATTTGTACAATGCTTATTTGTTATATAACTAGTTTGATCTAATGTGGTTTTAGTTATATCTTCACTAACGATGTTAATGACCATATTTGTGCAGTTAGTGACGAACTTTACTTCAGACCAGGAAGGAGTTTTCTTGTAGTGTATATACAGCACCCATTAATTAATTAATTACGGATGCTACCACACAGACGATTACAATTTAAGTCATGGTCTTTTAATAACTTAAACAAAAAAAGCACATATATATGGAGGCCCAGGCGGTCAAGCATGGAAATCGAATAGATAATAACATTCATTTATTTCATCCATGTTAAATTAAAAAAATAATGTTTTAAACAAGAAAATTAATAAGATAGTGCACGTAGCTAGCTGCACCCATTAATTACAGATCGATGCTTCCACACAGACAATTACACTTTAAGCAATAGTCTTTTAATAATTTAAACAAAGAGAGCATGTATGGATGGACAACAGTCAAGTACGGAAATCTAATGAATAATAAGACCTTGACAAAATGGTGGTTAATTTTGAACGACAAAAATACTAGAAAACCATCAATATGGAATAAATGGGTCAATCAAGGAAAAGGACCCTTCCCTCTAAGCTTCATGGTATGGGATCCACTTGAATTTTTTTTGTTTCTTTATTGCACTATTTATATCCGAATGGTGAAAGGCTAGAATATATCATATCTTTTCCTTAACTGTGTGTGTTCTTAATTTTGATCTTCTTAATTCAGTTAGCTCAGAAGGAAAGTTGTCATCTTGATTAAGTTCTTAGTTCTGTGAGTGATCTCCAGCTTGCATGATAGCAACAACAATGGGAGAAGGGGACAAGAAAAAAGCTTTAGCAACATCATCTCCTGCCAAACCAGATTCCTCCTCTGGTGAGTTTATACTTCAGATCTTCTTTTATAATTTCATTGCTTTGAAACTATAAAAATTAATGATCATGTTCTGAAACAATATTCAGTATGATGACAATATATAGTTAAGTGACTGGCATCGATACTTTGTTAATTGCATGTTTCCAGGAATCTTGAAGATATTACTAGTCATCTTGTTAGCTGTGTTTTGTGCATGGGCGTATCAAACAACTGTTCCACCACATCCCAGGAAGTTAGACGACCTTCCTCTTACATCCGCAAGGATAAAGCTTCGTGATGGAAGACATTTATCATATAAAGAATCTGGTGTTTCAAAAGACGTAGCCAAATCTAAAATAATATACGTCCATTGCTTCGACTGTAGCAAGTACCATAATCCATTTGCATTGGCAGCCTCACCGGTATGGCTAGGCTTCTTCCATTCAATTCCTGTGAATGTGTGTGTGTGTGTGTAGCTAGTATCTAGGTGCTTCATGCATATGACCTAGCTTCTGATGACTAGTATATTAATGGTTGTTTGTTTTTACGTACATGTAGGCGGTTCTTGAAGAACTAGGAGTGTACATCGTTGCCATAGACCGTCCTGGTTATGGAGAGAGTGACCCGCACCCCAAGAGAACCGTGAAAAGCTTGGCATTGGATATTGAGGAGCTCGCTGATGAGTTGAACCTGGGACCAAAATTCTATGTAGCTGGATTCTCTATGGGTGGACAAGTCATCTGGTCTTGCCTCAAGCACATCCCTCACAGACTTGCAGGAGCGATTCTTATTTCTCCCGCCGTCAATTACTGGTGGCATAACCTGCCTTTAAATTTAGCCAACGAAGCATATTATCAGCAACTTCAACAAGATCAGTGGTCTTTGCGTGTCGCTCACTACCTGCCATGGCTGACCTACTGGTGGAACACTCGGACATGGTTTCCTGGTTTTTCGGTTATTTCAGGAAACCCGGCTATTTTCTCTCCCGCGGACATAGAGGTTGCAACAAAGCTAAATGCAATGACGGATCCAAACCAGGTACAAGCTCAGCTTGCCCTTTGATTATAAAGGGAGGGAACATTAATCAGCTAATTAACTTTTCTCAGTTAGATTGTAGTGCACAATATGTCGTAGGTTAGAAAAAATTTCTTAATTTACAACTGCTAGTTGATGTTAGAATAAGACACCCACTGACGGACTCCTTTATTTATTTACTATATTGTTATTTGTTGACGAGCTAGTTAATGGGACAGACTATATATCATTCTTAATTAAGTATCGTTTAATTTCTTGACCATTGATTAATGCTATATATATATATATAAGGTTATTTCAAAAACATATATAATCAAACAAATTTCAGTTAGTTAATCAACAACTCGTTTTAATTTGAGGTTTGTACTTCTTATAGTTGTCTTAAACGAGTACACAAACTATATATGGTTTGTCAGTCCTTTATGATTAAGATTTGAGTAAGTGCTCAGTTTTTTAAGTTACATTTTAGCCTTTAATTACTACACATGCTTATGATACTCTTTGAACTGGTATGTCTTAAAGGCACAATTGATGAAATCACAACCAAGACTCCAAGGAGAATTTGAGTCCATCCACCGTGACTTGATTATTGGATTTGGGAAGTGGGAATTTGACCCCATGGATCTTGAAAACCCGTTTCCAAACAATAACGGATCTGTTCATCTGTGGATGGGTAACGAAGATAGGATTGTGTCTGTGACGCTACAACGTTATATAGCACAACAACTGGGATGGATCAAGTACCACGAGGTCAACGGCGCAGGTCACACGTTTTCTTTTGCCGATGAGATGGGCGAGGCTATTCTTAAAGCGCTTCTTAACGTATAGAGTTAGCTAGGTTAACTTAGCAAGGAATTAATTGAAGTCCGGAACGTACAAAATAAGCAGAATATATGCTTTCGTGTTATGTACTAGTTAGTTTTTTTTCATTTATTAATTCTTTAATTTGAGGCTACTACACATACGAATCCTGTATCAATTTCTTACTTCTTTTTACACCGCAAAAATGCATTAATCATTTTGAATGAATATTTATGATATATAACAGTTGATTAATTTTTCAAAATGTATTTATATGTTGTGAATCAAGCTTTTGTTATATATATAATAACTCTCGATCGACTCCCGAATTCGCTATGAACCGGTCAATTCTAAGCTTACTAAAACCTATTCGTCTAGTGGTGCCCGCCTCTAAAAACATATGTACAGATTGCTTAAATAGTCTATCTAGAGACTACATTTAATTATACACTTTTTGTAAAAAAGCTACATTTATATAGAACTTATCTTATACTAAATTCAGCCATCTGTTAGCTAGAACTCTACTTGAAATTTTCTTTAAGTTTTTCAAACTTCTCTAGTATAGACTTGTTGAGAGTGTTACGGACAAAGACTTGCAACTCAACTCAATTACAAGTCTTCTGGCCGTCTTCTCGTGCCCGGCCCGCATCTTGAATTCTTCAACGTGTGATCATAGCTAGACTTATCTTCGGTTCTTCATGTTCAACGTACATCAATAAACCAAAACTCAGCTAAAGAATAAAAGAACTCGCTAAATTATGTACAGCATACATAGAAAACTCGACGTGTTTGGAGCTCACGTACTACTTAACTTTAGTTGAGTAGTCCATCCCAACAAACTTTCAATTATATGTCCTATTCACATTATCCTTTTGTGTCTAGTCAAATCAATGCAAATGAAGGTTTTAAGGGAAAAACCGTAATGGCTTGAAAACAGATTGCTTGATGGGAACGAGTTGCAAACTCCGAAAGGGGTTAAAAGCATGTTAACGGAGAAAAATCTATGTGAGGTTCGGGTTAACCCAAAAGTGACCCGAATGACGTATTTAAGGGTAAATAATAATAGATAGTAAAAGGCCAAGCGACTCTTTTTTGTATTTACCTATTCTTGTGAGTAAGTATTGTAATTAATTTTGTAAAAATAGAATTCAAGTAACAGCTTCAACTCTAAGCTGTCAACACACAAACACACACAGACCGAAAACTTTGAAAGAGATTAGTGTGTGTTTGAGTGTGAAGTGTGTGTTCTTGCATGTTCTTCATCTTCTACATCTTATACCACGATATTATGAGCTACCTTTGTATACATTGTGTAACACCGTATTTTTAACTCAAAAATTTTCACTTAAAAGGGATTATTAGATATTAAACTAAACAAATATTATTATGTATTATGTATTTAGGTTAGAAAACGTTACCACCACCACTGCCGCCGGCATAACCGACACCGGTAACCGCCAAACTGCCGTTAGCCGCCGTCAGCCACCGGAAACCACCGAATAACCGCCATTCTCACCCCATTATATACATGTATCGAGTATGGCATATTTGTACCGAATATATACATAAATAATACAAGTTCTTGGTGGAATATCTTGTTATTTATCTTTGATTTCCAACAAATAATAATAGATAGTAAAAGGTCAAGGGCCTCTTTTTTGTGAGTAAGTATTGTAATTAACTTTGTATAATTAATAGAATTCAAGTACCAACTTCAACTCTAAGCTGTCAACACACACACACACACCCCGAAAACTTTGAAAGAGATTAGTGTGTGTTTGAGTGTGAAGTGTGTGTTCTTGCATGTTCTTCATCTTCTACATCTTATACCTCGATATTATGAGCTACCTTTGTATACATTGCATGGTAATCACGGACTATGTATAAGGTCAGCCTTAATATCTCTAAAATCTAAACTAACTTTCTAACTAAACTTTTAAGGTTTGCTATCTTACATCCATTCGGTATCGATTGCAATCCAATACATGCTATCTTCTTAGCTTAAGTTACTCTCCCCCACTTGGCATCAAGCCTAGCTAGTAAGCCTAGTGGTATTCTAACATAAACATCTAGGGCTTGGTTATCCTCATAAAAAGGGTTTCGTATTACTAAAAAACATTAGGAGCGGAAACCCTTTGAAATTCTAGTTATATACGGGTCGCTTACGGCTAAGGGCTTGGGTGTCCACTTTGTGGAGCCGGTATAGAGTTATTAATACGAGACGTAAGACATACAGATCATTTGTACAATGCTTATTTGTTATATAACTAGTTTGATCTAATGTGGTTTTAGTTATATCTTCACTAACGATGTTAATGACCATATTTGTGCAGTTAGTGACGAACTTTACTTCAGACCAGGAAGGAGTTTTCTTGTAGTGTATATACAGCACCCATTAATTAATTAATTACGGATGCTACCACACAGACGATTACAATTTAAGTCATGGTCTTTTAATAACTTAAACAAAAAAAGCACATATATATGGAGGCCCAGGCGGTCAAGCATGGAAATCGAATAGATAATAACATTCATTTATTTCATCCATGTTAAATTAAAAAAATAATGTTTTAAACAAGAAAATTAATAAGATAGTGCACGTAGCTAGCTGCACCCATTAATTACAGATCGATGCTTCCACACAGACAATTACACTTTAAGCAATAGTCTTTTAATAATTTAAACAAAGAGAGCATGTATGGATGGACAACAGTCAAGTACGGAAATCTAATGAATAATAAGACCTTGACAAAATGGTGGTTAATTTTGAACGACAAAAATACTAGAAAACCATCAATATGGAATAAATGGGTCAATCAAGGAAAAGGACCCTTCCCTCTAAGCTTCATGGTATGGGATCCACTTGAATTTTTTTTGTTTCTTTATTGCACTATTTATATCCGAATGGTGAAAGGCTAGAATATATCATATCTTTTCCTTAACTGTGTGTGTTCTTAATTTTGATCTTCTTAATTCAGTTAGCTCAGAAGGAAAGTTGTCATCTTGATTAAGTTCTTAGTTCTGTGAGTGATCTCCAGCTTGCATGATAGCAACAACAATGGGAGAAGGGGACAAGAAAAAAGCTTTAGCAACATCATCTCCTGCCAAACCAGATTCCTCCTCTGGTGAGTTTATACTTCAGATCTTCTTTTATAATTTCATTGCTTTGAAACTATAAAAATTAATGATCATGTTCTGAAACAATATTCAGTATGATGACAATATATAGTTAAGTGACTGGCATCGATACTTTGTTAATTGCATGTTTCCAGGAATCTTGAAGATATTACTAGTCATCTTGTTAGCTGTGTTTTGTGCATGGGCGTATCAAACAACTGTTCCACCACATCCCAGGAAGTTAGACGACCTTCCTCTTACATCCGCAAGGATAAAGCTTCGTGATGGAAGACATTTATCATATAAAGAATCTGGTGTTTCAAAAGACGTAGCCAAATCTAAAATAATATACGTCCATTGCTTCGACTGTAGCAAGTACCATAATCCATTTGCATTGGCAGCCTCACCGGTATGGCTAGGCTTCTTCCATTCAATTCCTGTGAATGTGTGTGTGTGTGTAGCTAGTATCTAGGTGCTTCATGCATATGACCTAGCTTCTGATGACTAGTATATTAATGGTTGTTTGTTTTTACGTACATGTAGGCGGTTCTTGAAGAACTAGGAGTGTACATCGTTGCCATAGACCGTCCTGGTTATGGAGAGAGTGACCCGCACCCCAAGAGAACCGTGAAAAGCTTGGCATTGGATATTGAGGAGCTCGCTGATGAGTTGAACCTGGGACCAAAATTCTATGTAGCTGGATTCTCTATGGGTGGACAAGTCATCTGGTCTTGCCTCAAGCACATCCCTCACAGACTTGCAGGAGCGATTCTTATTTCTCCCGCCGTCAATTACTGGTGGCATAACCTGCCTTTAAATTTAGCCAACGAAGCATATTATCAGCAACTTCAACAAGATCAGTGGTCTTTGCGTGTCGCTCACTACCTGCCATGGCTGACCTACTGGTGGAACACTCGGACATGGTTTCCTGGTTTTTCGGTTATTTCAGGAAACCCGGCTATTTTCTCTCCCGCGGACATAGAGGTTGCAACAAAGCTAAATGCAATGACGGATCCAAACCAGGTACAAGCTCAGCTTGCCCTTTGATTATAAAGGGAGGGAACATTAATCAGCTAATTAACTTTTCTCAGTTAGATTGTAGTGCACAATATGTCGTAGGTTAGAAAAAATTTCTTAATTTACAACTGCTAGTTGATGTTAGAATAAGACACCCACTGACGGACTCCTTTATTTATTTACTATATTGTTATTTGTTGACGAGCTAGTTAATGGGACAGACTATATATCATTCTTAATTAAGTATCGTTTAATTTCTTGACCATTGATTAATGCTATATATATATATATATATATAAGGTTATTTCAAAAACATATATAATCAAACAAATTTCAGTTAGTTAATCAACAACTCGTTTTAATTTGAGGTTTGTACTTCTTATAGTTGTCTTAAACGAGTACACAAACTATATATGGTTTGTCAGTCCTTTATGATTAAGATTTGAGTAAGTGCTCAGTTTTTTAAGTTACATTTTAGCCTTTAATTACTACACATGCTTATGATACTCTTTGAACTTGTATGTCTTAAAGGCACAATTGATGAAATCACAACCAAGACTCCAAGGAGAATTTGAGTCCATCCACCGTGACTTGATTATTGGATTTGGGAAGTGGGAATTTGACCCCATGGATCTTGAAAACCCGTTTCCAAACAATAACGGATCTGTTCATCTGTGGATGGGTAACGAAGATAGGATTGTGTCTGTGACGCTACAACGTTATATAGCACAACAACTGGGATGGATCAAGTACCACGAGGTCAACGGCGCAGGTCACACGTTTTCTTTTGCCGATGAGATGGGCGAGGCTATTCTTAAAGCGCTTCTTAACGTATAGAGTTAGCTAGGTTAACTTAGCAAGGAATTAATTGAAGTCCGGAACGTACAAAATAAGCAGAATATATGCTTTCGTGTTATGTACTAGTTAGTTTTTTTTCATTTATTAATTCTTTAATTTGAGGCTACTACACATACGAATCCTGTATCAATTTCTTACTTCTTTTTACACCGCAAAAATGCATTAATCATTTTGAATGAATATTTATGATATATAACAGTTGATTAATTTTTCAAAATGTATTTATATGTTGTGAATCAAGCTTTTGTTATATATATAATAACTCTCGATCGACTCCCGAATTCGCTATGAACCGGTCAATTCTAAGCTTACTAAAACCTATTCGTCTAGTGGTGCCCGCCTCTAAAAACATATGTACAGATTGCTTAAATAGTCTATCTAGAGACTACATTTAATTACACACTTTTTGTAAAAAAGCTACATTTATATAGAACTTATCTTATACTAAATTCAGCCATCTGTTAGCTAGAACTCTACTTGAAATTTTCTTTAAGTTTTTCAAACTTCTCTAGTATAGACTTGTTGAGAGTGTTACGGACAAAGACTTCCAACTCAACTCAATTACAAGTCTTCTGGCCGTCTTCTCGTGCCCGGCCCGCATCTTGAATTCTTCAACGTGTGATCATAGCTAGACTTATCTTCGGTTCTTCATGTTCAACGTACATCAATAAACCAAAACTCAGCTAAAGAATAAAAGAACTCGCTAAATTATGTAAAGCATACATAGAAAACTCGACGTGTTTGGAGCTCACGTACTACTTAACTTTAGTTGAGTAGTCCATCCCAACAAACTTTCAATTATATGTCCTATTCACATTATCCTTTTGTGTCTAGTCAAATCAATGCAAATGAAGGTTTTAAGGGAAAAACCGTAATGGCTTGAAAACAGATTGCTTGATGGGAACGAGTTGCAAACTCCGAAAGGGGTTAAAAGCATGTTAACGGAGAAAAATCTATGTGAGGTTCGGGTTAACCCAAAAGTGACCCGAATGACGTATTTAAGGGTAAATAATAATAGATAGTAAAAGGCCAAGCGACTCTTTTTTGTATTTACCTATTCTTGTGAGTAAGTATTGTAATTAATTTTGTAAAAATAGAATTCAAGTAACAGCTTCAACTCTAAGCTGTCAACACACAAACACACACAGACCGAAAACTTTGAAAGAGATTAGTGTGTGTTTGAGTGTGAAGTGTGTGTTCTTGCATGTTCTTCATCTTCTACATCTTATACCACGATATTATGAGCTACCTTTGTATACATTGTGTAACACCGTATTTTTAACTCAAAAATTTTCACTTAAAAGGGATTATTAGATATTAAACTAAACAAATATTATTATGTATTATGTATTTAGGTTAGAAAACGTTACCACCACCACTGCCGCCGGCATAACCGACACCGGTAACCGCCAAACTGCCGTTAGCCGCCGTCAGCCACCGGAAACCACCGAATAACCGCCATTCTCACCCCATTATATACATGTATCGAGTATGGCATATTTGTACCGAATATATACATAAATAATACAAGTTCTTGGTGGAATATCTTGTTATTTATCTTTGATTTCCAACAAATAATAATAGATAGTAAAAGGTCAAGGGCCTCTTTTTTGTGAGTAAGTATTGTAATTAACTTTGTATAATTAATAGAATTCAAGTACCAACTTCAACTCTAAGCTGTCAACACACACACACACACACACACTGAAAACTTTGAAAGAGATTAGTGTGTGTTTGAGTGTGAAGTGTGTGTTCTTGCATGTTCTTCATCTTCTACATCTTATACCTCGATATTATGAGCTACCTTTGTATACATTGCATGGTAATCACGGACTATGTATAAGGTCAGCCTTAATATCTCTAAAATCTAAACTAACTTTCTAACTAAACTTTTAAGGTTTGCTATCTTACATCCATTCGGTATCGATTGCAATCCAATACATGCTATCTTCTTAGCTTAAGTTACTCTCCCCCACTTGGCATCAAGCCTAGCTAGTAAGCCTAGTGGTATTCTAACATAAACATCTAGGGCTTGGTTATCCTCATAAAAAGGGTTTCGTATTACTAAAAAACATTAGGAGCGGAAACCCTTTGAAATTCTAGTTATATACGGGTCGCTTACGGCTAAGGGCTTGGGTGTCCACTTTGTGGAGCCGGTATAGAGTTATTAATACGAGACGTAAGACATACAGATCATTTGTACAATGCTTATTTGTTATATAACTAGTTTGATCTAATGTGGTTTTAGTTATATCTTCACTAACGATGTTAATGACCATATTTGTGCAGTTAGTGACGAACTTTACTTCAGACCAGGAAGGAGTTTTCTTGTAGTGTATATACAGCACCCATTAATTAATTAATTACGGATGCTACCACACAGACGATTACAATTTAAGTCATGGTCTTTTAATAACTTAAACAAAAAAAGCACATATATATGGAGGCCCAGGCGGTCAAGCATGGAAATCGAATAGATAATAACATTCATTTATTTCATCCATGTTAAATTAAAAAAATAATGTTTTAAACAAGAAAATTAATAAGATAGTGCACGTAGCTAGCTGCACCCATTAATTACAGATCGATGCTTCCACACAGACAATTACACTTTAAGCAATAGTCTTTTAATAATTTAAACAAAGAGAGCATGTATGGATGGACAACAGTCAAGTACGGAAATCTAATGAATAATAAGACCTTGACAAAATGGTGGTTAATTTTGAACGACAAAAATACTAGAAAACCATCAATATGGAATAAATGGGTCAATCAAGGAAAAGGACCCTTCCCTCTAAGCTTCATGGTATGGGATCCACTTGAATTTTTTTTGTTTCTTTATTGCACTATTTATATCCGAATGGTGAAAGGCTAGAATATATCATATCTTTTCCTTAACTGTGTGTGTTCTTAATTTTGATCTTCTTAATTCAGTTAGCTCAGAAGGAAAGTTGTCATCTTGATTAAGTTCTTAGTTCTGTGAGTGATCTCCAGCTTGCATGATAGCAACAACAATGGGAGAAGGGGACAAGAAAAAAGCTTTAGCAACATCATCTCCTGCCAAACCAGATTCCTCCTCTGGTGAGTTTATACTTCAGATCTTCTTTTATAATTTCATTGCTTTGAAACTATAAAAATTAATGATCATGTTCTGAAACAATATTCAGTATGATGACAATATATAGTTAAGTGACTGGCATCGATACTTTGTTAATTGCATGTTTCCAGGAATCTTGAAGATATTACTAGTCATCTTGTTAGCTGTGTTTTGTGCATGGGCGTATCAAACAACTGTTCCACCACATCCCAGGAAGTTAGACGACCTTCCTCTTACATCCGCAAGGATAAAGCTTCGTGATGGAAGACATTTATCATATAAAGAATCTGGTGTTTCAAAAGACGTAGCCAAATCTAAAATAATATACGTCCATTGCTTCGACTGTAGCAAGTACCATAATCCATTTGCATTGGCAGCCTCACCGGTATGGCTAGGCTTCTTCCATTCAATTCCTGTGAATGTGTGTGTGTGTGTAGCTAGTATCTAGGTGCTTCATGCATATGACCTAGCTTCTGATGACTAGTATATTAATGGTTGTTTGTTTTTACGTACATGTAGGCGGTTCTTGAAGAACTAGGAGTGTACATCGTTGCCATAGACCGTCCTGGTTATGGAGAGAGTGACCCGCACCCCAAGAGAACCGTGAAAAGCTTGGCATTGGATATTGAGGAGCTCGCTGATGAGTTGAACCTGGGACCAAAATTCTATGTAGCTGGATTCTCTATGGGTGGACAAGTCATCTGGTCTTGCCTCAAGCACATCCCTCACAGACTTGCAGGAGCGATTCTTATTTCTCCCGCCGTCAATTACTGGTGGCATAACCTGCCTTTAAATTTAGCCAACGAAGCATATTATCAGCAACTTCAACAAGATCAGTGGTCTTTGCGTGTCGCTCACTACCTGCCATGGCTGACCTACTGGTGGAACACTCGGACATGGTTTCCTGGTTTTTCGGTTATTTCAGGAAACCCGGCTATTTTCTCTCCCGCGGACATAGAGGTTGCAACAAAGCTAAATGCAATGACGGATCCAAACCAGGTACAAGCTCAGCTTGCCCTTTGATTATAAAGGGAGGGAACATTAATCAGCTAATTAACTTTTCTCAGTTAGATTGTAGTGCACAATATGTCGTAGGTTAGAAAAAATTTCTTAATTTACAACTGCTAGTTGATGTTAGAATAAGACACCCACTGACGGACTCCTTTATTTATTTACTATATTGTTATTTGTTGACGAGCTAGTTAATGGGACAGACTATATATCATTCTTAATTAAGTATCGTTTAATTTCTTGACCATTGATTAATGCTATATATATATATATAAGGTTATTTCAAAAACATATATAATCAAACAAATTTCAGTTAGTTAATCAACAACTCGTTTTAATTTGAGGTTTGTACTTCTTATAGTTGTCTTAAACGAGTACACAAACTATATATGGTTTGTCAGTCCTTTATGATTAAGATTTGAGTAAGTGCTCAGTTTTTTAAGTTACATTTTAGCCTTTAATTACTACACATGCTTATGATACTCTTTGAACTTGTATGTCTTAAAGGCACAATTGATGAAATCACAACCAAGACTCCAAGGAGAATTTGAGTCCATCCACCGTGACTTGATTATTGGATTTGGGAAGTGGGAATTTGACCCCATGGATCTTGAAAACCCGTTTCCAAACAATAACGGATCTGTTCATCTGTGGATGGGTAACGAAGATAGGATTGTGTCTGTGACGCTACAACGTTATATAGCACAACAACTGGGATGGATCAAGTACCACGAGGTCAACGGCGCAGGTCACACGTTTTCTTTTGCCGATGAGATGGGCGAGGCTATTCTTAAAGCGCTTCTTAACGTATAGAGTTAGCTAGGTTAACTTAGCAAGGAATTAATTGAAGTCCGGAACGTACAAAATAAGCAGAATATATGCTTTCGTGTTATGTACTAGTTAGTTTTTTTTTCATTTATTAATTCTTTAATTTGAGGCTACTACACATACGAATCCTGTATCAATTTCTTACTTCTTTTTACACCGCAAAAATGCATTAATCATTTTGAATGAATATTTAAGATATATAACAGTTGATTAATTTTTCAAAATGTATTTATATGTTGTGAATCAAGCTTTTGTTATATATATAATAACTCTCGATCGACTCCCGAATTCGCTATGAACCGGTCAATTCTAAGCTTACTAAAACCTATTCGTCTAGTGGTGCCCGCCTCTAAAAACATATGTACAGATTGCTTAAATAGTCTATCTAGAGACTACATTTAATTATACACTTTTTGTAAAAAAGCTACATTTATATAGAACTTATCTTATACTAAATTCAGCCATCTGTTAGCTAGAACTCTACTTGAAATTTTCTTTAAGTTTTTCAAACTTCTCTAGTATAGACTTGTTGAGAGTGTTACGGACAAAGACTTGCAACTCAACTCAATTACAAGTCTTCTGGCCGTCTTCTCGTGCCCGGCCCGCATCTTGAATTCTTCAACGTGTGATCATAGCTAGACTTATCTTCGGTTCTTCATGTTCAACGTACATCAATAAACCAAAACTCAGCTAAAGAATAAAAGAACTCGCTAAATTATGTACAGCATACATAGAAAACTCGACGTGTTTGGAGCTCACGTACTACTTAACTTTAGTTGAGTAGTCCATCCCAACAAACTTTCAATTATATGTCCTATTCACATTATCCTTTTGTGTCTAGTCAAATCAATGCAAATGAAGGTTTTAAGGGAAAAACCGTAATGGCTTGAAAACAGATTGTTTGATGGGAACGAGTTGCAAACTCCGAAAGGGGTTAAAAGCATGTTAACGGAGAAAAATCTATGTGAGGTTCGGGTTAACCCAAAAGTGACCCGAATGACATATTTAAGAGTAAATAATAATAGATAGTAAAAGGCCAAGCGACTCTTTTTTGTATTTACCTATTCTTGTGAGTAAGTATTGTAATTAATTTTGTAAAAATAGAATTCAAGTAACAGCTTCAACTCTAAGCTGTCAACACACAAACACACACAGACCGAAAACTTTGAAAGAGATTAGTGTGTGTTTGAGTGTGAAGTGTGTGTTCTTGCATGTTCTTCATCTTCTACATCTTATACCACGATATTATGAGCTACCTTTGTATACATTGTGTAACACCGTATTTTTAACCCAAAAATTTTCACTTAAAAGGGATTATTAGATATTAAACTAAACAAATATTATTATGTATTATGTATTTAGGTTAGAAAACGTTACCACCACCACTGCCGCCGGCATAACCGACACCGGTAACCGCCAAACTGCCGTTAGCCGCCGTCAGCCACCGGAAACCACCGAATAACCGCCATTCTCACCCCATTATATACATGTATCGAGTATGGCATATTTGTACCGAATATATACATAAATAATACAAGTTCTTGGTGGAATATCTTGTTATTTATCTTTGATTTCCAACAAATAATAATAGATAGTAAAAGGTCAAGGGCCTCTTTTTTGTGAGTAAGTATTGTGATTAACTTTGTATAATTAATAGAATTCAAGTACTAACTTCAACTCTAAGCTGTCAACACACACACACACACCCCGAAAACTTTGAAAGAGATTAGTGTGTGTTTGAGTGTGAAGTGTGTGTTCTTGCATGTTCTTCATCTTCTACATCTTATACCACGATATTATGAGCTACCTTTGTATACATTGTGTAACACCCCGAAAACTTTGAAAGAGATTAGTGTGTGTTTGAGTGTGAAGTGTGTGTTCTTGCATGTTCTTCATCTTCTACATCTTATACCTCGATATTATGAGCTACCTTTGTATACATTGCATGGTAATCACGGACTATGTATAAGGTCAGCCTTAATATCTCTAAAATCTAAACTAACTTTCTAACTAAACTTTTAAGGTTTGCTATCTTACATCCATTCGGTATCGATTGCAATCCAATACATGCTATCTTCTTAGCTTAAGTTACTCTCCCCCACTTGGCATCAAGCCTAGCTAGTAAGCCTAGTGGTATTCTAACATAAACATCTAGGGCTTGGTTATCCTCATAAAAAGGGTTTCGTATTACTAAAAAACATTAGGAGCGGAAACCCTTTGAAATTCTAGTTATATACGGGTCGCTTACGGCTAAGGGCTTGGGTGTCCACTTTGTGGAGCCGGTATAGAGTTATTAATACGAGACGTAAGACATACAGATCATTTGTACAATGCTTATTTGTTATATAACTAGTTTGATCTAATGTGGTTTTAGTTATATCTTCACTAACGATGTTAATGACCATATTTGTGCAGTTAGTGACGAACTTTACTTCAGACCAGGAAGGAGTTTTCTTGTAGTGTATATACAGCACCCATTAATTAATTAATTACGGATGCTACCACACAGACGATTACAATTTAAGTCATGGTCTTTTAATAACTTAAACAAAAAAAGCACATATATATGGAGGCCCAGGCGGTCAAGCATGGAAATCGAATAGATAATAACATTCATTTATTTCATCCATGTTAAATTAAAAAAATAATGTTTTAAACAAGAAAATTAATAAGATAGTGCACGTAGCTAGCTGCACCCATTAATTACAGATCGATGCTTCCACACAGACAATTACACTTTAAGCAATAGTCTTTTAATAATTTAAACAAAGAGAGCATGTATGGATGGACAACAGTCAAGTACGGAAATCTAATGAATAATAAGACCTTGACAAAATGGTGGTTAATTTTGAACGACAAAAATACTAGAAAACCATCAATATGGAATAAATGGGTCAATCAAGGAAAAGGACCCTTCCCTCTAAGCTTCATGGTATGGGATCCACTTGAATTTTTTTTGTTTCTTTATTGCACTATTTATATCCGAATGGTGAAAGGCTAGAATATATCATATCTTTTCCTTAACTGTGTGTGTTCTTAATTTTGATCTTCTTAATTCAGTTAGCTCAGAAGGAAAGTTGTCATCTTGATTAAGTTCTTAGTTCTGTGAGTGATCTCCAGCTTGCATGATAGCAACAACAATGGGAGAAGGGGACAAGAAAAAAGCTTTAGCAACATCATCTCCTGCCAAACCAGATTCCTCCTCTGGTGAGTTTATACTTCAGATCTTCTTTTATAATTTCATTGCTTTGAAACTATAAAAATTAATGATCATGTTCTGAAACAATATTCAGTATGATGACAATATATAGTTAAGTGACTGGCATCGATACTTTGTTAATTGCATGTTTCCAGGAATCTTGAAGATATTACTAGTCATCTTGTTAGCTGTGTTTTGTGCATGGGCGTATCAAACAACTGTTCCACCACATCCCAGGAAGTTAGACGACCTTCCTCTTACATCCGCAAGGATAAAGCTTCGTGATGGAAGACATTTATCATATAAAGAATCTGGTGTTTCAAAAGACGTAGCCAAATCTAAAATAATATACGTCCATTGCTTCGACTGTAGCAAGTACCATAATCCATTTGCATTGGCAGCCTCACCGGTATGGCTAGGCTTCTTCCATTCAATTCCTGTGAATGTGTGTGTGTGTGTGTAGCTAGTATCTAGGTGCTTCATGCATATGACCTAGCTTCTGATGACTAGTATATTAATGGTTGTTTGTTTTTACGTACATGTAGGCGGTTCTTGAAGAACTAGGAGTGTACATCGTTGCCATAGACCGTCCTGGTTATGGAGAGAGTGACCCGCACCCCAAGAGAACCGTGAAAAGCTTGGCATTGGATATTGAGGAGCTCGCTGATGAGTTGAACCTGGGACCAAAATTCTATGTAGCTGGATTCTCTATGGGTGGACAAGTCATCTGGTCTTGCCTCAAGCACATCCCTCACAGACTTGCAGGAGCGATTCTTATTTCTCCCGCCGTCAATTACTGGTGGCATAACCTGCCTTTAAATTTAGCCAACGAAGCATATTATCAGCAACTTCAACAAGATCAGTGGTCTTTGCGTGTCGCTCACTACCTGCCATGGCTGACCTACTGGTGGAACACTCGGACATGGTTTCCTGGTTTTTCGGTTATTTCAGGAAACCCGGCTATTTTCTCTCCCGCGGACATAGAGGTTGCAACAAAGCTAAATGCAATGACGGATCCAAACCAGGTACAAGCTCAGCTTGCCCTTTGATTATAAAGGGAGGGAACATTAATCAGCTAATTAACTTTTCTCAGTTAGATTGTAGTGCACAATATGTCGTAGGTTAGAAAAAATTTCTTAATTTACAACTGCTAGTTGATGTTAGAATAAGACACCCACTGACGGACTCCTTTATTTATTTACTATATTGTTATTTGTTGACGAGCTAGTTAATGGGACAGACTATATATCATTCTTAATTAAGTATCGTTTAATTTCTTGACCATTGATTAATGCTATATATATATATATATATAAGGTTATTTCAAAAACATATATAATCAAACAAATTTCAGTTAGTTAATCAACAACTCGTTTTAATTTGAGGTTTGTACTTCTTATAGTTGTCTTAAACGAGTACACAAACTATATATGGTTTGTCAGTCCTTTATGATTAAGATTTGAGTAAGTGCTCAGTTTTTTAAGTTACATTTTAGCCTTTAATTACTACACATGCTTATGATACTCTTTGAACTTGTATGTCTTAAAGGCACAATTGATGAAATCACAACCAAGACTCCAAGGAGAATTTGAGTCCATCCACCGTGACTTGATTATTGGATTTGGGAAGTGGGAATTTGACCCCATGGATCTTGAAAACCCGTTTCCAAACAATAACGGATCTGTTCATCTGTGGATGGGTAACGAAGATAGGATTGTGTCTGTGACGCTACAACGTTATATAGCACAACAACTGGGATGGATCAAGTACCACGAGGTCAACGGCGCAGGTCACACGTTTTCTTTTGCCGATGAGATGGGCGAGGCTATTCTTAAAGCGCTTCTTAACGTATAGAGTTAGCTAGGTTAACTTAGCAAGGAATTAATTGAAGTCCGGAACGTACAAAATAAGCAGAATATATGCTTTCGTGTTATGTACTAGTTAGTTTTTTTTCATTTATTAATTCTTTAATTTGAGGCTACTACACATACGAATCCTGTATCAATTTCTTACTTCTTTTTACACCGCAAAAATGCATTAATCATTTTGAATGAATATTTATGATATATAACAGTTGATTAATTTTTCAAAATGTATTTATATGTTGTGAATCAAGCTTTTGTTATATATATAATAACTCTCGATCGACTCCCGAATTCGCTATGAACCGGTCAATTCTAAGCTTACTAAAACCTATTCGTCTAGTGGTGCCCGCCTCTAAAAACATATGTACAGATTGCTTAAATAGTCTATCTAGAGACTACATTTAATTATACACTTTTTGTAAAAAAGCTACATTTATATAGAACTTATCTTATACTAAATTCAGCCATCTGTTAGCTAGAACTCTACTTGAAATTTTCTTTAAGTTTTTCAAACTTCTCTAGTATAGACTTGTTGAGAGTGTTACGGACAAAGACTTGCAACTCAACTCAATTACAAGTCTTCTGGCCGTCTTCTCGTGCCCGGCCCGCATCTTGAATTCTTCAACATGTGATCATAGCTAGACTTATCTTCGGTTCTTCATGTTCAACGTACATCAATAAACCAAAACTCAGCTAAAGAATAAAAGAACTCGCTAAATTATGTACAGCATACATAGAAAACTCGACGTGTTTGGAGCTCACGTACTACTTAACTTTAGTTGAGTAGTCCATCCCAACAAACTTTCAATTATATGTCCTATTCACATTATCCTTTTGTGTCTAGTCAAATCAATGCAAATGAAGGTTTTAAGGGAAAAACCGTAATGGCTTGAAAACAGATTGTTTGATGGGAACGAGTTGCAAACTCCGAAAGGGGTTAAAAGCATGTTAACGGAGAAAAATCTATGTGAGGTTCGGGTTAACCCAAAAGTGACCCGAATGACGTATTTAAGGGTAAATAATAATAGATAGTAAAAGGCCAAGCGACTCTTTTTTGTATTTACCTATTCTTGTGAGTAAGTATTGTAATTAATTTTGTAAAAATAGAATTCAAGTAACAGCTTCAACTCTAAGCTGTCAACACACAAACACACACAGACCGAAAACTTTGAAAGAGATTAGTGTGTGTTTGAGTGTGAAGTGTGTGTTCTTGCATGTTCTTCATCTTCTACATCTTATACCACGATATTATGAGCTACCTTTGTATACATTGTGTAACACCGTATTTTTAACCCAAAAATTTTCACTTAAAAGGGATTATTAGATATTAAACTAAACAAATATTATTATGTATTATGTATTTAGGTTAGAAAACGTTACCACCACCACTGCCGCCGGCATAACCGACACCGGTAACCGCCAAACTGCCGTTAGCCGCCGTCAGCCACCGGAAACCACCGAATAACCGCCATTCTCACCCCATTATATACATGTATCGAGTATGGCATATTTGTACCGAATATATACATAAATAATACAAGTTCTTGGTGGAATATCTTGTTATTTATCTTTGATTTCCAACAAATAATAATAGATAGTAAAAGGTCAAGGGCCTCTTTTTTGTGAGTAAGTATTGTAATTAACTTTGTATAATTAATAGAATTCAAGTACCAACTTCAACTCTAAGCTGTCAACACACACACACACACCCCGAAAACTTTGAAAGAGATTAGTGTGTGTTTGAGTGTGAAGTGTGTGTTCTTGCATGTTCTTCATCTTCTACATCTTATACCTCGATATTATGAGCTACCTTTGTATACATTGCATGGTAATCACGGACTATGTATAAGGTCAGCCTTAATATCTCTAAAATCTAAACTAACTTTCTAACTAAACTTTTAAGGTTTGCTATCTTACATCCATTCGGTATCGATTGCAATCCAATACATGCTATCTTCTTAGCTTAAGTTACTCTCCCCCACTTGGCATCAAGCCTAGCTAGTAAGCCTAGTGGTATTCTAACATAAACATCTAGGGCTTGGTTATCCTCATAAAAAGGGTTTCGTATTACTAAAAAACATTAGGAGCGGAAACCCTTTGAAATTCTAGTTATATACGGGTCGCTTACGGCTAAGGGCTTGGGTGTCCACTTTGTGGAGCCGGTATAGAGTTATTAATACGAGACGTAAGACATACAGATCATTTGTACAATGCTTATTTGTTATATAACTAGTTTGATCTAATGTGGTTTTAGTTATATCTTCACTAACGATGTTAATGACCATATTTGTGCAGTTAGTGACGAACTTTACTTCAGACCAGGAAGGAGTTTTCTTGTAGTGTATATACAGCACCCATTAATTAATTAATTACGGATGCTACCACACAGACGATTACAATTTAAGTCATGGTCTTTTAATAACTTAAACAAAAAAAGCACATATATATGGAGGCCCAGGCGGTCAAGCATGGAAATCGAATAGATAATAACATTCATTTATTTCATCCATGTTAAATTAAAAAAATAATGTTTTAAACAAGAAAATTAATAAGATAGTGCAGGTAGCTAGCTGCACCCATTAATTACAGATCGATGCTTCCACACAGACAATTACACTTTAAGCAATAGTCTTTTAATAATTTAAACAAAGAGAGCATGTATGGATGGACAACAGTCAAGTACGGAAATCTAATGAATAATAAGACCTTGACAAAATGGTGGTTAATTTTGAACGACAAAAATACTAGAAAACCATCAATATGGAATAAATGGGTCAATCAAGGAAAAGGACCCTTCCCTCTAAGCTTCATGGTATGGGATCCACTTGAATTTTTTTTGTTTCTTTATTGCACTATTTATATCCGAATGGTGAAAGGCTAGAATATATCATATCTTTTCCTTAACTGTGTGTGTTCTTAATTTTGATCTTCTTAATTCAGTTAGCTCAGAAGGAAAGTTGTCATCTTGATTAAGTTCTTAGTTCTGTGAGTGATCTCCAGCTTGCATGATAGCAACAACAATGGGAGAAGGGGACAAGAAAAAAGCTTTAGCAACATCATCTCCTGCCAAACCAGATTCCTCCTCTGGTGAGTTTATACTTCAGATCTTCTTTTATAATTTCATTGCTTTGAAACTATAAAAATTAATGATCATGTTCTGAAACAATATTCAGTATGATGACAATATATAGTTAAGTGACTGGCATCGATACTTTGTTAATTGCATGTTTCCAGGAATCTTGAAGATATTACTAGTCATCTTGTTAGCTGTGTTTTGTGCATGGGCGTATCAAACAACTGTTCCACCACATCCCAGGAAGTTAGACGACCTTCCTCTTACATCCGCAAGGATAAAGCTTCGTGATGGAAGACATTTATCATATAAAGAATCTGGTGTTTCAAAAGACGTAGCCAAATCTAAAATAATATACGTCCATTGCTTCGACTGTAGCAAGTACCATAATCCATTTGCATTGGCAGCCTCACCGGTATGGCTAGGCTTCTTCCATTCAATTCCTGTGAATGTGTGTGTGTGTGTGTAGCTAGTATCTAGGTGCTTCATGCATATGACCTAGCTTCTGATGACTAGTATATTAATGGTTGTTTGTTTTTACGTACATGTAGGCGGTTCTTGAAGAACTAGGAGTGTACATCGTTGCCATAGACCGTCCTGGTTATGGAGAGAGTGACCCGCACCCCAAGAGAACCGTGAAAAGCTTGGCATTGGATATTGAGGAGCTCGCTGATGAGTTGAACCTGGGACCAAAATTCTATGTAGCTGGATTCTCTATGGGTGGACAAGTCATCTGGTCTTGCCTCAAGCACATCCCTCACAGACTTGCAGGAGCGATTCTTATTTCTCCCGCCGTCAATTACTGGTGGCATAACCTGCCTTTAAATTTAGCCAACGAAGCATATTATCAGCAACTTCAACAAGATCAGTGGTCTTTGCGTGTCGCTCACTACCTGCCATGGCTGACCTACTGGTGGAACACTCGGACATGGTTTCCTGGTTTTTCGGTTATTTCAGGAAACCCGGCTATTTTCTCTCCCGCGGACATAGAGGTTGCAACAAAGCTAAATGCAATGACGGATCCAAACCAGGTACAAGCTCAGCTTGCCCTTTGATTATAAAGGGAGGGAACATTAATCAGCTAATTAACTTTTCTCAGTTAGATTGTAGTGCACAATATGTCGTAGGTTAGAAAAAATTTCTTAATTTACAACTGCTAGTTGATGTTAGAATAAGACACCCACTGACGGACTCCTTTATTTATTTACTATATTGTTATTTGTTGACGAGCTAGTTAATGGGACAGACTATATATCATTCTTAATTAAGTATCGTTTAATTTCTTGACCATTGATTAATGCTATATATATATATATATAAGGTTATTTCAAAAACATATATAATCAAACAAATTTCAGTTAGTTAATCAACAACTCGTTTTAATTTGAGGTTTGTACTTCTTATAGTTGTCTTAAACGAGTACACAAACTATATATGGTTTGTCAGTCCTTTATGATTAAGATTTGAGTAAGTGCTCAGTTTTTTAAGTTACATTTTAGCCTTTAATTACTACACATGCTTATGATACTCTTTGAACTTGTATGTCTTAAAGGCACAATTGATGAAATCACAACCAAGACTCCAAGGAGAATTTGAGTCCATCCACCGTGACTTGATTATTGGATTTGGGAAGTGGGAATTTGACCCCATGGATCTTGAAAACCCGTTTCCAAACAATAACGGATCTGTTCATCTGTGGATGGGTAACGAAGATAGGATTGTGTCTGTGACGCTACAACGTTATATAGCACAACAACTGGGATGGATCAAGTACCACGAGGTCAACGGCGCAGGTCACACGTTTTCTTTTGCCGATGAGATGGGCGAGGCTATTCTTAAAGCGCTTCTTAACGTATAGAGTTAGCTAGGTTAACTTAGCAAGGAATTAATTGAAGTCCGGAACGTACAAAATAAGCAGAATATATGCTTTCGTGTTATGTACTAGTTAGTTTTTTTTTCATTTATTAATTCTTTAATTTGAGGCTACTACACATACGAATCCTGTATCAATTTCTTACTTCTTTTTACACCGCAAAAATGCATTAATCATTTTGAATGAATATTTATGATATATAACAGTTGATTAATTTTTCAAAATGTATTTATATGTTGTGAATCAAGCTTTTGTTATATATATAATAACTCTCGATCGACTCCCGAATTCGCTATGAACCGGTCAATTCTAAGCTTACTAAAACCTATTCGTCTAGTGGTGCCCGCCTCTAAAAACATATGTACAGATTGCTTAAATAGTCTATCTAGAGACTACATTTAATTATACACTTTTTGTAAAAAAGCTACATTTATATAGAACTTATCTTATACTAAATTCAGCCATCTGTTAGCTAGAACTCTACTTGAAATTTTCTTTAAGTTTTTCAAACTTCTCTAGTATAGACTTGTTGAGAGTGTTACGGACAAAGACTTGCAACTCAACTCAATTACAAGTCTTCTGGCCGTCTTCTCGTGCCCGGCCCGCATCTTGAATTCTTCAACGTGTGATCATAGCTAGACTTATCTTCGGTTCTTCATGTTCAACGTACATCAATAAACCAAAACTCAGCTAAAGAATAAAAGAACTCGCTAAATTATGTACAGCATACATAGAAAACTCGACGTGTTTGGAGCTCACGTACTACTTAACTTTAGTTGAGTAGTCCATCCCAACAAACTTTCAATTATATGTCCTATTCACATTATCCTTTTGTGTCTAGTCAAATCAATGCAAATGAAGGTTTTAAGGGAAAAACCGTAATGGCTTGAAAACAGATTGCTTGATGGGAACGAGTTGCAAACTCCGAAAGGGGTTAAAAGCATGTTAACGGAGAAAAATCTATGTGAGGTTCGGGTTAACCCAAAAGTGACCCGAATGACGTATTTAAGGGTAAATAATAATAGATAGTAAAAGGCCAAGCGACTCTTTTTTGTATTTACCTATTCTTGTAAGTAAGTATTTTAATTAATTTTGTAAAAATAGAATTCAAGTAACAGCTTCAACTCTAAGCTGTCAACACACAAACACACACAGACCGAAAACTTTGAAAGAGATTAGTGTGTGTTTGAGTGTGAAGTGTGTGTTCTTGCATGTTCTTCATCTTCTACATCTTATACCACGATATTATGAGCTACCTTTGTATACATTGTGTAACACCGTATTTTTAACCCAAAAATTTTCACTTAAAAGGGATTATTAGATATTAAACTAAACAAATATTATTATGTATTATGTATTTAGGTTAGAAAACGTTACCACCACCACTGCCGCCGGCATAACCGACACCGGTAACCGCCAAACTGCCGTTAGCCGCCGTCAGCCACCGGAAACCACCGAATAACCGCCATTCTCACCCCATTATATACATGTATCGAGTATGGCATATTTGTACCGAATATATACATAAATAATACAAGTTCTTGGTGGAATATCTTGTTATTTATCTTTGATTTCCAACAAATAATAATAGATAGTAAAAGGTCAAGGGCCTCTTTTTTGTGAGTAAGTATTGTAATTAACTTTGTATAATTAATAGAATTCAAGTACCAACTTCAACTCTAAGCTGTCAACACACACACACACACACACCCAAAACTTTGAAAGAGATTAGTGTGTGTTTGAGTGTGAAGTGTGTGTTCTTGCATGTTCTTCATCTTCTACATCTTATACCTCGATATTATGAGCTACCTTTGTATACATTGCATGGTAATCACGGACTATGTATAAGGTCAGCCTTAATATCTCTAAAATCTAAACTAACTTTCTAACTAAACTTTTAAGGTTTGCTATCTTACATCCATTCGGTATCGATTGCAATCCAATACATGCTATCTTCTTAGCTTAAGTTACTCTCCCCCACTTGGCATCAAGCCTAGCTAGTAAGCCTAGTGGTATTCTAACATAAACATCTAGGGCTTGGTTATCCTCATAAAAAGGGTTTCGTATTACTAAAAAACATTAGGAGCGGAAACCCTTTGAAATTCTAGTTATATACGGGTCGCTTACGGCTAAGGGCTTGGGTGTCCACTTTGTGGAGCCGGTATAGAGTTATTAATACGAGACGTAAGACATACAGATCATTTGTACAATGCTTATTTGTTATATAACTAGTTTGATCTAATGTGGTTTTAGTTATATCTTCACTAACGATGTTAATGACCATATTTGTGCAGTTAGTGACGAACTTTACTTCAGACCAGGAAGGAGTTTTCTTGTAGTGTATATACAGCACCCATTAATTAATTAATTACGGATGCTACCACACAGACGATTACAATTTAAGTCATGGTCTTTTAATAACTTAAACAAAAAAAGCACATATATATGGAGGCCCAGGCGGTCAAGCATGGAAATCGAATAGATAATAACATTCATTTATTTCATCCATGTTAAATTAAAAAAATAATGTTTTAAACAAGAAAATTAATAAGATAGTGCAGGTAGCTAGCTGCACCCATTAATTACAGATCGATGCTTCCACACAGACAATTACACTTTAAGCAATAGTCTTTTAATAATTTAAACAAAGAGAGCATGTATGGATGGACAACAGTCAAGTACGGAAATCTAATGAATAATAAGACCTTGACAAAATGGTGGTTAATTTTGAACGACAAAAATACTAGAAAACCATCAATATGGAATAAATGGGTCAATCAAGGAAAAGGACCCTTCCCTCTAAGCTTCATGGTATGGGATCCACTTGAATTTTTTTTGTTTCTTTATTGCACTATTTATATCCGAATGGTGAAAGGCTAGAATATATCATATCTTTTCCTTAACTGTGTGTGTTCTTAATTTTGATCTTCTTAATTCAGTTAGCTCAGAAGGAAAGTTGTCATCTTGATTAAGTTCTTAGTTCTGTGAGTGATCTCCAGCTTGCATGATAGCAACAACAATGGGAGAAGGGGACAAGAAAAAAGCTTTAGCAACATCATCTCCTGCCAAACCAGATTCCTCCTCTGGTGAGTTTATACTTCAGATCTTCTTTTATAATTTCATTGCTTTGAAACTATAAAAATTAATGATCATGTTCTGAAACAATATTCAGTATGATGACAATATATAGTTAAGTGACTGGCATCGATACTTTGTTAATTGCATGTTTCCAGGAATCTTGAAGATATTACTAGTCATCTTGTTAGCTGTGTTTTGTGCATGGGCGTATCAAACAACTGTTCCACCACATCCCAGGAAGTTAGACGACCTTCCTCTTACATCCGCAAGGATAAAGCTTCGTGATGGAAGACATTTATCATATAAAGAATCTGGTGTTTCAAAAGACGTAGCCAAATCTAAAATAATATACGTCCATTGCTTCGACTGTAGCAAGTACCATAATCCATTTGCATTGGCAGCCTCACCGGTATGGCTAGGCTTCTTCCATTCAATTCCTGTGAATGTGTGTGTGTGTGTGTAGCTAGTATCTAGGTGCTTCATGCATATGACCTAGCTTCTGATGACTAGTATATTAATGGTTGTTTGTTTTTACGTACATGTAGGCGGTTCTTGAAGAACTAGGAGTGTACATCGTTGCCATAGACCGTCCTGGTTATGGAGAGAGTGACCCGCACCCCAAGAGAACCGTGAAAAGCTTGGCATTGGATATTGAGGAGCTCGCTGATGAGTTGAACCTGGGACCAAAATTCTATGTAGCTGGATTCTCTATGGGTGGACAAGTCATCTGGTCTTGCCTCAAGCACATCCCTCACAGACTTGCAGGAGCGATTCTTATTTCTCCCGCCGTCAATTACTGGTGGCATAACCTGCCTTTAAATTTAGCCAACGAAGCATATTATCAGCAACTTCAACAAGATCAGTGGTCTTTGCGTGTCGCTCACTACCTGCCATGGCTGACCTACTGGTGGAACACTCGGACATGGTTTCCTGGTTTTTCGGTTATTTCAGGAAACCCGGCTATTTTCTCTCCCGCGGACATAGAGGTTGCAACAAAGCTAAATGCAATGACGGATCCAAACCAGGTACAAGCTCAGCTTGCCCTTTGATTATAAAGGGAGGGAACATTAATCAGCTAATTAACTTTTCTCAGTTAGATTGTAGTGCACAATATGTCGTAGGTTAGAAAAAATTTCTTAATTTACAACTGCTAGTTGATGTTAGAATAAGACACCCACTGACGGACTCCTTTATTTATTTACTATATTGTTATTTGTTGACGAGCTAGTTAATGGGACAGACTATATATCATTCTTAATTAAGTATCGTTTAATTTCTTGACCATTGATTAATGCTATATATATATATATATATATAAGGTTATTTCAAAAACATATATAATCAAACAAATTTCAGTTAGTTAATCAACAACTCGTTTTAATTTGAGGTTTGTACTTCTTATAGTTGTCTTAAACGAGTACACAAACTATATATGGTTTGTCAGTCCTTTATGATTAAGATTTGAGTAAGTGCTCAGTTTTTTAAGTTACATTTTAGCCTTTAATTACTACACATGCTTATGATACTCTTTGAACTTGTATGTCTTAAAGGCACAATTGATGAAATCACAACCAAGACTCCAAGGAGAATTTGAGTCCATCCACCGTGACTTGATTATTGGATTTGGGAAGTGGGAATTTGACCCCATGGATCTTGAAAACCCGTTTCCAAACAATAACGGATCTGTTCATCTGTGGATGGGTAACGAAGATAGGATTGTGTCTGTGACGCTACAACGTTATATAGCACAACAACTGGGATGGATCAAGTACCACGAGGTCAACGGCGCAGGTCACACGTTTTCTTTTGCCGATGAGATGGGCGAGGCTATTCTTAAAGCGCTTCTTAACGTATAGAGTTAGCTAGGTTAACTTAGCAAGGAATTAATTGAAGTCCGGAACGTACAAAATAAGCAGAATATATGCTTTCGTGTTATGTACTAGTTAGTTTTTTTTCATTTATTAATTCTTTAATTTGAGGCTACTACACATACGAATCCTGTATCAATTTCTTACTTCTTTTTACACCGCAAAAATGCATTAATCATTTTGAATGAATATTTATGATATATAACAGTTGATTAATTTTTCAAAATGTATTTATATGTTGTGAATCAAGCTTTTGTTATATATATAATAACTCTCGATCGACTCCCGAATTCGCTATGAACCGGTCAATTCTAAGCTTACTAAAACCTATTCGTCTAGTGGTGCCCGCCTCTAAAAACATATGTACAGATTGCTTAAATAGTCTATCTAGAGACTACATTTAATTATACACTTTTTGTAAAAAAGCTACATTTATATAGAACTTATCTTATACTAAATTCAGCCATCTGTTAGCTAGAACTCTACTTGAAATTTTCTTTAAGTTTTTCAAACTTCTCTAGTATAGACTTGTTGAGAGTGTTACGGACAAAGACTTGCAACTCAACTCAATTACAAGTCTTCTGGCCGTCTTCTCGTGCCCGGCCCGCATCTTGAATTCTTCAACATGTGATCATAGCTAGACTTATCTTCGGTTCTTCATGTTCAACGTACATCAATAAACCAAAACTCAGCTAAAGAATAAAAGAACTCGCTAAATTATGTACAGCATACATAGAAAACTCGACGTGTTTGGAGCTCACGTACTACTTAACTTTAGTTGAGTAGTCCATCCCAACAAACTTTCAATTATATGTCCTATTCACATTATCCTTTTGTGTCTAGTCAAATCAATGCAAATGAAGGTTTTAAGGGAAAAACCGTAATGGCTTGAAAACAGATTGTTTGATGGGAACGAGTTGCAAACTCCGAAAGGGGTTAAAAGCATGTTAACGGAGAAAAATCTATGTGAGGTTCGGGTTAACCCAAAAGTGACCCGAATGACGTATTTAAGGGTAAATAATAATAGATAGTAAAAGGCCAAGCGACTCTTTTTTGTATTTACCTATTCTTGTGAGTAAGTATTGTAATTAATTTTGTAAAAATAGAATTCAAGTAACAGCTTCAACTCTAAGCTGTCAACACACAAACACACACAGACCGAAAACTTTGAAAGAGATTAGTGTGTGTTTGAGTGTGAAGTGTGTGTTCTTGCATGTTCTTCATCTTCTACATCTTATACCACGATATTATGAGCTACCTTTGTATACATTGTGTAACACCGTATTTTTAACCCAAAAATTTTCACTTAAAAGGGATTATTAGATATTAAACTAAACAAATATTATTATGTATTATGTATTTAGGTTAGAAAACGTTACCACCACCACTGCCGCCGGCATAACCGACACCGGTAACCGCCAAACTGCCGTTAGCCGCCGTCAGCCACCGGAAACCACCGAATAACCGCCATTCTCACCCCATTATATACATGTATCGAGTATGGCATATTTGTACCGAATATATACATAAATAATACAAGTTCTTGGTGGAATATCTTGTTATTTATCTTTGATTTCCAACAAATAATAATAGATAGTAAAAGGTCAAGGGCCTCTTTTTTGTGAGTAAGTATTGTAATTAACTTTGTATAATTAATAGAATTCAAGTACCAACTTCAACTCTAAGCTGTCAACACACACACACACACCCCGAAAACTTTGAAAGAGATTAGTGTGTGTTTGAGTGTGAAGTGTGTGTTCTTGCATGTTCTTCATCTTCTACATCTTATACCTCGATATTATGAGCTACCTTTGTATACATTGCATGGTAATCACGGACTATGTATAAGGTCAGCCTTAATATCTCTAAAATCTAAACTAACTTTCTAACTAAACTTTTAAGGTTTGCTATCTTACATCCATTCGGTATCGATTGCAATCCAATACATGCTATCTTCTTAGCTTAAGTTACTCTCCCCCACTTGGCATCAAGCCTAGCTAGTAAGCCTAGTGGTATTCTAACATAAACATCTAGGGCTTGGTTATCCTCATAAAAAGGGTTTCGTATTACTAAAAAACATTAGGAGCGGAAACCCTTTGAAATTCTAGTTATATACGGGTCGCTTACGGCTAAGGGCTTGGGTGTCCACTTTGTGGAGCCGGTATAGAGTTATTAATACGAGACGTAAGACATACAGATCATTTGTACAATGCTTATTTGTTATATAACTAGTTTGATCTAATGTGGTTTTAGTTATATCTTCACTAACGATGTTAATGACCATATTTGTGCAGTTAGTGACGAACTTTACTTCAGACCAGGAAGGAGTTTTCTTGTAGTGTATATACAGCACCCATTAATTAATTAATTACGGATGCTACCACACAGACGATTACAATTTAAGTCATGGTCTTTTAATAACTTAAACAAAAAAAGCACATATATATGGAGGCCCAGGCGGTCAAGCATGGAAATCGAATAGATAATAACATTCATTTATTTCATCCATGTTAAATTAAAAAAATAATGTTTTAAACAAGAAAATTAATAAGATAGTGCACGTAGCTAGCTGCACCCATTAATTACAGATCGATGCTTCCACACAGACAATTACACTTTAAGCAATAGTCTTTTAATAATTTAAACAAAGAGAGCATGTATGGATGGACAACAGTCAAGTACGGAAATCTAATGAATAATAAGACCTTGACAAAATGGTGGTTAATTTTGAACGACAAAAATACTAGAAAACCATCAATATGGAATAAATGGGTCAATCAAGGAAAAGGACCCTTCCCTCTAAGCTTCATGGTATGGGATCCACTTGAATTTTTTTTGTTTCTTTATTGCACTATTTATATCCGAATGGTGAAAGGCTAGAATATATCATATCTTTTCCTTAACTGTGTGTGTTCTTAATTTTGATCTTCTTAATTCAGTTAGCTCAGAAGGAAAGTTGTCATCTTGATTAAGTTCTTAGTTCTGTGAGTGATCTCCAGCTTGCATGATAGCAACAACAATGGGAGAAGGGGACAAGAAAAAAGCTTTAGCAACATCATCTCCTGCCAAACCAGATTCCTCCTCTGGTGAGTTTATACTTCAGATCTTCTTTTATAATTTCATTGCTTTGAAACTATAAAAATTAATGATCATGTTCTGAAACAATATTCAGTATGATGACAATATATAGTTAAGTGACTGGCATCGATACTTTGTTAATTGCATGTTTCCAGGAATCTTGAAGATATTACTAGTCATCTTGTTAGCTGTGTTTTGTGCATGGGCGTATCAAACAACTGTTCCACCACATCCCAGGAAGTTAGACGACCTTCCTCTTACATCCGCAAGGATAAAGCTTCGTGATGGAAGACATTTATCATATAAAGAATCTGGTGTTTCAAAAGACGTAGCCAAATCTAAAATAATATACGTCCATTGCTTCGACTGTAGCAAGTACCATAATCCATTTGCATTGGCAGCCTCACCGGTATGGCTAGGCTTCTTCCATTCAATTCCTGTGAATGTGTGTGTGTGTGTGTAGCTAGTATCTAGGTGCTTCATGCATATGACCTAGCTTCTGATGACTAGTATATTAATGGTTGTTTGTTTTTACGTACATGTAGGCGGTTCTTGAAGAACTAGGAGTGTACATCGTTGCCATAGACCGTCCTGGTTATGGAGAGAGTGACCCGCACCCCAAGAGAACCGTGAAAAGCTTGGCATTGGATATTGAGGAGCTCGCTGATGAGTTGAACCTGGGACCAAAATTCTATGTAGCTGGATTCTCTATGGGTGGACAAGTCATCTGGTCTTGCCTCAAGCACATCCCTCACAGACTTGCAGGAGCGATTCTTATTTCTCCCGCCGTCAATTACTGGTGGCATAACCTGCCTTTAAATTTAGCCAACGAAGCATATTATCAGCAACTTCAACAAGATCAGTGGTCTTTGCGTGTCGCTCACTACCTGCCATGGCTGACCTACTGGTGGAACACTCGGACATGGTTTCCTGGTTTTTCGGTTATTTCAGGAAACCCGGCTATTTTCTCTCCCGCGGACATAGAGGTTGCAACAAAGCTAAATGCAATGACGGATCCAAACCAGGTACAAGCTCAGCTTGCCCTTTGATTATAAAGGGAGGGAACATTAATCAGCTAATTAACTTTTCTCAGTTAGATTGTAGTGCACAATATGTCGTAGGTTAGAAAAAATTTCTTAATTTACAACTGCTAGTTGATGTTAGAATAAGACACCCACTGACGGACTCCTTTATTTATTTACTATATTGTTATTTGTTGACGAGCTAGTTAATGGGACAGACTATATATCATTCTTAATTAAGTATCGTTTAATTTCTTGACCATTGATTAATGCTATATATATATATATATATAAGGTTATTTCAAAAACATATATAATCAAACAAATTTCAGTTAGTTAATCAACAACTCGTTTTAATTTGAGGTTTGTACTTCTTATAGTTGTCTTAAACGAGTACACAAACTATATATGGTTTGTCAGTCCTTTATGATTAAGATTTGAGTAAGTGCTCAGTTTTTTAAGTTACATTTTAGCCTTTAATTACTACACATGCTTATGATACTCTTTGAACTTGTATGTCTTAAAGGCACAATTGATGAAATCACAACCAAGACTCCAAGGAGAATTTGAGTCCATCCACGTGACTTGATTATTGGATTTGGGAAGTGGGAATTTGACCCCATGGATCTTGAAAACCCGTTTCCAAACAATAACGGATCTGTTCATCTGTGGATGGGTAACGAAGATAGGATTGTGTCTGTGACGCTACAACGTTATATAGCACAACAACTGGGATGGATCAAGTACCACGAGGTCAACGGCGCAGGTCACACGTTTTCTTTTGCCGATGAGATGGGCGAGGCTATTCTTAAAGCGCTTCTTAACGTATAGAGTTAGCTAGGTTAACTTAGCAAGGAATTAATTGAAGTCCGGAACGTACAAAATAAGCAGAATATATGCTTTCGTGTTATGTACTAGTTAGTTTTTTTTTCATTTATTAATTCTTTAATTTGAGGCTACTACACATACGAATCCTGTATCAATTTCTTACTTCTTTTTACACCGCAAAAATGCATTAATCATTTTGAATGAATATTTAAGATATATAACAGTTGATTAATTTTTCAAAATGTATTTATATGTTGTGAATCAAGCTTTTGTTATATATATAATAACTCTCGATCGACTCCCGAATTCGCTATGAACCGGTCAATTCTAAGCTTACTAAAACCTATTCGTCTAGTGGTGCCCGCCTCTAAAAACATATGTACAGATTGCTTAAATAGTCTATCTAGAGACTACATTTAATTATACACTTTTTGTAAAAAAGCTACATTTATATAGAACTTATCTTATACTAAATTCAGCCATCTGTTAGCTAGAACTCTACTTGAAATTTTCTTTAAGTTTTTCAAACTTCTCTAGTATAGACTTGTTGAGAGTGTTACGGACAAAGACTTGCAACTCAACTCAATTACAAGTCTTCTGGCCGTCTTCTCGTGCCCGGCCCGCATCTTGAATTCTTCAACGTGTGATCATAGCTAGACTTATCTTCGGTTCTTCATGTTCAACGTACATCAATAAACCAAAACTCAGCTAAAGAATAAAAGAACTCGCTAAATTATGTACAGCATACATAGAAAACTCGACGTGTTTGGAGCTCACGTACTACTTAACTTTAGTTGAGTAGTCCATCCCAACAAACTTTCAATTATATGTCCTATTCACATTATCCTTTTGTGTCTAGTCAAATCAATGCAAATGAAGGTTTTAAGGGAAAAACCGTAATGGCTTGAAAACAGATTGTTTGATGGGAACGAGTTGCAAACTCCGAAAGGGGTTAAAAGCATGTTAACGGAGAAAAATCTATGTGAGGTTCGGGTTAACCCAAAAGTGACCCGAATGACGTATTTAAGGGTAAATAATAATAGATAGTAAAAGGCCAAGCGACTCTTTTTTGTATTTACCTATTCTTGTGAGTAAGTATTGTAATTAATTTTGTAAAAATAGAATTCAAGTAACAGCTTCAACTCTAAGCTGTCAACACACAAACACACACAGACCGAAAACTTTGAAAGAGATTAGTGTGTGTTTGAGTGTGAAGTGTGTGTTCTTGCATGTTCTTCATCTTCTACATCTTATACCACGATATTATGAGCTACCTTTGTATACATTGTGTAACACCGTATTTTTAACCCAAAAATTTTCACTTAAAAGGGATTATTAGATATTAAACTAAACAAATATTATTATGTATTATGTATTTAGGTTAGAAAACGTTACCACCACCACTGCCGCCGGCATAACCGACACCGGTAACCGCCAAACTGCCGTTAGCCGCCGTCAGCCACCGGAAACCACCGAATAACCGCCATTCTCACCCCATTATATACATGTATCGAGTATGGCATATTTGTACCGAATATATACATAAATAATACAAGTTCTTGGTGGAATATCTTGTTATTTATCTTTGATTTCCAACAAATAATAATAGATAGTAAAAGGTCAAGGGCCTCTTTTTTGTGAGTAAGTATTGTAATTAACTTTGTATAATTAATAGAATTCAAGTACCAACTTCAACTCTAAGCTGTCAACACACACACACACACCCCGAAAACTTTGAAAGAGATTAGTGTGTGTTTGAGTGTGAAGTGTGTGTTCTTGCATGTTCTTCATCTTCTACATCTTATACCTCGATATTATGAGCTACCTTTGTATACATTGCATGGTAATCACGGACTATGTATAAGGTCAGCCTTAATATCTCTAAAATCTAAACTAACTTTCTAACTAAACTTTTAAGGTTTGCTATCTTACATCCATTCGGTATCGATTGCAATCCAATACATGCTATCTTCTTAGCTTAAGTTACTCTCCCCCACTTGGCATCAAGCCTAGCTAGTAAGCCTAGTGGTATTCTAACATAAACATCTAGGGCTTGGTTATCCTCATAAAAAGGGTTTCGTATTACTAAAAAACATTAGGAGCGGAAACCCTTTGAAATTCTAGTTATATACGGGTCGCTTACGGCTAAGGGCTTGGGTGTCCACTTTGTGGAGCCGGTATAGAGTTATTAATACGAGACGTAAGACATACAGATCATTTGTACAATGCTTATTTGTTATATAACTAGTTTGATCTAATGTGGTTTTAGTTATATCTTCACTAACGATGTTAATGACCATATTTGTGCAGTTAGTGACGAACTTTACTTCAGACCAGGAAGGAGTTTTCTTGTAGTGTATATACAGCACCCATTAATTAATTAATTACGGATGCTACCACACAGACGATTACAATTTAAGTCATGGTCTTTTAATAACTTAAACAAAAAAAGCACATATATATGGAGGCCCAGGCGGTCAAGCATGGAAATCGAATAGATAATAACATTCATTTATTTCATCCATGTTAAATTAAAAAAATAATGTTTTAAACAAGAAAATTAATAAGATAGTGCACGTAGCTAGCTGCACCCATTAATTACAGATCGATGCTTCCACACAGACAATTACACTTTAAGCAATAGTCTTTTAATAATTTAAACAAAGAGAGCATGTATGGATGGACAACAGTCAAGTACGGAAATCTAATGAATAATAAGACCTTGACAAAATGGTGGTTAATTTTGAACGACAAAAATACTAGAAAACCATCAATATGGAATAAATGGGTCAATCAAGGAAAAGGACCCTTCCCTCTAAGCTTCATGGTATGGGATCCACTTGAATTTTTTTTGTTTCTTTATTGCACTATTTATATCCGAATGGTGAAAGGCTAGAATATATCATATCTTTTCCTTAACTGTGTGTGTTCTTAATTTTGATCTTCTTAATTCAGTTAGCTCAGAAGGAAAGTTGTCATCTTGATTAAGTTCTTAGTTCTGTGAGTGATCTCCAGCTTGCATGATAGCAACAACAATGGGAGAAGGGGACAAGAAAAAAGCTTTAGCAACATCATCTCCTGCCAAACCAGATTCCTCCTCTGGTGAGTTTATACTTCAGATCTTCTTTTATAATTTCATTGCTTTGAAACTATAAAAATTAATGATCATGTTCTGAAACAATATTCAGTATGATGACAATATATAGTTAAGTGACTGGCATCGATACTTTGTTAATTGCATGTTTCCAGGAATCTTGAAGATATTACTAGTCATCTTGTTAGCTGTGTTTTGTGCATGGGCGTATCAAACAACTGTTCCACCACATCCCAGGAAGTTAGACGACCTTCCTCTTACATCCGCAAGGATAAAGCTTCGTGATGGAAGACATTTATCATATAAAGAATCTGGTGTTTCAAAAGACGTAGCCAAATCTAAAATAATATACGTCCATTGCTTCGACTGTAGCAAGTACCATAATCCATTTGCATTGGCAGCCTCACCGGTATGGCTAGGCTTCTTCCATTCAATTCCTGTGAATGTGTGTGTGTGTGTGTAGCTAGTATCTAGGTGCTTCATGCATATGACCTAGCTTCTGATGACTAGTATATTAATGGTTGTTTGTTTTTACGTACATGTAGGCGGTTCTTGAAGAACTAGGAGTGTACATCGTTGCCATAGACCGTCCTGGTTATGGAGAGAGTGACCCGCACCCCAAGAGAACCGTGAAAAGCTTGGCATTGGATATTGAGGAGCTCGCTGATGAGTTGAACCTGGGACCAAAATTCTATGTAGCTGGATTCTCTATGGGTGGACAAGTCATCTGGTCTTGCCTCAAGCACATCCCTCACAGACTTGCAGGAGCGATTCTTATTTCTCCCGCCGTCAATTACTGGTGGCATAACCTGCCTTTAAATTTAGCCAACGAAGCATATTATCAGCAACTTCAACAAGATCAGTGGTCTTTGCGTGTCGCTCACTACCTGCCATGGCTGACCTACTGGTGGAACACTCGGACATGGTTTCCTGGTTTTTCGGTTATTTCAGGAAACCCGGCTATTTTCTCTCCCGCGGACATAGAGGTTGCAACAAAGCTAAATGCAATGACGGATCCAAACCAGGTACAAGCTCAGCTTGCCCTTTGATTATAAAGGGAGGGAACATTAATCAGCTAATTAACTTTTCTCAGTTAGATTGTAGTGCACAATATGTCGTAGGTTAGAAAAAATTTCTTAATTTACAACTGCTAGTTGATGTTAGAATAAGACACCCACTGACGGACTCCTTTATTTATTTACTATATTGTTATTTGTTGACGAGCTAGTTAATGGGACAGACTATATATCATTCTTAATTAAGTATCGTTTAATTTCTTGACCATTGATTAATGCTATATATATATATATATAAGGTTATTTCAAAAACATATATAATCAAACAAATTTCAGTTAGTTAATCAACAACTCGTTTTAATTTGAGGTTTGTACTTCTTATAGTTGTCTTAAACGAGTACACAAACTATATATGGTTTGTCAGTCCTTTATGATTAAGATTTGAGTAAGTGCTCAGTTTTTTAAGTTACATTTTAGCCTTTAATTACTACACATGCTTATGATACTCTTTGAACTTGTATGTCTTAAAGGCACAATTGATGAAATCACAACCAAGACTCCAAGGAGAATTTGAGTCCATCCACGTGACTTGATTATTGGATTTGGGAAGTGGGAATTTGACCCCATGGATCTTGAAAACCCGTTTCCAAACAATAACGGATCTGTTCATCTGTGGATGGGTAACGAAGATAGGATTGTGTCTGTGACGCTACAACGTTATATAGCACAACAACTGGGATGGATCAAGTACCACGAGGTCAACGGCGCAGGTCACACGTTTTCTTTTGCCGATGAGATGGGCGAGGCTATTCTTAAAGCGCTTCTTAACGTATAGAGTTAGCTAGGTTAACTTAGCAAGGAATTAATTGAAGTCCGGAACGTACAAAATAAGCAGAATATATGCTTTCGTGTTATGTACTAGTTAGTTTTTTTTTCATTTATTAATTCTTTAATTTGAGGCTACTACACATACGAATCCTGTATCAATTTCTTACTTCTTTTTACACCGCAAAAATGCATTAATCATTTTGAATGAATATTTAAGATATATAACAGTTGATTAATTTTTCAAAATGTATTTATATGTTGTGAATCAAGCTTTTGTTATATATATAATAACTCTCGATCGACTCCCGAATTCGCTATGAACCGGTCAATTCTAAGCTTACTAAAACCTATTCGTCTAGTGGTGCCCGCCTCTAAAAACATATGTACAGATTGCTTAAATAGTCTATCTAGAGACTACATTTAATTATACACTTTTTGTAAAAAAGCTACATTTATATAGAACTTATCTTATACTAAATTCAGCCATCTGTTAGCTAGAACTCTACTTGAAATTTTCTTTAAGTTTTTCAAACTTCTCTAGTATAGACTTGTTGAGAGTGTTACGGACAAAGACTTGCAACTCAACTCAATTACAAGTCTTCTGGCCGTCTTCTCGTGCCCGGCCCGCATCTTGAATTCTTCAACGTGTGATCATAGCTAGACTTATCTTCGGTTCTTCATGTTCAACGTACATCAATAAACCAAAACTCAGCTAAAGAATAAAAGAACTCGCTAAATTATGTACAGCATACATAGAAAACTCGACGTGTTTGGAGCTCACGTACTACTTAACTTTAGTTGAGTAGTCCATCCCAACAAACTTTCAATTATATGTCCTATTCACATTATCCTTTTGTGTCTAGTCAAATCAATGCAAATGAAGGTTTTAAGGGAAAAACCGTAATGGCTTGAAAACAGATTGTTTGATGGGAACGAGTTGCAAACTCCGAAAGGGGTTAAAAGCATGTTAACGGAGAAAAATCTATGTGAGGTTCGGGTTAACCCAAAAGTGACCCGAATGACGTATTTAAGGGTAAATAATAATAGATAGTAAAAGGCCAAGCGACTCTTTTTTGTATTTACCTATTCTTGTGAGTAAGTATTGTAATTAATTTTGTAAAAATAGAATTCAAGTAACAGCTTCAACTCTAAGCTGTCAACACACAAACACACACAGACCGAAAACTTTGAAAGAGATTAGTGTGTGTTTGAGTGTGAAGTGTGTGTTCTTGCATGTTCTTCATCTTCTACATCTTATACCACGATATTATGAGCTACCTTTGTATACATTGTGTAACACCGTATTTTTAACCCAAAAATTTTCACTTAAAAGGGATTATTAGATATTAAACTAAACAAATATTATTATGTATTATGTATTTAGGTTAGAAAACGTTACCACCACCACTGCCGCCGGCATAACCGACACCGGTAACCGCCAAACTGCCGTTAGCCGCCGTCAGCCACCGGAAACCACCGAATAACCGCCATTCTCACCCCATTATATACATGTATCGAGTATGGCATATTTGTACCGAATATATACATAAATAATACAAGTTCTTGGTGGAATATCTTGTTATTTATCTTTGATTTCCAACAAATAATAATAGATAGTAAAAGGTCAAGGGCCTCTTTTTTGTGAGTAAGTATTGTAATTAACTTTGTATAATTAATAGAATTCAAGTACCAACTTCAACTCTAAGCTGTCAACACACACACACACACCCCGAAAACTTTGAAAGAGATTAGTGTGTGTTTGAGTGTGAAGTGTGTGTTCTTGCATGTTCTTCATCTTCTACATCTTATACCTCGATATTATGAGCTACCTTTGTATACATTGCATGGTAATCACGGACTATGTATAAGGTCAGCCTTAATATCTCTAAAATCTAAACTAACTTTCTAACTAAACTTTTAAGGTTTGCTATCTTACATCCATTCGGTATCGATTGCAATCCAATACATGCTATCTTCTTAGCTTAAGTTACTCTCCCCCACTTGGCATCAAGCCTAGCTAGTAAGCCTAGTGGTATTCTAACATAAACATCTAGGGCTTGGTTATCCTCATAAAAAGGGTTTCGTATTACTAAAAAACATTAGGAGCGGAAACCCTTTGAAATTCTAGTTATATACGGGTCGCTTACGGCTAAGGGCTTGGGTGTCCACTTTGTGGAGCCGGTATAGAGTTATTAATACGAGACGTAAGACATACAGATCATTTGTACAATGCTTATTTGTTATATAACTAGTTTGATCTAATGTGGTTTTAGTTATATCTTCACTAACGATGTTAATGACCATATTTGTGCAGTTAGTGACGAACTTTACTTCAGACCAGGAAGGAGTTTTCTTGTAGTGTATATACAGCACCCATTAATTAATTAATTACGGATGCTACCACACAGACGATTACAATTTAAGTCATGGTCTTTTAATAACTTAAACAAAAAAAGCACATATATATGGAGGCCCAGGCGGTCAAGCATGGAAATCGAATAGATAATAACATTCATTTATTTCATCCATGTTAAATTAAAAAAATAATGTTTTAAACAAGAAAATTAATAAGATAGTGCACGTAGCTAGCTGCACCCATTAATTACAGATCGATGCTTCCACACAGACAATTACACTTTAAGCAATAGTCTTTTAATAATTTAAACAAAGAGAGCATGTATGGATGGACAACAGTCAAGTACGGAAATCTAATGAATAATAAGACCTTGACAAAATGGTGGTTAATTTTGAACGACAAAAATACTAGAAAACCATCAATATGGAATAAATGGGTCAATCAAGGAAAAGGACCCTTCCCTCTAAGCTTCATGGTATGGGATCCACTTGAATTTTTTTTGTTTCTTTATTGCACTATTTATATCCGAATGGTGAAAGGCTAGAATATATCATATCTTTTCCTTAACTGTGTGTGTTCTTAATTTTGATCTTCTTAATTCAGTTAGCTCAGAAGGAAAGTTGTCATCTTGATTAAGTTCTTAGTTCTGTGAGTGATCTCCAGCTTGCATGATAGCAACAACAATGGGAGAAGGGGACAAGAAAAAAGCTTTAGCAACATCATCTCCTGCCAAACCAGATTCCTCCTCTGGTGAGTTTATACTTCAGATCTTCTTTTATAATTTCATTGCTTTGAAACTATAAAAATTAATGATCATGTTCTGAAACAATATTCAGTATGATGACAATATATAGTTAAGTGACTGGCATCGATACTTTGTTAATTGCATGTTTCCAGGAATCTTGAAGATATTACTAGTCATCTTGTTAGCTGTGTTTTGTGCATGGGCGTATCAAACAACTGTTCCACCACATCCCAGGAAGTTAGACGACCTTCCTCTTACATCCGCAAGGATAAAGCTTCGTGATGGAAGACATTTATCATATAAAGAATCTGGTGTTTCAAAAGACGTAGCCAAATCTAAAATAATATACGTCCATTGCTTCGACTGTAGCAAGTACCATAATCCATTTGCATTGGCAGCCTCACCGGTATGGCTAGGCTTCTTCCATTCAATTCCTGTGAATGTGTGTGTGTGTGTGTAGCTAGTATCTAGGTGCTTCATGCATATGACCTAGCTTCTGATGACTAGTATATTAATGGTTGTTTGTTTTTACGTACATGTAGGCGGTTCTTGAAGAACTAGGAGTGTACATCGTTGCCATAGACCGTCCTGGTTATGGAGAGAGTGACCCGCACCCCAAGAGAACCGTGAAAAGCTTGGCATTGGATATTGAGGAGCTCGCTGATGAGTTGAACCTGGGACCAAAATTCTATGTAGCTGGATTCTCTATGGGTGGACAAGTCATCTGGTCTTGCCTCAAGCACATCCCTCACAGACTTGCAGGAGCGATTCTTATTTCTCCCGCCGTCAATTACTGGTGGCATAACCTGCCTTTAAATTTAGCCAACGAAGCATATTATCAGCAACTTCAACAAGATCAGTGGTCTTTGCGTGTCGCTCACTACCTGCCATGGCTGACCTACTGGTGGAACACTCGGACATGGTTTCCTGGTTTTTCGGTTATTTCAGGAAACCCGGCTATTTTCTCTCCCGCGGACATAGAGGTTGCAACAAAGCTAAATGCAATGACGGATCCAAACCAGGTACAAGCTCAGCTTGCCCTTTGATTATAAAGGGAGGGAACATTAATCAGCTAATTAACTTTTCTCAGTTAGATTGTAGTGCACAATATGTCGTAGGTTAGAAAAAATTTCTTAATTTACAACTGCTAGTTGATGTTAGAATAAGACACCCACTGACGGACTCCTTTATTTATTTACTATATTGTTATTTGTTGACGAGCTAGTTAATGGGACAGACTATATATCATTCTTAATTAAGTATCGTTTAATTTCTTGACCATTGATTAATGCTATATATATATATATATATATAAGGTTATTTCAAAAACATATATAATCAAACAAATTTCAGTTAGTTAATCAACAACTCGTTTTAATTTGAGGTTTGTACTTCTTATAGTTGTCTTAAACGAGTACACAAACTATATATGGTTTGTCAGTCCTTTATGATTAAGATTTGAGTAAGTGCTCAGTTTTTTAAGTTACATTTTAGCCTTTAATTACTACACATGCTTATGATACTCTTTGAACTTGTATGTCTTAAAGGCACAATTGATGAAATCACAACCAAGACTCCAAGGAGAATTTGAGTCCATCCACCGTGACTTGATTATTGGATTTGGGAAGTGGGAATTTGACCCCATGGATCTTGAAAACCCGTTTCCAAACAATAACGGATCTGTTCATCTGTGGATGGGTAACGAAGATAGGATTGTGTCTGTGACGCTACAACGTTATATAGCACAACAACTGGGATGGATCAAGTACCACGAGGTCAACGGCGCAGGTCACACGTTTTCTTTTGCCGATGAGATGGGCGAGGCTATTCTTAAAGCGCTTCTTAACGTATAGAGTTAGCTAGGTTAACTTAGCAAGGAATTAATTGAAGTCCGGAACGTACAAAATAAGCAGAATATATGCTTTCGTGTTATGTACTAGTTAGTTTTTTTTCATTTATTAATTCTTTAATTTGAGGCTACTACACATACGAATCCTGTATCAATTTCTTACTTCTTTTTACACCGCAAAAATGCATTAATCATTTTGAATGAATATTTATGATATATAACAGTTGATTAATTTTTCAAAATGTATTTATATGTTGTGAATCAAGCTTTTGTTATATATATAATAACTCTCGATCGACTCCCGAATTCGCTATGAACCGGTCAATTCTAAGCTTACTAAAACCTATTCGTCTAGTGGTGCCCGCCTCTAAAAACATATGTACAGATTGCTTAAATAGTCTATCTAGAGACTACATTTAATTATACACTTTTTGTAAAAAAGCTACATTTATATAGAACTTATCTTATACTAAATTCAGCCATCTGTTAGCTAGAACTCTACTTGAAATTTTCTTTAAGTTTTTCAAACTTCTCTAGTATAGACTTGTTGAGAGTGTTACGGACAAAGACTTGCAACTCAACTCAATTACAAGTCTTCTGGCCGTCTTCTCGTGCCCGGCCCGCATCTTGAATTCTTCAACGTGTGATCATAGCTAGACTTATCTTCGGTTCTTCATGTTCAACGTACATCAATAAACCAAAACTCAGCTAAAGAATAAAAGAACTCGCTAAATTATGTACAGCATACATAGAAAACTCGACGTGTTTGGAGCTCACGTACTACTTAACTTTAGTTGAGTAGTCCATCCCAACAAACTTTCAATTATATGTCCTATTCACATTATCCTTTTGTGTCTAGTCAAATCAATGCAAATGAAGGTTTTAAGGGAAAAACCGTAATGGCTTGAAAACAGATTGCTTGATGGGAACGAGTTGCAAACTCCGAAAGGGGTTAAAAGCATGTTAACGGAGAAAAATCTATGTGAGGTTCGGGTTAACCCAAAAGTGACCCGAATGACGTATTTAAGGGTAAATAATAATAGATAGTAAAAGGCCAAGCGACTCTTTTTTGTATTTACCTATTCTTGTGAGTAAGTATTGTAATTAATTTTGTAAAAATAGAATTCAAGTAACAGCTTCAACTCTAAGCTGTCAACACACAAACACACACAGACCGAAAACTTTGAAAGAGATTAGTGTGTGTTTGAGTGTGAAGTGTGTGTTCTTGCATGTTCTTCATCTTCTACATCTTATACCACGATATTATGAGCTACCTTTGTATACATTGTGTAACACCGTATTTTTAACTCAAAAATTTTCACTTAAAAGGGATTATTAGATATTAAACTAAACAAATATTATTATGTATTATGTATTTAGGTTAGAAAACGTTACCACCACCACTGCCGCCGGCATAACCGACACCGGTAACCGCCAAACTGCCGTTAGCCGCCGTCAGCCACCGGAAACCACCGAATAACCGCCATTCTCACCCCATTATATACATGTATCGAGTATGGCATATTTGTACCGAATATATACATAAATAATACAAGTTCTTGGTGGAATATCTTGTTATTTATCTTTGATTTCCAACAAATAATAATAGATAGTAAAAGGTCAAGGGCCTCTTTTTTGTGAGTAAGTATTGTAATTAACTTTGTATAATTAATAGAATTCAAGTACCAACTTCAACTCTAAGCTGTCAACACACACACACACACCCCGAAAACTTTGAAAGAGATTAGTGTGTGTTTGAGTGTGAAGTGTGTGTTCTTGCATGTTCTTCATCTTCTACATCTTATACCTCGATATTATGAGCTACCTTTGTATACATTGCATGGTAATCACGGACTATGTATAAGGTCAGCCTTAATATCTCTAAAATCTAAACTAACTTTCTAACTAAACTTTTAAGGTTTGCTATCTTACATCCATTCGGTATCGATTGCAATCCAATACATGCTATCTTCTTAGCTTAAGTTACTCTCCCCCACTTGGCATCAAGCCTAGCTAGTAAGCCTAGTGGTATTCTAACATAAACATCTAGGGCTTGGTTATCCTCATAAAAAGGGTTTCGTATTACTAAAAAACATTAGGAGCGGAAACCCTTTGAAATTCTAGTTATATACGGGTCGCTTACGGCTAAGGGCTTGGGTGTCCACTTTGTGGAGCCGGTATAGAGTTATTAATACGAGACGTAAGACATACAGATCATTTGTACAATGCTTATTTGTTATATAACTAGTTTGATCTAATGTGGTTTTAGTTATATCTTCACTAACGATGTTAATGACCATATTTGTGCAGTTAGTGACGAACTTTACTTCAGACCAGGAAGGAGTTTTCTTGTAGTGTATATACAGCACCCATTAATTAATTAATTACGGATGCTACCACACAGACGATTACAATTTAAGTCATGGTCTTTTAATAACTTAAACAAAAAAAGCACATATATATGGAGGCCCAGGCGGTCAAGCATGGAAATCGAATAGATAATAACATTCATTTATTTCATCCATGTTAAATTAAAAAAATAATGTTTTAAACAAGAAAATTAATAAGATAGTGCACGTAGCTAGCTGCACCCATTAATTACAGATCGATGCTTCCACACAGACAATTACACTTTAAGCAATAGTCTTTTAATAATTTAAACAAAGAGAGCATGTATGGATGGACAACAGTCAAGTACGGAAATCTAATGAATAATAAGACCTTGACAAAATGGTGGTTAATTTTGAACGACAAAAATACTAGAAAACCATCAATATGGAATAAATGGGTCAATCAAGGAAAAGGACCCTTCCCTCTAAGCTTCATGGTATGGGATCCACTTGAATTTTTTTTGTTTCTTTATTGCACTATTTATATCCGAATGGTGAAAGGCTAGAATATATCATATCTTTTCCTTAACTGTGTGTGTTCTTAATTTTGATCTTCTTAATTCAGTTAGCTCAGAAGGAAAGTTGTCATCTTGATTAAGTTCTTAGTTCTGTGAGTGATCTCCAGCTTGCATGATAGCAACAACAATGGGAGAAGGGGACAAGAAAAAAGCTTTAGCAACATCATCTCCTGCCAAACCAGATTCCTCCTCTGGTGAGTTTATACTTCAGATCTTCTTTTATAATTTCATTGCTTTGAAACTATAAAAATTAATGATCATGTTCTGAAACAATATTCAGTATGATGACAATATATAGTTAAGTGACTGGCATCGATACTTTGTTAATTGCATGTTTCCAGGAATCTTGAAGATATTACTAGTCATCTTGTTAGCTGTGTTTTGTGCATGGGCGTATCAAACAACTGTTCCACCACATCCCAGGAAGTTAGACGACCTTCCTCTTACATCCGCAAGGATAAAGCTTCGTGATGGAAGACATTTATCATATAAAGAATCTGGTGTTTCAAAAGACGTAGCCAAATCTAAAATAATATACGTCCATTGCTTCGACTGTAGCAAGTACCATAATCCATTTGCATTGGCAGCCTCACCGGTATGGCTAGGCTTCTTCCATTCAATTCCTGTGAATGTGTGTGTGTGTGTGTAGCTAGTATCTAGGTGCTTCATGCATATGACCTAGCTTCTGATGACTAGTATATTAATGGTTGTTTGTTTTTACGTACATGTAGGCGGTTCTTGAAGAACTAGGAGTGTACATCGTTGCCATAGACCGTCCTGGTTATGGAGAGAGTGACCCGCACCCCAAGAGAACCGTGAAAAGCTTGGCATTGGATATTGAGGAGCTCGCTGATGAGTTGAACCTGGGACCAAAATTCTATGTAGCTGGATTCTCTATGGGTGGACAAGTCATCTGGTCTTGCCTCAAGCACATCCCTCACAGACTTGCAGGAGCGATTCTTATTTCTCCCGCCGTCAATTACTGGTGGCATAACCTGCCTTTAAATTTAGCCAACGAAGCATATTATCAGCAACTTCAACAAGATCAGTGGTCTTTGCGTGTCGCTCACTACCTGCCATGGCTGACCTACTGGTGGAACACTCGGACATGGTTTCCTGGTTTTTCGGTTATTTCAGGAAACCCGGCTATTTTCTCTCCCGCGGACATAGAGGTTGCAACAAAGCTAAATGCAATGACGGATCCAAACCAGGTACAAGCTCAGCTTGCCCTTTGATTATAAAGGGAGGGAACATTAATCAGCTAATTAACTTTTCTCAGTTAGATTGTAGTGCACAATATGTCGTAGGTTAGAAAAAATTTCTTAATTTACAACTGCTAGTTGATGTTAGAATAAGACACCCACTGACGGACTCCTTTATTTATTTACTATATTGTTATTTGTTGACGAGCTAGTTAATGGGACAGACTATATATCATTCTTAATTAAGTATCGTTTAATTTCTTGACCATTGATTAATGCTATATATATATATATATAAGGTTATTTCAAAAACATATATAATCAAACAAATTTCAGTTAGTTAATCAACAACTCGTTTTAATTTGAGGTTTGTACTTCTTATAGTTGTCTTAAACGAGTACACAAACTATATATGGTTTGTCAGTCCTTTATGATTAAGATTTGAGTAAGTGCTCAGTTTTTTAAGTTACATTTTAGCCTTTAATTACTACACATGCTTATGATACTCTTTGAACTTGTATGTCTTAAAGGCACAATTGATGAAATCACAACCAAGACTCCAAGGAGAATTTGAGTCCATCCACGTGACTTGATTATTGGATTTGGGAAGTGGGAATTTGACCCCATGGATCTTGAAAACCCGTTTCCAAACAATAACGGATCTGTTCATCTGTGGATGGGTAACGAAGATAGGATTGTGTCTGTGACGCTACAACGTTATATAGCACAACAACTGGGATGGATCAAGTACCACGAGGTCAACGGCGCAGGTCACACGTTTTCTTTTGCCGATGAGATGGGCGAGGCTATTCTTAAAGCGCTTCTTAACGTATAGAGTTAGCTAGGTTAACTTAGCAAGGAATTAATTGAAGTCCGGAACGTACAAAATAAGCAGAATATATGCTTTCGTGTTATGTACTAGTTAGTTTTTTTTTCATTTATTAATTCTTTAATTTGAGGCTACTACACATACGAATCCTGTATCAATTTCTTACTTCTTTTTACACCGCAAAAATGCATTAATCATTTTGAATGAATATTTAAGATATATAACAGTTGATTAATTTTTCAAAATGTATTTATATGTTGTGAATCAAGCTTTTGTTATATATATAATAACTCTCGATCGACTCCCGAATTCGCTATGAACCGGTCAATTCTAAGCTTACTAAAACCTATTCGTCTAGTGGTGCCCGCCTCTAAAAACATATGTACAGATTGCTTAAATAGTCTATCTAGAGACTACATTTAATTATACACTTTTTGTAAAAAAGCTACATTTATATAGAACTTATCTTATACTAAATTCAGCCATCTGTTAGCTAGAACTCTACTTGAAATTTTCTTTAAGTTTTTCAAACTTCTCTAGTATAGACTTGTTGAGAGTGTTACGGACAAAGACTTGCAACTCAACTCAATTACAAGTCTTCTGGCCGTCTTCTCGTGCCCGGCCCGCATCTTGAATTCTTCAACGTGTGATCATAGCTAGACTTATCTTCGGTTCTTCATGTTCAACGTACATCAATAAACCAAAACTCAGCTAAAGAATAAAAGAACTCGCTAAATTATGTACAGCATACATAGAAAACTCGACGTGTTTGGAGCTCACGTACTACTTAACTTTAGTTGAGTAGTCCATCCCAACAAACTTTCAATTATATGTCCTATTCACATTATCCTTTTGTGTCTAGTCAAATCAATGCAAATGAAGGTTTTAAGGGAAAAACCGTAATGGCTTGAAAACAGATTGTTTGATGGGAACGAGTTGCAAACTCCGAAAGGGGTTAAAAGCATGTTAACGGAGAAAAATCTATGTGAGGTTCGGGTTAACCCAAAAGTGACCCGAATGACGTATTTAAGGGTAAATAATAATAGATAGTAAAAGGCCAAGCGACTCTTTTTTGTATTTACCTATTCTTGTGAGTAAGTATTGTAATTAATTTTGTAAAAATAGAATTCAAGTAACAGCTTCAACTCTAAGCTGTCAACACACAAACACACACAGACCGAAAACTTTGAAAGAGATTAGTGTGTGTTTGAGTGTGAAGTGTGTGTTCTTGCATGTTCTTCATCTTCTACATCTTATACCACGATATTATGAGCTACCTTTGTATACATTGTGTAACACCGTATTTTTAACCCAAAAATTTTCACTTAAAAGGGATTATTAGATATTAAACTAAACAAATATTATTATGTATTATGTATTTAGGTTAGAAAACGTTACCACCACCACTGCCGCCGGCATAACCGACACCGGTAACCGCCAAACTGCCGTTAGCCGCCGTCAGCCACCGGAAACCACCGAATAACCGCCATTCTCACCCCATTATATACATGTATCGAGTATGGCATATTTGTACCGAATATATACATAAATAATACAAGTTCTTGGTGGAATATCTTGTTATTTATCTTTGATTTCCAACAAATAATAATAGATAGTAAAAGGTCAAGGGCCTCTTTTTTGTGAGTAAGTATTGTAATTAACTTTGTATAATTAATAGAATTCAAGTACCAACTTCAACTCTAAGCTGTCAACACACACACACACACCCCGAAAACTTTGAAAGAGATTAGTGTGTGTTTGAGTGTGAAGTGTGTGTTCTTGCATGTTCTTCATCTTCTACATCTTATACCTCGATATTATGAGCTACCTTTGTATACATTGCATGGTAATCACGGACTATGTATAAGGTCAGCCTTAATATCTCTAAAATCTAAACTAACTTTCTAACTAAACTTTTAAGGTTTGCTATCTTACATCCATTCGGTATCGATTGCAATCCAATACATGCTATCTTCTTAGCTTAAGTTACTCTCCCCCACTTGGCATCAAGCCTAGCTAGTAAGCCTAGTGGTATTCTAACATAAACATCTAGGGCTTGGTTATCCTCATAAAAAGGGTTTCGTATTACTAAAAAACATTAGGAGCGGAAACCCTTTGAAATTCTAGTTATATACGGGTCGCTTACGGCTAAGGGCTTGGGTGTCCACTTTGTGGAGCCGGTATAGAGTTATTAATACGAGACGTAAGACATACAGATCATTTGTACAATGCTTATTTGTTATATAACTAGTTTGATCTAATGTGGTTTTAGTTATATCTTCACTAACGATGTTAATGACCATATTTGTGCAGTTAGTGACGAACTTTACTTCAGACCAGGAAGGAGTTTTCTTGTAGTGTATATACAGCACCCATTAATTAATTAATTACGGATGCTACCACACAGACGATTACAATTTAAGTCATGGTCTTTTAATAACTTAAACAAAAAAAGCACATATATATGGAGGCCCAGGCGGTCAAGCATGGAAATCGAATAGATAATAACATTCATTTATTTCATCCATGTTAAATTAAAAAAATAATGTTTTAAACAAGAAAATTAATAAGATAGTGCACGTAGCTAGCTGCACCCATTAATTACAGATCGATGCTTCCACACAGACAATTACACTTTAAGCAATAGTCTTTTAATAATTTAAACAAAGAGAGCATGTATGGATGGACAACAGTCAAGTACGGAAATCTAATGAATAATAAGACCTTGACAAAATGGTGGTTAATTTTGAACGACAAAAATACTAGAAAACCATCAATATGGAATAAATGGGTCAATCAAGGAAAAGGACCCTTCCCTCTAAGCTTCATGGTATGGGATCCACTTGAATTTTTTTTGTTTCTTTATTGCACTATTTATATCCGAATGGTGAAAGGCTAGAATATATCATATCTTTTCCTTAACTGTGTGTGTTCTTAATTTTGATCTTCTTAATTCAGTTAGCTCAGAAGGAAAGTTGTCATCTTGATTAAGTTCTTAGTTCTGTGAGTGATCTCCAGCTTGCATGATAGCAACAACAATGGGAGAAGGGGACAAGAAAAAAGCTTTAGCAACATCATCTCCTGCCAAACCAGATTCCTCCTCTGGTGAGTTTATACTTCAGATCTTCTTTTATAATTTCATTGCTTTGAAACTATAAAAATTAATGATCATGTTCTGAAACAATATTCAGTATGATGACAATATATAGTTAAGTGACTGGCATCGATACTTTGTTAATTGCATGTTTCCAGGAATCTTGAAGATATTACTAGTCATCTTGTTAGCTGTGTTTTGTGCATGGGCGTATCAAACAACTGTTCCACCACATCCCAGGAAGTTAGACGACCTTCCTCTTACATCCGCAAGGATAAAGCTTCGTGATGGAAGACATTTATCATATAAAGAATCTGGTGTTTCAAAAGACGTAGCCAAATCTAAAATAATATACGTCCATTGCTTCGACTGTAGCAAGTACCATAATCCATTTGCATTGGCAGCCTCACCGGTATGGCTAGGCTTCTTCCATTCAATTCCTGTGAATGTGTGTGTGTGTGTGTAGCTAGTATCTAGGTGCTTCATGCATATGACCTAGCTTCTGATGACTAGTATATTAATGGTTGTTTGTTTTTACGTACATGTAGGCGGTTCTTGAAGAACTAGGAGTGTACATCGTTGCCATAGACCGTCCTGGTTATGGAGAGAGTGACCCGCACCCCAAGAGAACCGTGAAAAGCTTGGCATTGGATATTGAGGAGCTCGCTGATGAGTTGAACCTGGGACCAAAATTCTATGTAGCTGGATTCTCTATGGGTGGACAAGTCATCTGGTCTTGCCTCAAGCACATCCCTCACAGACTTGCAGGAGCGATTCTTATTTCTCCCGCCGTCAATTACTGGTGGCATAACCTGCCTTTAAATTTAGCCAACGAAGCATATTATCAGCAACTTCAACAAGATCAGTGGTCTTTGCGTGTCGCTCACTACCTGCCATGGCTGACCTACTGGTGGAACACTCGGACATGGTTTCCTGGTTTTTCGGTTATTTCAGGAAACCCGGCTATTTTCTCTCCCGCGGACATAGAGGTTGCAACAAAGCTAAATGCAATGACGGATCCAAACCAGGTACAAGCTCAGCTTGCCCTTTGATTATAAAGGGAGGGAACATTAATCAGCTAATTAACTTTTCTCAGTTAGATTGTAGTGCACAATATGTCGTAGGTTAGAAAAAATTTCTTAATTTACAACTGCTAGTTGATGTTAGAATAAGACACCCACTGACGGACTCCTTTATTTATTTACTATATTGTTATTTGTTGACGAGCTAGTTAATGGGACAGACTATATATCATTCTTAATTAAGTATCGTTTAATTTCTTGACCATTGATTAATGCTATATATATATATATATATATAAGGTTATTTCAAAAACATATATAATCAAACAAATTTCAGTTAGTTAATCAACAACTCGTTTTAATTTGAGGTTTGTACTTCTTATAGTTGTCTTAAACGAGTACACAAACTATATATGGTTTGTCAGTCCTTTATGATTAAGATTTGAGTAAGTGCTCAGTTTTTTAAGTTACATTTTAGCCTTTAATTACTACACATGCTTATGATACTCTTTGAACTTGTATGTCTTAAAGGCACAATTGATGAAATCACAACCAAGACTCCAAGGAGAATTTGAGTCCATCCACCGTGACTTGATTATTGGATTTGGGAAGTGGGAATTTGACCCCATGGATCTTGAAAACCCGTTTCCAAACAATAACGGATCTGTTCATCTGTGGATGGGTAACGAAGATAGGATTGTGTCTGTGACGCTACAACGTTATATAGCACAACAACTGGGATGGATCAAGTACCACGAGGTCAACGGCGCAGGTCACACGTTTTCTTTTGCCGATGAGATGGGCGAGGCTATTCTTAAAGCGCTTCTTAACGTATAGAGTTAGCTAGGTTAACTTAGCAAGGAATTAATTGAAGTCCGGAACGTACAAAATAAGCAGAATATATGCTTTCGTGTTATGTACTAGTTAGTTTTTTTTCATTTATTAATTCTTTAATTTGAGGCTACTACACATACGAATCCTGTATCAATTTCTTACTTCTTTTTACACCGCAAAAATGCATTAATCATTTTGAATGAATATTTATGATATATAACAGTTGATTAATTTTTCAAAATGTATTTATATGTTGTGAATCAAGCTTTTGTTATATATATAATAACTCTCGATCGACTCCCGAATTCGCTATGAACCGGTCAATTCTAAGCTTACTAAAACCTATTCGTCTAGTGGTGCCCGCCTCTAAAAACATATGTACAGATTGCTTAAATAGTCTATCTAGAGACTACATTTAATTATACACTTTTTGTAAAAAAGCTACATTTATATAGAACTTATCTTATACTAAATTCAGCCATCTGTTAGCTAGAACTCTACTTGAAATTTTCTTTAAGTTTTTCAAACTTCTCTAGTATAGACTTGTTGAGAGTGTTACGGACAAAGACTTGCAACTCAACTCAATTACAAGTCTTCTGGCCGTCTTCTCGTGCCCGGCCCGCATCTTGAATTCTTCAACGTGTGATCATAGCTAGACTTATCTTCGGTTCTTCATGTTCAACGTACATCAATAAACCAAAACTCAGCTAAAGAATAAAAGAACTCGCTAAATTATGTACAGCATACATAGAAAACTCGACGTGTTTGGAGCTCACGTACTACTTAACTTTAGTTGAGTAGTCCATCCCAACAAACTTTCAATTATATGTCCTATTCACATTATCCTTTTGTGTCTAGTCAAATCAATGCAAATGAAGGTTTTAAGGGAAAAACCGTAATGGCTTGAAAACAGATTGCTTGATGGGAACGAGTTGCAAACTCCGAAAGGGGTTAAAAGCATGTTAACGGAGAAAAATCTATGTGAGGTTCGGGTTAACCCAAAAGTGACCCGAATGACGTATTTAAGGGTAAATAATAATAGATAGTAAAAGGCCAAGCGACTCTTTTTTGTATTTACCTATTCTTGTGAGTAAGTATTGTAATTAATTTTGTAAAAATAGAATTCAAGTAACAGCTTCAACTCTAAGCTGTCAACACACAAACACACACAGACCGAAAACTTTGAAAGAGATTAGTGTGTGTTTGAGTGTGAAGTGTGTGTTCTTGCATGTTCTTCATCTTCTACATCTTATACCACGATATTATGAGCTACCTTTGTATACATTGTGTAACACCGTATTTTTAACTCAAAAATTTTCACTTAAAAGGGATTATTAGATATTAAACTAAACAAATATTATTATGTATTATGTATTTAGGTTAGAAAACGTTACCACCACCACTGCCGCCGGCATAACCGACACCGGTAACCGCCAAACTGCCGTTAGCCGCCGTCAGCCACCGGAAACCACCGAATAACCGCCATTCTCACCCCATTATATACATGTATCGAGTATGGCATATTTGTACCGAATATATACATAAATAATACAAGTTCTTGGTGGAATATCTTGTTATTTATCTTTGATTTCCAACAAATAATAATAGATAGTAAAAGGTCAAGGGCCTCTTTTTTGTGAGTAAGTATTGTAATTAACTTTGTATAATTAATAGAATTCAAGTACCAACTTCAACTCTAAGCTGTCAACACACACACACACACACACACCGAAAACTTTGAAAGAGATTAGTGTGTGTTTGAGTGTGAAGTGTGTGTTCTTGCATGTTCTTCATCTTCTACATCTTATACCTCGATATTATGAGCTACCTTTGTATACATTGCATGGTAATCACGGACTATGTATAAGGTCAGCCTTAATATCTCTAAAATCTAAACTAACTTTCTAACTAAACTTTTAAGGTTTGCTATCTTACATCCATTCGGTATCGATTGCAATCCAATACATGCTATCTTCTTAGCTTAAGTTACTCTCCCCCACTTGGCATCAAGCCTAGCTAGTAAGCCTAGTGGTATTCTAACATAAACATCTAGGGCTTGGTTATCCTCATAAAAAGGGTTTCGTATTACTAAAAAACATTAGGAGCGGAAACCCTTTGAAATTCTAGTTATATACGGGTCGCTTACGGCTAAGGGCTTGGGTGTCCACTTTGTGGAGCCGGTATAGAGTTATTAATACGAGACGTAAGACATACAGATCATTTGTACAATGCTTATTTGTTATATAACTAGTTTGATCTAATGTGGTTTTAGTTATATCTTCACTAACGATGTTAATGACCATATTTGTGCAGTTAGTGACGAACTTTACTTCAGACCAGGAAGGAGTTTTCTTGTAGTGTATATACAGCACCCATTAATTAATTAATTACGGATGCTACCACACAGACGATTACAATTTAAGTCATGGTCTTTTAATAACTTAAACAAAAAAAGCACATATATATGGAGGCCCAGGCGGTCAAGCATGGAAATCGAATAGATAATAACATTCATTTATTTCATCCATGTTAAATTAAAAAAATAATGTTTTAAACAAGAAAATTAATAAGATAGTGCACGTAGCTAGCTGCACCCATTAATTACAGATCGATGCTTCCACACAGACAATTACACTTTAAGCAATAGTCTTTTAATAATTTAAACAAAGAGAGCATGTATGGATGGACAACAGTCAAGTACGGAAATCTAATGAATAATAAGACCTTGACAAAATGGTGGTTAATTTTGAACGACAAAAATACTAGAAAACCATCAATATGGAATAAATGGGTCAATCAAGGAAAAGGACCCTTCCCTCTAAGCTTCATGGTATGGGATCCACTTGAATTTTTTTTGTTTCTTTATTGCACTATTTATATCCGAATGGTGAAAGGCTAGAATATATCATATCTTTTCCTTAACTGTGTGTGTTCTTAATTTTGATCTTCTTAATTCAGTTAGCTCAGAAGGAAAGTTGTCATCTTGATTAAGTTCTTAGTTCTGTGAGTGATCTCCAGCTTGCATGATAGCAACAACAATGGGAGAAGGGGACAAGAAAAAAGCTTTAGCAACATCATCTCCTGCCAAACCAGATTCCTCCTCTGGTGAGTTTATACTTCAGATCTTCTTTTATAATTTCATTGCTTTGAAACTATAAAAATTAATGATCATGTTCTGAAACAATATTCAGTATGATGACAATATATAGTTAAGTGACTGGCATCGATACTTTGTTAATTGCATGTTTCCAGGAATCTTGAAGATATTACTAGTCATCTTGTTAGCTGTGTTTTGTGCATGGGCGTATCAAACAACTGTTCCACCACATCCCAGGAAGTTAGACGACCTTCCTCTTACATCCGCAAGGATAAAGCTTCGTGATGGAAGACATTTATCATATAAAGAATCTGGTGTTTCAAAAGACGTAGCCAAATCTAAAATAATATACGTCCATTGCTTCGACTGTAGCAAGTACCATAATCCATTTGCATTGGCAGCCTCACCGGTATGGCTAGGCTTCTTCCATTCAATTCCTGTGAATGTGTGTGTGTGTGTAGCTAGTATCTAGGTGCTTCATGCATATGACCTAGCTTCTGATGACTAGTATATTAATGGTTGTTTGTTTTTACGTACATGTAGGCGGTTCTTGAAGAACTAGGAGTGTACATCGTTGCCATAGACCGTCCTGGTTATGGAGAGAGTGACCCGCACCCCAAGAGAACCGTGAAAAGCTTGGCATTGGATATTGAGGAGCTCGCTGATGAGTTGAACCTGGGACCAAAATTCTATGTAGCTGGATTCTCTATGGGTGGACAAGTCATCTGGTCTTGCCTCAAGCACATCCCTCACAGACTTGCAGGAGCGATTCTTATTTCTCCCGCCGTCAATTACTGGTGGCATAACCTGCCTTTAAATTTAGCCAACGAAGCATATTATCAGCAACTTCAACAAGATCAGTGGTCTTTGCGTGTCGCTCACTACCTGCCATGGCTGACCTACTGGTGGAACACTCGGACATGGTTTCCTGGTTTTTCGGTTATTTCAGGAAACCCGGCTATTTTCTCTCCCGCGGACATAGAGGTTGCAACAAAGCTAAATGCAATGACGGATCCAAACCAGGTACAAGCTCAGCTTGCCCTTTGATTATAAAGGGAGGGAACATTAATCAGCTAATTAACTTTTCTCAGTTAGATTGTAGTGCACAATATGTCGTAGGTTAGAAAAAATTTCTTAATTTACAACTGCTAGTTGATGTTAGAATAAGACACCCACTGACGGACTCCTTTATTTATTTACTATATTGTTATTTGTTGACGAGCTAGTTAATGGGACAGACTATATATCATTCTTAATTAAGTATCGTTTAATTTCTTGACCATTGATTAATGCTATATATATATATATATATAAGGTTATTTCAAAAACATATATAATCAAACAAATTTCAGTTAGTTAATCAACAACTCGTTTTAATTTGAGGTTTGTACTTCTTATAGTTGTCTTAAACGAGTACACAAACTATATATGGTTTGTCAGTCCTTTATGATTAAGATTTGAGTAAGTGCTCAGTTTTTTAAGTTACATTTTAGCCTTTAATTACTACACATGCTTATGATACTCTTTGAACTTGTATGTCTTAAAGGCACAATTGATGAAATCACAACCAAGACTCCAAGGAGAATTTGAGTCCATCCACCGTGACTTGATTATTGGATTTGGGAAGTGGGAATTTGACCCCATGGATCTTGAAAACCCGTTTCCAAACAATAACGGATCTGTTCATCTGTGGATGGGTAACGAAGATAGGATTGTGTCTGTGACGCTACAACGTTATATAGCACAACAACTGGGATGGATCAAGTACCACGAGGTCAACGGCGCAGGTCACACGTTTTCTTTTGCCGATGAGATGGGCGAGGCTATTCTTAAAGCGCTTCTTAACGTATAGAGTTAGCTAGGTTAACTTAGCAAGGAATTAATTGAAGTCCGGAACGTACAAAATAAGCAGAATATATGCTTTCGTGTTATGTACTAGTTAGTTTTTTTTCATTTATTAATTCTTTAATTTGAGGCTACTACACATACGAATCCTGTATCAATTTCTTACTTCTTTTTACACCGCAAAAATGCATTAATCATTTTGAATGAATATTTATGATATATAACAGTTGATTAATTTTTCAAAATGTATTTATATGTTGTGAATCAAGCTTTTGTTATATATATAATAACTCTCGATCGACTCCCGAATTCGCTATGAACCGGTCAATTCTAAGCTTACTAAAACCTATTCGTCTAGTGGTGCCCGCCTCTAAAAACATATGTACAGATTGCTTAAATAGTCTATCTAGAGACTACATTTAATTATACACTTTTTGTAAAAAAGCTACATTTATATAGAACTTATCTTATACTAAATTCAGCCATCTGTTAGCTAGAACTCTACTTGAAATTTTCTTTAAGTTTTTCAAACTTCTCTAGTATAGACTTGTTGAGAGTGTTACGGACAAAGACTTGCAACTCAACTCAATTACAAGTCTTCTGGCCGTCTTCTCGTGCCCGGCCCGCATCTTGAATTCTTCAACGTGTGATCATAGCTAGACTTATCTTCGGTTCTTCATGTTCAACGTACATCAATAAACCAAAACTCAGCTAAAGAATAAAAGAACTCGCTAAATTATGTACAGCATACATAGAAAACTCGACGTGTTTGGAGCTCACGTACTACTTAACTTTAGTTGAGTAGTCCATCCCAACAAACTTTCAATTATATGTCCTATTCACATTATCCTTTTGTGTCTAGTCAAATCAATGCAAATGAAGGTTTTAAGGGAAAAACCGTAATGGCTTGAAAACAGATTGCTTGATGGGAACGAGTTGCAAACTCCGAAAGGGGTTAAAAGCATGTTAACGGAGAAAAATCTATGTGAGGTTCGGGTTAACCCAAAAGTGACCCGAATGACGTATTTAAGGGTAAATAATAATAGATAGTAAAAGGCCAAGCGACTCTTTTTTGTATTTACCTATTCTTGTGAGTAAGTATTGTAATTAATTTTGTAAAAATAGAATTCAAGTAACAGCTTCAACTCTAAGCTGTCAACACACAAACACACACAGACCGAAAACTTTGAAAGAGATTAGTGTGTGTTTGAGTGTGAAGTGTGTGTTCTTGCATGTTCTTCATCTTCTACATCTTATACCACGATATTATGAGCTACCTTTGTATACATTGTGTAACACCGTATTTTTAACTCAAAAATTTTCACTTAAAAGGGATTATTAGATATTAAACTAAACAAATATTATTATGTATTATGTATTTAGGTTAGAAAACGTTACCACCACCACTGCCGCCGGCATAACCGACACCGGTAACCGCCAAACTGCCGTTAGCCGCCGTCAGCCACCGGAAACCACCGAATAACCGCCATTCTCACCCCATTATATACATGTATCGAGTATGGCATATTTGTACCGAATATATACATAAATAATACAAGTTCTTGGTGGAATATCTTGTTATTTATCTTTGATTTCCAACAAATAATAATAGATAGTAAAAGGTCAAGGGCCTCTTTTTTGTGAGTAAGTATTGTAATTAACTTTGTATAATTAATAGAATTCAAGTACCAACTTCAACTCTAAGCTGTCAACACACACACACACACACACACCGAAAACTTTGAAAGAGATTAGTGTGTGTTTGAGTGTGAAGTGTGTGTTCTTGCATGTTCTTCATCTTCTACATCTTATACCTCGATATTATGAGCTACCTTTGTATACATTGCATGGTAATCACGGACTATGTATAAGGTCAGCCTTAATATCTCTAAAATCTAAACTAACTTTCTAACTAAACTTTTAAGGTTTGCTATCTTACATCCATTCGGTATCGATTGCAATCCAATACATGCTATCTTCTTAGCTTAAGTTACTCTCCCCCACTTGGCATCAAGCCTAGCTAGTAAGCCTAGTGGTATTCTAACATAAACATCTAGGGCTTGGTTATCCTCATAAAAAGGGTTTCGTATTACTAAAAAACATTAGGAGCGGAAACCCTTTGAAATTCTAGTTATATACGGGTCGCTTACGGCTAAGGGCTTGGGTGTCCACTTTGTGGAGCCGGTATAGAGTTATTAATACGAGACGTAAGACATACAGATCATTTGTACAATGCTTATTTGTTATATAACTAGTTTGATCTAATGTGGTTTTAGTTATATCTTCACTAACGATGTTAATGACCATATTTGTGCAGTTAGTGACGAACTTTACTTCAGACCAGGAAGGAGTTTTCTTGTAGTGTATATACAGCACCCATTAATTAATTAATTACGGATGCTACCACACAGACGATTACAATTTAAGTCATGGTCTTTTAATAACTTAAACAAAAAAAGCACATATATATGGAGGCCCAGGCGGTCAAGCATGGAAATCGAATAGATAATAACATTCATTTATTTCATCCATGTTAAATTAAAAAAATAATGTTTTAAACAAGAAAATTAATAAGATAGTGCACGTAGCTAGCTGCACCCATTAATTACAGATCGATGCTTCCACACAGACAATTACACTTTAAGCAATAGTCTTTTAATAATTTAAACAAAGAGAGCATGTATGGATGGACAACAGTCAAGTACGGAAATCTAATGAATAATAAGACCTTGACAAAATGGTGGTTAATTTTGAACGACAAAAATACTAGAAAACCATCAATATGGAATAAATGGGTCAATCAAGGAAAAGGACCCTTCCCTCTAAGCTTCATGGTATGGGATCCACTTGAATTTTTTTTGTTTCTTTATTGCACTATTTATATCCGAATGGTGAAAGGCTAGAATATATCATATCTTTTCCTTAACTGTGTGTGTTCTTAATTTTGATCTTCTTAATTCAGTTAGCTCAGAAGGAAAGTTGTCATCTTGATTAAGTTCTTAGTTCTGTGAGTGATCTCCAGCTTGCATGATAGCAACAACAATGGGAGAAGGGGACAAGAAAAAAGCTTTAGCAACATCATCTCCTGCCAAACCAGATTCCTCCTCTGGTGAGTTTATACTTCAGATCTTCTTTTATAATTTCATTGCTTTGAAACTATAAAAATTAATGATCATGTTCTGAAACAATATTCAGTATGATGACAATATATAGTTAAGTGACTGGCATCGATACTTTGTTAATTGCATGTTTCCAGGAATCTTGAAGATATTACTAGTCATCTTGTTAGCTGTGTTTTGTGCATGGGCGTATCAAACAACTGTTCCACCACATCCCAGGAAGTTAGACGACCTTCCTCTTACATCCGCAAGGATAAAGCTTCGTGATGGAAGACATTTATCATATAAAGAATCTGGTGTTTCAAAAGACGTAGCCAAATCTAAAATAATATACGTCCATTGCTTCGACTGTAGCAAGTACCATAATCCATTTGCATTGGCAGCCTCACCGGTATGGCTAGGCTTCTTCCATTCAATTCCTGTGAATGTGTGTGTGTGTGTGTAGCTAGTATCTAGGTGCTTCATGCATATGACCTAGCTTCTGATGACTAGTATATTAATGGTTGTTTGTTTTTACGTACATGTAGGCGGTTCTTGAAGAACTAGGAGTGTACATCGTTGCCATAGACCGTCCTGGTTATGGAGAGAGTGACCCGCACCCCAAGAGAACCGTGAAAAGCTTGGCATTGGATATTGAGGAGCTCGCTGATGAGTTGAACCTGGGACCAAAATTCTATGTAGCTGGATTCTCTATGGGTGGACAAGTCATCTGGTCTTGCCTCAAGCACATCCCTCACAGACTTGCAGGAGCGATTCTTATTTCTCCCGCCGTCAATTACTGGTGGCATAACCTGCCTTTAAATTTAGCCAACGAAGCATATTATCAGCAACTTCAACAAGATCAGTGGTCTTTGCGTGTCGCTCACTACCTGCCATGGCTGACCTACTGGTGGAACACTCGGACATGGTTTCCTGGTTTTTCGGTTATTTCAGGAAACCCGGCTATTTTCTCTCCCGCGGACATAGAGGTTGCAACAAAGCTAAATGCAATGACGGATCCAAACCAGGTACAAGCTCAGCTTGCCCTTTGATTATAAAGGGAGGGAACATTAATCAGCTAATTAACTTTTCTCAGTTAGATTGTAGTGCACAATATGTCGTAGGTTAGAAAAAATTTCTTAATTTACAACTGCTAGTTGATGTTAGAATAAGACACCCACTGACGGACTCCTTTATTTATTTACTATATTGTTATTTGTTGACGAGCTAGTTAATGGGACAGACTATATATCATTCTTAATTAAGTATCGTTTAATTTCTTGACCATTGATTAATGCTATATATATATATATATATAAGGTTATTTCAAAAACATATATAATCAAACAAATTTCAGTTAGTTAATCAACAACTCGTTTTAATTTGAGGTTTGTACTTCTTATAGTTGTCTTAAACGAGTACACAAACTATATATGGTTTGTCAGTCCTTTATGATTAAGATTTGAGTAAGTGCTCAGTTTTTTAAGTTACATTTTAGCCTTTAATTACTACACATGCTTATGATACTCTTTGAACTTGTATGTCTTAAAGGCACAATTGATGAAATCACAACCAAGACTCCAAGGAGAATTTGAGTCCATCCACCGTGACTTGATTATTGGATTTGGGAAGTGGGAATTTGACCCCATGGATCTTGAAAACCCGTTTCCAAACAATAACGGATCTGTTCATCTGTGGATGGGTAACGAAGATAGGATTGTGTCTGTGACGCTACAACGTTATATAGCACAACAACTGGGATGGATCAAGTACCACGAGGTCAACGGCGCAGGTCACACGTTTTCTTTTGCCGATGAGATGGGCGAGGCTATTCTTAAAGCGCTTCTTAACGTATAGAGTTAGCTAGGTTAACTTAGCAAGGAATTAATTGAAGTCCGGAACGTACAAAATAAGCAGAATATATGCTTTCGTGTTATGTACTAGTTAGTTTTTTTTCATTTATTAATTCTTTAATTTGAGGCTACTACACATACGAATCCTGTATCAATTTCTTACTTCTTTTTACACCGCAAAAATGCATTAATCATTTTGAATGAATATTTATGATATATAACAGTTGATTAATTTTTCAAAATGTATTTATATGTTGTGAATCAAGCTTTTGTTATATATATAATAACTCTCGATCGACTCCCGAATTCGCTATGAACCGGTCAATTCTAAGCTTACTAAAACCTATTCGTCTAGTGGTGCCCGCCTCTAAAAACATATGTACAGATTGCTTAAATAGTCTATCTAGAGACTACATTTAATTACACACTTTTTGTAAAAAAGCTACATTTATATAGAACTTATCTTATACTAAATTCAGCCATCTGTTAGCTAGAACTCTACTTGAAATTTTCTTTAAGTTTTTCAAACTTCTCTAGTATAGACTTGTTGAGAGTGTTACGGACAAAGACTTCCAACTCAACTCAATTACAAGTCTTCTGGCCGTCTTCTCGTGCCCGGCCCGCATCTTGAATTCTTCAACGTGTGATCATAGCTAGACTTATCTTCGGTTCTTCATGTTCAACGTACATCAATAAACCAAAACTCAGCTAAAGAATAAAAGAACTCGCTAAATTATGTACAGCATACATAGAAAACTCGACGTGTTTGGAGCTCACGTACTACTTAACTTTAGTTGAGTAGTCCATCCCAACAAACTTTCAATTATATGTCCTATTCACATTATCCTTTTGTGTCTAGTCAAATCAATGCAAATGAAGGTTTTAAGGGAAAAACCGTAATGGCTTGAAAACAGATTGCTTGATGGGAACGAGTTGCAAACTCCGAAAGGGGTTAAAAGCATGTTAACGGAGAAAAATCTATGTGAGGTTCGGGTTAACCCAAAAGTGACCCGAATGACGTATTTAAGGGTAAATAATAATAGATAGTAAAAGGCCAAGCGACTCTTTTTTGTATTTACCTATTCTTGTGAGTAAGTATTGTAATTAATTTTGTAAAAATAGAATTCAAGTAACAGCTTCAACTCTAAGCTGTCAACACACAAACACACACAGACCGAAAACTTTGAAAGAGATTAGTGTGTGTTTGAGTGTGAAGTGTGTGTTCTTGCATGTTCTTCATCTTCTACATCTTATACCACGATATTATGAGCTACCTTTGTATACATTGTGTAACACCGTATTTTTAACTCAAAAATTTTCACTTAAAAGGGATTATTAGATATTAAACTAAACAAATATTATTATGTATTATGTATTTAGGTTAGAAAACGTTACCACCACCACTGCCGCCGGCATAACCGACACCGGTAACCGCCAAACTGCCGTTAGCCGCCGTCAGCCACCGGAAACCACCGAATAACCGCCATTCTCACCCCATTATATACATGTATCGAGTATGGCATATTTGTACCGAATATATACATAAATAATACAAGTTCTTGGTGGAATATCTTGTTATTTATCTTTGATTTCCAACAAATAATAATAGATAGTAAAAGGTCAAGGGCCTCTTTTTTGTGAGTAAGTATTGTAATTAACTTTGTATAATTAATAGAATTCAAGTACCAACTTCAACTCTAAGCTGTCAACACACACACACACACCCCGAAAACTTTGAAAGAGATTAGTGTGTGTTTGAGTGTGAAGTGTGTGTTCTTGCATGTTCTTCATCTTCTACATCTTATACCTCGATATTATGAGCTACCTTTGTATACATTGCATGGTAATCACGGACTATGTATAAGGTCAGCCTTAATATCTCTAAAATCTAAACTAACTTTCTAACTAAACTTTTAAGGTTTGCTATCTTACATCCATTCGGTATCGATTGCAATCCAATACATGCTATCTTCTTAGCTTAAGTTACTCTCCCCCACTTGGCATCAAGCCTAGCTAGTAAGCCTAGTGGTATTCTAACATAAACATCTAGGGCTTGGTTATCCTCATAAAAAGGGTTTCGTATTACTAAAAAACATTAGGAGCGGAAACCCTTTGAAATTCTAGTTATATACGGGTCGCTTACGGCTAAGGGCTTGGGTGTCCACTTTGTGGAGCCGGTATAGAGTTATTAATACGAGACGTAAGACATACAGATCATTTGTACAATGCTTATTTGTTATATAACTAGTTTGATCTAATGTGGTTTTAGTTATATCTTCACTAACGATGTTAATGACCATATTTGTGCAGTTAGTGACGAACTTTACTTCAGACCAGGAAGGAGTTTTCTTGTAGTGTATATACAGCACCCATTAATTAATTAATTACGGATGCTACCACACAGACGATTACAATTTAAGTCATGGTCTTTTAATAACTTAAACAAAAAAAGCACATATATATGGAGGCCCAGGCGGTCAAGCATGGAAATCGAATAGATAATAACATTCATTTATTTCATCCATGTTAAATTAAAAAAATAATGTTTTAAACAAGAAAATTAATAAGATAGTGCACGTAGCTAGCTGCACCCATTAATTTCAGATCGATGCTTCCACACAGACAATTACACTTTAAGCAATAGTCTTTTAATAATTTAAACAAAGAGAGCATGTATGGATGGACAACAGTCAAGTACGGAAATCTAATGAATAATAAGACCTTGACAAAATGGTGGTTAATTTTGAACGACAAAAATACTAGAAAACCATCAATATGGAATAAATGGGTCAATCAAGGAAAAGGACCCTTCCCTCTAAGCTTCATGGTATGGGATCCACTTGAATTTTTTTTGTTTCTTTATTGCACTATTTATATCCGAATGGTGAAAGGCTAGAATATATCATATCTTTTCCTTAACTGTGTGTGTTCTTAATTTTGATCTTCTTAATTCAGTTAGCTCAGAAGGAAAGTTGTCATCTTGATTAAGTTCTTAGTTCTGTGAGTGATCTCCAGCTTGCATGATAGCAACAACAATGGGAGAAGGGGACAAGAAAAAAGCTTTAGCAACATCATCTCCTGCCAAACCAGATTCCTCCTCTGGTGAGTTTATACTTCAGATCTTCTTTTATAATTTCATTGCTTTGAAACTATAAAAATTAATGATCATGTTCTGAAACAATATTCAGTATGATGACAATATATAGTTAAGTGACTGGCATCGATACTTTGTTAATTGCATGTTTCCAGGAATCTTGAAGATATTACTAGTCATCTTGTTAGCTGTGTTTTGTGCATGGGCGTATCAAACAACTGTTCCACCACATCCCAGGAAGTTAGACGACCTTCCTCTTACATCCGCAAGGATAAAGCTTCGTGATGGAAGACATTTATCATATAAAGAATCTGGTGTTTCAAAAGACGTAGCCAAATCTAAAATAATATACGTCCATTGCTTCGACTGTAGCAAGTACCATAATCCATTTGCATTGGCAGCCTCACCGGTATGGCTAGGCTTCTTCCATTCAATTCCTGTGAATGTGTGTGTGTGTGTGTAGCTAGTATCTAGGTGCTTCATGCATATGACCTAGCTTCTGATGACTAGTATATTAATGGTTGTTTGTTTTTACGTACATGTAGGCGGTTCTTGAAGAACTAGGAGTGTACATCGTTGCCATAGACCGTCCTGGTTATGGAGAGAGTGACCCGCACCCCAAGAGAACCGTGAAAAGCTTGGCATTGGATATTGAGGAGCTCGCTGATGAGTTGAACCTGGGACCAAAATTCTATGTAGCTGGATTCTCTATGGGTGGACAAGTCATCTGGTCTTGCCTCAAGCACATCCCTCACAGACTTGCAGGAGCGATTCTTATTTCTCCCGCCGTCAATTACTGGTGGCATAACCTGCCTTTAAATTTAGCCAACGAAGCATATTATCAGCAACTTCAACAAGATCAGTGGTCTTTGCGTGTCGCTCACTACCTGCCATGGCTGACCTACTGGTGGAACACTCGGACATGGTTTCCTGGTTTTTCGGTTATTTCAGGAAACCCGGCTATTTTCTCTCCCGCGGACATAGAGGTTGCAACAAAGCTAAATGCAATGACGGATCCAAACCAGGTACAAGCTCAGCTTGCCCTTTGATTATAAAGGGAGGGAACATTAATCAGCTAATTAACTTTTCTCAGTTAGATTGTAGTGCACAATATGTCGTAGGTTAGAAAAAATTTCTTAATTTACAACTGCTAGTTGATGTTAGAATAAGACACCCACTGACGGACTCCTTTATTTATTTACTATATTGTTATTTGTTGACGAGCTAGTTAATGGGACAGACTATATATCATTCTTAATTAAGTATCGTTTAATTTCTTGACCATTGATTAATGCTATATATATATATATATATAAGGTTATTTCAAAAACATATATAATCAAACAAATTTCAGTTAGTTAATCAACAACTCGTTTTAATTTGAGGTTTGTACTTCTTATAGTTGTCTTAAACGAGTACACAAACTATATATGGTTTGTCAGTCCTTTATGATTAAGATTTGAGTAAGTGCTCAGTTTTTTAAGTTACATTTTAGCCTTTAATTACTACACATGCTTATGATACTCTTTGAACTTGTATGTCTTAAAGGCACAATTGATGAAATCACAACCAAGACTCCAAGGAGAATTTGAGTCCATCCACCGTGACTTGATTATTGGATTTGGGAAGTGGGAATTTGACCCCATGGATCTTGAAAACCCGTTTCCAAACAATAACGGATCTGTTCATCTGTGGATGGGTAACGAAGATAGGATTGTGTCTGTGACGCTACAACGTTATATAGCACAACAACTGGGATGGATCAAGTACCACGAGGTCAACGGCGCAGGTCACACGTTTTCTTTTGCCGATGAGATGGGCGAGGCTATTCTTAAAGCGCTTCTTAACGTATAGAGTTAGCTAGGTTAACTTAGCAAGGAATTAATTGAAGTCCGGAACGTACAAAATAAGCAGAATATATGCTTTCGTGTTATGTACTAGTTAGTTTTTTTTTCATTTATTAATTCTTTAATTTGAGGCTACTACACATACGAATCCTGTATCAATTTCTTACTTCTTTTTACACCGCAAAAATGCATTAATCATTTTGAATGAATATTTATGATATATAACAGTTGATTAATTTTTCAAAATGTATTTATATGTTGTGAATCAAGCTTTTGTTATATATATAATAACTCTCGATCGACTCCCGAATTCGCTATGAACCGGTCAATTCTAAGCTTACTAAAACCTATTCGTCTAGTGGTGCCCGCCTCTAAAAACATATGTACAGATTGCTTAAATAGTCTATCTAGAGACTACATTTAATTATACACTTTTTGTAAAAAAGCTACATTTATATAGAACTTATCTTATACTAAATTCAGCCATCTGTTAGCTAGAACTCTACTTGAAATTTTCTTTAAGTTTTTCAAACTTCTCTAGTATAGACTTGTTGAGAGTGTTACGGACAAAGACTTGCAACTCAACTCAATTACAAGTCTTCTGGCCGTCTTCTCGTGCCCGGCCCGCATCTTGAATTCTTCAACATGTGATCATAGCTAGACTTATCTTCGGTTCTTCATGTTCAACGTACATCAATAAACCAAAACTCAGCTAAAGAATAAAAGAACTCGCTAAATTATGTACAGCATACATAGAAAACTCGACGTGTTTGGAGCTCACGTACTACTTAACTTTAGTTGAGTAGTCCATCCCAACAAACTTTCAATTATATGTCCTATTCACATTATCCTTTTGTGTCTAGTCAAATCAATGCAAATGAAGGTTTTAAGGGAAAAACCGTAATGGCTTGAAAACAGATTGCTTGATGGGAACGAGTTGCAAACTCCGAAAGGGGTTAAAAGCATGTTAACGGAGAAAAATCTATGTGAGGTTCGGGTTAACCCAAAAGTGACCCGAATGACGTATTTAAGGGTAAATAATAATAGATAGTAAAAGGCCAAGCGACTCTTTTTTGTATTTACCTATTCTTGTGAGTAAGTATTGTAATTAATTTTGTAAAAATAGAATTCAAGTAACAGCTTCAACTCTAAGCTGTCAACACACAAACACACACAGACCGAAAACTTTGAAAGAGATTAGTGTGTGTTTGAGTGTGAAGTGTGTGTTCTTGCATGTTCTTCATCTTCTACATCTTATACCACGATATTATGAGCTACCTTTGTATACATTGTGTAACACCGTATTTTTAACCCAAAAATTTTCACTTAAAAGGGATTATTAGATATTAAACTAAACAAATATTATTATGTATTATGTATTTAGGTTAGAAAACGTTACCACCACCACTGCCGCCGGCATAACCGACACCGGTAACCGCCAAACTGCCGTTAGCCGCCGTCAGCCACCGGAAACCACCGAATAACCGCCATTCTCACCCCATTATATACATGTATCGAGTATGGCATATTTGTACCGAATATATACATAAATAATACAAGTTCTTGGTGGAATATCTTGTTATTTATCTTTGATTTCCAACAAATAATAATAGATAGTAAAAGGTCAAGCGCCTCTTTTTTGTGAGTAAGTATTGTAATTAACTTTGTATAATTAATAGAATTCAAGTACCAACTTCAACTCTAAGCTGTCAACACACACACACACACACACCCAAAACTTTGAAAGAGATTAGTGTGTGTTTGAGTGTGAAGTGTGTGTTCTTGCATGTTCTTCATCTTCTACATCTTATACCTCGATATTATGAGCTACCTTTGTATACATTGCATGGTAATCACGGACTATGTATAAGGTCAGCCTTAATATCTCTAAAATCTAAACTAACTTTCTAACTAAACTTTTAAGGTTTGCTATCTTACATCCATTCGGTATCGATTGCAATCCAATACATGCTATCTTCTTAGCTTAAGTTACTCTCCCCCACTTGGCATCAAGCCTAGCTAGTAAGCCTAGTGGTATTCTAACATAAACATCTAGGGCTTGGTTATCCTCATAAAAAGGGTTTCGTATTACTAAAAAACATTAGGAGCGGAAACCCTTTGAAATTCTAGTTATATACGGGTCGCTTACGGCTAAGGGCTTGGGTGTCCACTTTGTGGAGCCGGTATAGAGTTATTAATACGAGACGTAAGACATACAGATCATTTGTACAATGCTTATTTGTTATATAACTAGTTTGATCTAATGTGGTTTTAGTTATATCTTCACTAACGATGTTAATGACCATATTTGTGCAGTTAGTGACGAACTTTACTTCAGACCAGGAAGGAGTTTTCTTGTAGTGTATATACAGCACCCATTAATTAATTAATTACGGATGCTACCACACAGACGATTACAATTTAAGTCATGGTCTTTTAATAACTTAAACAAAAAAAGCACATATATATGGAGGCCCAGGCGGTCAAGCATGGAAATCGAATAGATAATAACATTCATTTATTTCATCCATGTTAAATTAAAAAAATAATGTTTTAAACAAGAAAATTAATAAGATAGTGCAGGTAGCTAGCTGCACCCATTAATTACAGATCGATGCTTCCACACAGACAATTACACTTTAAGCAATAGTCTTTTAATAATTTAAACAAAGAGAGCATGTATGGATGGACAACAGTCAAGTACGGAAATCTAATGAATAATAAGACCTTGACAAAATGGTGGTTAATTTTGAACGACAAAAATACTAGAAAACCATCAATATGGAATAAATGGGTCAATCAAGGAAAAGGACCCTTCCCTCTAAGCTTCATGGTATGGGATCCACTTGAATTTTTTTTGTTTCTTTATTGCACTATTTATATCCGAATGGTGAAAGGCTAGAATATATCATATCTTTTCCTTAACTGTGTGTGTTCTTAATTTTGATCTTCTTAATTCAGTTAGCTCAGAAGGAAAGTTGTCATCTTGATTAAGTTCTTAGTTCTGTGAGTGATCTCCAGCTTGCATGATAGCAACAACAATGGGAGAAGGGGACAAGAAAAAAGCTTTAGCAACATCATCTCCTGCCAAACCAGATTCCTCCTCTGGTGAGTTTATACTTCAGATCTTCTTTTATAATTTCATTGCTTTGAAACTATAAAAATTAATGATCATGTTCTGAAACAATATTCAGTATGATGACAATATATAGTTAAGTGACTGGCATCGATACTTTGTTAATTGCATGTTTCCAGGAATCTTGAAGATATTACTAGTCATCTTGTTAGCTGTGTTTTGTGCATGGGCGTATCAAACAACTGTTCCACCACATCCCAGGAAGTTAGACGACCTTCCTCTTACATCCGCAAGGATAAAGCTTCGTGATGGAAGACATTTATCATATAAAGAATCTGGTGTTTCAAAAGACGTAGCCAAATCTAAAATAATATACGTCCATTGCTTCGACTGTAGCAAGTACCATAATCCATTTGCATTGGCAGCCTCACCGGTATGGCTAGGCTTCTTCCATTCAATTCCTGTGAATGTGTGTGTGTGTGTGTAGCTAGTATCTAGGTGCTTCATGCATATGACCTAGCTTCTGATGACTAGTATATTAATGGTTGTTTGTTTTTACGTACATGTAGGCGGTTCTTGAAGAACTAGGAGTGTACATCGTTGCCATAGACCGTCCTGGTTATGGAGAGAGTGACCCGCACCCCAAGAGAACCGTGAAAAGCTTGGCATTGGATATTGAGGAGCTCGCTGATGAGTTGAACCTGGGACCAAAATTCTATGTAGCTGGATTCTCTATGGGTGGACAAGTCATCTGGTCTTGCCTCAAGCACATCCCTCACAGACTTGCAGGAGCGATTCTTATTTCTCCCGCCGTCAATTACTGGTGGCATAACCTGCCTTTAAATTTAGCCAACGAAGCATATTATCAGCAACTTCAACAAGATCAGTGGTCTTTGCGTGTCGCTCACTACCTGCCATGGCTGACCTACTGGTGGAACACTCGGACATGGTTTCCTGGTTTTTCGGTTATTTCAGGAAACCCGGCTATTTTCTCTCCCGCGGACATAGAGGTTGCAACAAAGCTAAATGCAATGACGGATCCAAACCAGGTACAAGCTCAGCTTGCCCTTTGATTATAAAGGGAGGGAACATTAATCAGCTAATTAACTTTTCTCAGTTAGATTGTAGTGCACAATATGTCGTAGGTTAGAAAAAATTTCTTAATTTACAACTGCTAGTTGATGTTAGAATAAGACACCCACTGACGGACTCCTTTATTTATTTACTATATTGTTATTTGTTGACGAGCTAGTTAATGGGACAGACTATATATCATTCTTAATTAAGTATCGTTTAATTTCTTGACCATTGATTAATGCTATATATATATATATATATAAGGTTATTTCAAAAACATATATAATCAAACAAATTTCAGTTAGTTAATCAACAACTCGTTTTAATTTGAGGTTTGTACTTCTTATAGTTGTCTTAAACGAGTACACAAACTATATATGGTTTGTCAGTCCTTTATGATTAAGATTTGAGTAAGTGCTCAGTTTTTTAAGTTACATTTTAGCCTTTAATTACTACACATGCTTATGATACTCTTTGAACTTGTATGTCTTAAAGGCACAATTGATGAAATCACAACCAAGACTCCAAGGAGAATTTGAGTCCATCCACCGTGACTTGATTATTGGATTTGGGAAGTGGGAATTTGACCCCATGGATCTTGAAAACCCGTTTCCAAACAATAACGGATCTGTTCATCTGTGGATGGGTAACGAAGATAGGATTGTGTCTGTGACGCTACAACGTTATATAGCACAACAACTGGGATGGATCAAGTACCACGAGGTCAACGGCGCAGGTCACACGTTTTCTTTTGCCGATGAGATGGGCGAGGCTATTCTTAAAGCGCTTCTTAACGTATAGAGTTAGCTAGGTTAACTTAGCAAGGAATTAATTGAAGTCCGGAACGTACAAAATAAGCAGAATATATGCTTTCGTGTTATGTACTAGTTAGTTTTTTTTCATTTATTAATTCTTTAATTTGAGGCTACTACACATACGAATCCTGTATCAATTTCTTACTTCTTTTTACACCGCAAAAATGCATTAATCATTTTGAATGAATATTTATGATATATAACAGTTGATTAATTTTTCAAAATGTATTTATATGTTGTGAATCAAGCTTTTGTTATATATATAATAACTCTCGATCGACTCCCGAATTCGCTATGAACCGGTCAATTCTAAGCTTACTAAAACCTATTCGTCTAGTGGTGCCCGCCTCTAAAAACATATGTACAGATTGCTTAAATAGTCTATCTAGAGACTACATTTAATTATACACTTTTTGTAAAAAAGCTACATTTATATAGAACTTATCTTATACTAAATTCAGCCATCTGTTAGCTAGAACTCTACTTGAAATTTTCTTTAAGTTTTTCAAACTTCTCTAGTATAGACTTGTTGAGAGTGTTACGGACAAAGACTTGCAACTCAACTCAATTACAAGTCTTCTGGCCGTCTTCTCGTGCCCGGCCCGCATCTTGAATTCTTCAACATGTGATCATAGCTAGACTTATCTTCGGTTCTTCATGTTCAACGTACATCAATAAACCAAAACTCAGCTAAAGAATAAAAGAACTCGCTAAATTATGTACAGCATACATAGAAAACTCGACGTGTTTGGAGCTCACGTACTACTTAACTTTAGTTGAGTAGTCCATCCCAACAAACTTTCAATTATATGTCCTATTCACATTATCCTTTTGTGTCTAGTCAAATCAATGCAAATGAAGGTTTTAAGGGAAAAACCGTAATGGCTTGAAAACAGATTGTTTGATGGGAACGAGTTGCAAACTCCGAAAGGGGTTAAAAGCATGTTAACGGAGAAAAATCTATGTGAGGTTCGGGTTAACCCAAAAGTGACCCGAATGACGTATTTAAGGGTAAATAATAATAGATAGTAAAAGGCCAAGCGACTCTTTTTTGTATTTACCTATTCTTGTGAGTAAGTATTGTAATTAATTTTGTAAAAATAGAATTCAAGTAACAGCTTCAACTCTAAGCTGTCAACACACAAACACACACAGACCGAAAACTTTGAAAGAGATTAGTGTGTGTTTGAGTGTGAAGTGTGTGTTCTTGCATGTTCTTCATCTTCTACATCTTATACCACGATATTATGAGCTACCTTTGTATACATTGTGTAACACCGTATTTTTAACCCAAAAATTTTCACTTAAAAGGGATTATTAGATATTAAACTAAACAAATATTATTATGTATTATGTATTTAGGTTAGAAAACGTTACCACCACCACTGCCGCCGGCATAACCGACACCGGTAACCGCCAAACTGCCGTTAGCCGCCGTCAGCCACCGGAAACCACCGAATAACCGCCATTCTCACCCCATTATATACATGTATCGAGTATGGCATATTTGTACCGAATATATACATAAATAATACAAGTTCTTGGTGGAATATCTTGTTATTTATCTTTGATTTCCAACAAATAATAATAGATAGTAAAAGGTCAAGGGCCTCTTTTTTGTGAGTAAGTATTGTAATTAACTTTGTATAATTAATAGAATTCAAGTACTAACTTCAACTCTAAGCTGTCAACACACACACACACACCCCGAAAACTTTGAAAGAGATTAGTGTGTGTTTGAGTGTGAAGTGTGTGTTCTTGCATGTTCTTCATCTTCTACATCTTATACCTCGATATTATGAGCTACCTTTGTATACATTGCATGGTAATCACGGACTATGTATAAGGTCAGCCTTAATATCTCTAAAATCTAAACTAACTTTCTAACTAAACTTTTAAGGTTTGCTATCTTACATCCATTCGGTATCGATTGCAATCCAATACATGCTATCTTCTTAGCTTAAGTTACTCTCCCCCACTTGGCATCAAGCCTAGCTAGTAAGCCTAGTGGTATTCTAACATAAACATCTAGGGCTTGGTTATCCTCATAAAAAGGGTTTCGTATTACTAAAAAACATTAGGAGCGGAAACCCTTTGAAATTCTAGTTATATACGGGTCGCTTACGGCTAAGGGCTTGGGTGTCCACTTTGTGGAGCCGGTATAGAGTTATTAATACGAGACGTAAGACATAGAGATCATTTGTACAATGCTTATTTGTTATATAACTAGTTTGATCTAATGTGGTTTTAGTTATATCTTCACTAACGATGTTAATGACCATATTTGTGCAGTTAGTGACGAACTTTACTTCAGACCAGGAAGGAGTTTTCTTGTAGTGTATATACAGCACCCATTAATTAATTAATTACGGATGCTACCACACAGACGATTACAATTTAAGTCATGGTCTTTTAATAACTTAAACAAAAAAAGCACATATATATGGAGGCCCAGGCGGTCAAGCATGGAAATCGAATAGATAATAACATTCATTTATTTCATCCATGTTAAATTAAAAAAATAATGTTTTAAACAAGAAAATTAATAAGATAGTGCAGGTAGCTAGCTGCACCCATTAATTACAGATCGATGCTTCCACACAGACAATTACACTTTAAGCAATAGTCTTTTAATAATTTAAACAAAGAGAGCATGTATGGATGGACAACAGTCAAGTACGGAAATCTAATGAATAATAAGACCTTGACAAAATGGTGGTTAATTTTGAACGACAAAAATACTAGAAAACCATCAATATGGAATAAATGGGTCAATCAAGGAAAAGGACCCTTCCCTCTAAGCTTCATGGTATGGGATCCACTTGAATTTTTTTTGTTTCTTTATTGCACTATTTATATCCGAATGGTGAAAGGCTAGAATATATCATATCTTTTCCTTAACTGTGTGTGTTCTTAATTTTGATCTTCTTAATTCAGTTAGCTCAGAAGGAAAGTTGTCATCTTGATTAAGTTCTTAGTTCTGTGAGTGATCTCCAGCTTGCATGATAGCAACAACAATGGGAGAAGGGGACAAGAAAAAAGCTTTAGCAACATCATCTCCTGCCAAACCAGATTCCTCCTCTGGTGAGTTTATACTTCAGATCTTCTTTTATAATTTCATTGCTTTGAAACTATAAAAATTAATGATCATGTTCTGAAACAATATTCAGTATGATGACAATATATAGTTAAGTGACTGGCATCGATACTTTGTTAATTGCATGTTTCCAGGAATCTTGAAGATATTACTAGTCATCTTGTTAGCTGTGTTTTGTGCATGGGCGTATCAAACAACTGTTCCACCACATCCCAGGAAGTTAGACGACCTTCCTCTTACATCCGCAAGGATAAAGCTTCGTGATGGAAGACATTTATCATATAAAGAATCTGGTGTTTCAAAAGACGTAGCCAAATCTAAAATAATATACGTCCATTGCTTCGACTGTAGCAAGTACCATAATCCATTTGCATTGGCAGCCTCACCGGTATGGCTAGGCTTCTTCCATTCAATTCCTGTGAATGTGTGTGTGTGTGTGTAGCTAGTATCTAGGTGCTTCATGCATATGACCTAGCTTCTGATGACTAGTATATTAATGGTTGTTTGTTTTTACGTACATGTAGGCGGTTCTTGAAGAACTAGGAGTGTACATCGTTGCCATAGACCGTCCTGGTTATGGAGAGAGTGACCCGCACCCCAAGAGAACCGTGAAAAGCTTGGCATTGGATATTGAGGAGCTCGCTGATGAGTTGAACCTGGGACCAAAATTCTATGTAGCTGGATTCTCTATGGGTGGACAAGTCATCTGGTCTTGCCTCAAGCACATCCCTCACAGACTTGCAGGAGCGATTCTTATTTCTCCCGCCGTCAATTACTGGTGGCATAACCTGCCTTTAAATTTAGCCAACGAAGCATATTATCAGCAACTTCAACAAGATCAGTGGTCTTTGCGTGTCGCTCACTACCTGCCATGGCTGACCTACTGGTGGAACACTCGGACATGGTTTCCTGGTTTTTCGGTTATTTCAGGAAACCCGGCTATTTTCTCTCCCGCGGACATAGAGGTTGCAACAAAGCTAAATGCAATGACGGATCCAAACCAGGTACAAGCTCAGCTTGCCCTTTGATTATAAAGGGAGGGAACATTAATCAGCTAATTAACTTTTCTCAGTTAGATTGTAGTGCACAATATGTCGTAGGTTAGAAAAAATTTCTTAATTTACAACTGCTAGTTGATGTTAGAATAAGACACCCACTGACGGACTCCTTTATTTATTTACTATATTGTTATTTGTTGACGAGCTAGTTAATGGGACAGACTATATATCATTCTTAATTAAGTATCGTTTAATTTCTTGACCATTGATTAATGCTATATATATATATATAAGGTTATTTCAAAAACATATATAATCAAACAAATTTCAGTTAGTTAATCAACAACTCGTTTTAATTTGAGGTTTGTACTTCTTATAGTTGTCTTAAACGAGTACACAAACTATATATGGTTTGTCAGTCCTTTATGATTAAGATTTGAGTAAGTGCTCAGTTTTTTAAGTTACATTTTAGCCTTTAATTACTACACATGCTTATGATACTCTTTGAACTTGTATGTCTTAAAGGCACAATTGATGAAATCACAACCAAGACTCCAAGGAGAATTTGAGTCCATCCACCGTGACTTGATTATTGGATTTGGGAAGTGGGAATTTGACCCCATGGATCTTGAAAACCCGTTTCCAAACAATAACGGATCTGTTCATCTGTGGATGGGTAACGAAGATAGGATTGTGTCTGTGACGCTACAACGTTATATAGCACAACAACTGGGATGGATCAAGTACCACGAGGTCAACGGCGCAGGTCACACGTTTTCTTTTGCCGATGAGATGGGCGAGGCTATTCTTAAAGCGCTTCTTAACGTATAGAGTTAGCTAGGTTAACTTAGCAAGGAATTAATTGAAGTCCGGAACGTACAAAATAAGCAGAATATATGCTTTCGTGTTATGTACTAGTTAGTTTTTTTTTCATTTATTAATTCTTTAATTTGAGGCTACTACACATACGAATCCTGTATCAATTTCTTACTTCTTTTTACACCGCAAAAATGCATTAATCATTTTGAATGAATATTTAAGATATATAACAGTTGATTAATTTTTCAAAATGTATTTATATGTTGTGAATCAAGCTTTTGTTATATATATAATAACTCTCGATCGACTCCCGAATTCGCTATGAACCGGTCAATTCTAAGCTTACTAAAACCTATTCGTCTAGTGGTGCCCGCCTCTAAAAACATATGTACAGATTGCTTAAATAGTCTATCTAGAGACTACATTTAATTATACACTTTTTGTAAAAAAGCTACATTTATATAGAACTTATCTTATACTAAATTCAGCCATCTGTTAGCTAGAACTCTACTTGAAATTTTCTTTAAGTTTTTCAAACTTCTCTAGTATAGACTTGTTGAGAGTGTTACGGACAAAGACTTGCAACTCAACTCAATTACAAGTCTTCTGGCCGTCTTCTCGTGCCCGGCCCGCATCTTGAATTCTTCAACGTGTGATCATAGCTAGACTTATCTTCGGTTCTTCATGTTCAACGTACATCAATAAACCAAAACTCAGCTAAAGAATAAAAGAACTCGCTAAATTATGTACAGCATACATAGAAAACTCGACGTGTTTGGAGCTCACGTACTACTTAACTTTAGTTGAGTAGTCCATCCCAACAAACTTTCAATTATATGTCCTATTCACATTATCCTTTTGTGTCTAGTCAAATCAATGCAAATGAAGGTTTTAAGGGAAAAACCGTAATGGCTTGAAAACAGATTGCTTGATGGGAACGAGTTGCAAACTCCGAAAGGGGTTAAAAGCATGTTAACGGAGAAAAATCTATGTGAGGTTCGGGTTAACCCAAAAGTGACCCGAATGACGTATTTAAGAGTAAATAATAATAGATAGTAAAAGGCCAAGCGACTCTTTTTTGTATTTACCTATTCTTGTGAGTAAGTATTGTAATTAATTTTGTAAAAATAGAATTCAAGTAACAGCTTCAACTCTAAGCTGTCAACACACAAACACACACAGACCGAAAACTTTGAAAGAGATTAGTGTGTGTTTGAGTGTGAAGTGTGTGTTCTTGCATGTTCTTCATCTTCTACATCTTATACCACGATATTATGAGCTACCTTTGTATACATTGTGTAACACCGTATTTTTAACCCAAAAATTTTCACTTAAAAGGGATTATTAGATATTAAACTAAACAAATATTATTATGTATTATGTATTTAGGTTAGAAAACGTTACCACCACCACTGCCGCCGGCATAACCGACACCGGTAACCGCCAAACTGCCGTTAGCCGCCGTCAGCCACCGGAAACCACCGAATAACCGCCATTCTCACCCCATTATATACATGTATCGAGTATGGCATATTTGTACCGAATATATACATAAATAATACAAGTTCTTGGTGGAATATCTTGTTATTTATCTTTGATTTCCAACAAATAATAATAGATAGTAAAAGGTCAAGGGCCTCTTTTTTGTGAGTAAGTATTGTGATTAACTTTGTATAATTAATAGAATTCAAGTACTAACTTCAACTCTAAGCTGTCAACACACACACACACACCCCGAAAACTTTGAAAGAGATTAGTGTGTGTTTGAGTGTGAAGTGTGTGTTCTTGCATGTTCTTCATCTTCTACATCTTATACCACGATATTATGAGCTACCTTTGTATACATTGTGTAACACCCCGAAAACTTTGAAAGAGATTAGTGTGTGTTTGAGTGTGAAGTGTGTGTTCTTGCATGTTCTTCATCTTCTACATCTTATACCTCGATATTATGAGCTACCTTTGTATACATTGCATGGTAATCACGGACTATGTATAAGGTCAGCCTTAATATCTCTAAAATCTAAACTAACTTTCTAACTAAACTTTTAAGGTTTGCTATCTTACATCCATTCGGTATCGATTGCAATCCAATACATGCTATCTTCTTAGCTTAAGTTACTCTCCCCCACTTGGCATCAAGCCTAGCTAGTAAGCCTAGTGGTATTCTAACATAAACATCTAGGGCTTGGTTATCCTCATAAAAAGGGTTTCGTATTACTAAAAAACATTAGGAGCGGAAACCCTTTGAAATTCTAGTTATATACGGGTCGCTTACGGCTAAGGGCTTGGGTGTCCACTTTGTGGAGCCGGTATAGAGTTATTAATACGAGACGTAAGACATACAGATCATTTGTACAATGCTTATTTGTTATATAACTAGTTTGATCTAATGTGGTTTTAGTTATATCTTCACTAACGATGTTAATGACCATATTTGTGCAGTTAGTGACGAACTTTACTTCAGACCAGGAAGGAGTTTTCTTGTAGTGTATATACAGCACCCATTAATTAATTAATTACGGATGCTACCACACAGACGATTACAATTTAAGTCATGGTCTTTTAATAACTTAAACAAAAAAAGCACATATATATGGAGGCCCAGGCGGTCAAGCATGGAAATCGAATAGATAATAACATTCATTTATTTCATCCATGTTAAATTAAAAAAATAATGTTTTAAACAAGAAAATTAATAAGATAGTGCAGGTAGCTAGCTGCACCCATTAATTACAGATCGATGCTTCCACACAGACAATTACACTTTAAGCAATAGTCTTTTAATAATTTAAACAAAGAGAGCATGTATGGATGGACAACAGTCAAGTACGGAAATCTAATGAATAATAAGACCTTGACAAAATGGTGGTTAATTTTGAACGACAAAAATACTAGAAAACCATCAATATGGAATAAATGGGTCAATCAAGGAAAAGGACCCTTCCCTCTAAGCTTCATGGTATGGGATCCACTTGAATTTTTTTTGTTTCTTTATTGCACTATTTATATCCGAATGGTGAAAGGCTAGAATATATCATATCTTTTCCTTAACTGTGTGTGTTCTTAATTTTGATCTTCTTAATTCAGTTAGCTCAGAAGGAAAGTTGTCATCTTGATTAAGTTCTTAGTTCTGTGAGTGATCTCCAGCTTGCATGATAGCAACAACAATGGGAGAAGGGGACAAGAAAAAAGCTTTAGCAACATCATCTCCTGCCAAACCAGATTCCTCCTCTGGTGAGTTTATACTTCAGATCTTCTTTTATAATTTCATTGCTTTGAAACTATAAAAATTAATGATCATGTTCTGAAACAATATTCAGTATGATGACAATATATAGTTAAGTGACTGGCATCGATACTTTGTTAATTGCATGTTTCCAGGAATCTTGAAGATATTACTAGTCATCTTGTTAGCTGTGTTTTGTGCATGGGCGTATCAAACAACTGTTCCACCACATCCCAGGAAGTTAGACGACCTTCCTCTTACATCCGCAAGGATAAAGCTTCGTGATGGAAGACATTTATCATATAAAGAATCTGGTGTTTCAAAAGACGTAGCCAAATCTAAAATAATATACGTCCATTGCTTCGACTGTAGCAAGTACCATAATCCATTTGCATTGGCAGCCTCACCGGTATGGCTAGGCTTCTTCCATTCAATTCCTGTGAATGTGTGTGTGTGTGTGTAGCTAGTATCTAGGTGCTTCATGCATATGACCTAGCTTCTGATGACTAGTATATTAATGGTTGTTTGTTTTTACGTACATGTAGGCGGTTCTTGAAGAACTAGGAGTGTACATCGTTGCCATAGACCGTCCTGGTTATGGAGAGAGTGACCCGCACCCCAAGAGAACCGTGAAAAGCTTGGCATTGGATATTGAGGAGCTCGCTGATGAGTTGAACCTGGGACCAAAATTCTATGTAGCTGGATTCTCTATGGGTGGACAAGTCATCTGGTCTTGCCTCAAGCACATCCCTCACAGACTTGCAGGAGCGATTCTTATTTCTCCCGCCGTCAATTACTGGTGGCATAACCTGCCTTTAAATTTAGCCAACGAAGCATATTATCAGCAACTTCAACAAGATCAGTGGTCTTTGCGTGTCGCTCACTACCTGCCATGGCTGACCTACTGGTGGAACACTCGGACATGGTTTCCTGGTTTTTCGGTTATTTCAGGAAACCCGGCTATTTTCTCTCCCGCGGACATAGAGGTTGCAACAAAGCTAAATGCAATGACGGATCCAAACCAGGTACAAGCTCAGCTTGCCCTTTGATTATAAAGGGAGGGAACATTAATCAGCTAATTAACTTTTCTCAGTTAGATTGTAGTGCACAATATGTCGTAGGTTAGAAAAAATTTCTTAATTTACAACTGCTAGTTGATGTTAGAATAAGACACCCACTGACGGACTCCTTTATTTATTTACTATATTGTTATTTGTTGACGAGCTAGTTAATGGGACAGACTATATATCATTCTTAATTAAGTATCGTTTAATTTCTTGACCATTGATTAATGCTATATATATATATATATATATAAGGTTATTTCAAAAACATATATAATCAAACAAATTTCAGTTAGTTAATCAACAACTCGTTTTAATTTGAGGTTTGTACTTCTTATAGTTGTCTTAAACGAGTACACAAACTATATATGGTTTGTCAGTCCTTTATGATTAAGATTTGAGTAAGTGCTCAGTTTTTTAAGTTACATTTTAGCCTTTAATTACTACACATGCTTATGATACTCTTTGAACTTGTATGTCTTAAAGGCACAATTGATGAAATCACAACCAAGACTCCAAGGAGAATTTGAGTCCATCCACCGTGACTTGATTATTGGATTTGGGAAGTGGGAATTTGACCCCATGGATCTTGAAAACCCGTTTCCAAACAATAACGGATCTGTTCATCTGTGGATGGGTAACGAAGATAGGATTGTGTCTGTGACGCTACAACGTTATATAGCACAACAACTGGGATGGATCAAGTACCACGAGGTCAACGGCGCAGGTCACACGTTTTCTTTTGCCGATGAGATGGGCGAGGCTATTCTTAAAGCGCTTCTTAACGTATAGAGTTAGCTAGGTTAACTTAGCAAGGAATTAATTGAAGTCCGGAACGTACAAAATAAGCAGAATATATGCTTTCGTGTTATGTACTAGTTAGTTTTTTTTCATTTATTAATTCTTTAATTTGAGGCTACTACACATACGAATCCTGTATCAATTTCTTACTTCTTTTTACACCGCAAAAATGCATTAATCATTTTGAATGAATATTTATGATATATAACAGTTGATTAATTTTTCAAAATGTATTTATATGTTGTGAATCAAGCTTTTGTTATATATATAATAACTCTCGATCGACTCCCGAATTCGCTATGAACCGGTCAATTCTAAGCTTACTAAAACCTATTCGTCTAGTGGTGCCCGCCTCTAAAAACATATGTACAGATTGCTTAAATAGTCTATCTAGAGACTACATTTAATTATACACTTTTTGTAAAAAAGCTACATTTATATAGAACTTATCTTATACTAAATTCAGCCATCTGTTAGCTAGAACTCTACTTGAAATTTTCTTTAAGTTTTTCAAACTTCTCTAGTATAGACTTGTTGAGAGTGTTACGGACAAAGACTTGCAACTCAACTCAATTACAAGTCTTCTGGCCGTCTTCTCGTGCCCGGCCCGCATCTTGAATTCTTCAACGTGTGATCATAGCTAGACTTATCTTCGGTTCTTCATGTTCAACGTACATCAATAAACCAAAACTCAGCTAAAGAATAAAAGAACTCGCTAAATTATGTACAGCATACATAGAAAACTCGACGTGTTTGGAGCTCACGTACTACTTAACTTTAGTTGAGTAGTCCATCCCAACAAACTTTCAATTATATGTCCTATTCACATTATCCTTTTGTGTCTAGTCAAATCAATGCAAATGAAGGTTTTAAGGGAAAAACCGTAATGGCTTGAAAACAGATTGTTTGATGGGAACGAGTTGCAAACTCCGAAAGGGGTTAAAAGCATGTTAACGGAGAAAAATCTATGTGAGGTTCGGGTTAACCCAAAAGTGACCCGAATGACGTATTTAAGGGTAAATAATAATAGATAGTAAAAGGCCAAGCGACTCTTTTTTGTATTTACCTATTCTTGTGAGTAAGTATTGTAATTAATTTTGTAAAAATAGAATTCAAGTAACAGCTTCAACTCTAAGCTGTCAACACACAAACACACACAGACCGAAAACTTTGAAAGAGATTAGTGTGTGTTTGAGTGTGAAGTGTGTGTTCTTGCATGTTCTTCATCTTCTACATCTTATACCACGATATTATGAGCTACCTTTGTATACATTGTGTAACACCGTATTTTTAACCCAAAAATTTTCACTTAAAAGGGATTATTAGATATTAAACTAAACAAATATTATTATGTATTATGTATTTAGGTTAGAAAACGTTACCACCACCACTGCCGCCGGCATAACCGACACCGGTAACCGCCAAACTGCCGTTAGCCGCCGTCAGCCACCGGAAACCACCGAATAACCGCCATTCTCACCCCATTATATACATGTATCGAGTATGGCATATTTGTACCGAATATATACATAAATAATACAAGTTCTTGGTGGAATATCTTGTTATTTATCTTTGATTTCCAACAAATAATAATAGATAGTAAAAGGTCAAGGGCCTCTTTTTTGTGAGTAAGTATTGTAATTAACTTTGTATAATTAATAGAATTCAAGTACTAACTTCAACTCTAAGCTGTCAACACACACACACACACCCCGAAAACTTTGAAAGAGATTAGTGTGTGTTTGAGTGTGAAGTGTGTGTTCTTGCATGTTCTTCATCTTCTACATCTTATACCTCGATATTATGAGCTACCTTTGTATACATTGCATGGTAATCACGGACTATGTATAAGGTCAGCCTTAATATCTCTAAAATCTAAACTAACTTTCTAACTAAACTTTTAAGGTTTGCTATCTTACATCCATTCGGTATCGATTGCAATCCAATACATGCTATCTTCTTAGCTTAAGTTACTCTCCCCCACTTGGCATCAAGCCTAGCTAGTAAGCCTAGTGGTATTCTAACATAAACATCTAGGGCTTGGTTATCCTCATAAAAAGGGTTTCGTATTACTAAAAAACATTAGGAGCGGAAACCCTTTGAAATTCTAGTTATATACGGGTCGCTTACGGCTAAGGGCTTGGGTGTCCACTTTGTGGAGCCGGTATAGAGTTATTAATACGAGACGTAAGACATACAGATCATTTGTACAATGCTTATTTGTTATATAACTAGTTTGATCTAATGTGGTTTTAGTTATATCTTCACTAACGATGTTAATGACCATATTTGTGCAGTTAGTGACGAACTTTACTTCAGACCAGGAAGGAGTTTTCTTGTAGTGTATATACAGCACCCATTAATTAATTAATTACGGATGCTACCACACAGACGATTACAATTTAAGTCATGGTCTTTTAATAACTTAAACAAAAAAAGCACATATATATGGAGGCCCAGGCGGTCAAGCATGGAAATCGAATAGATAATAACATTCATTTATTTCATCCATGTTAAATTAAAAAAATAATGTTTTAAACAAGAAAATTAATAAGATAGTGCAGGTAGCTAGCTGCACCCATTAATTACAGATCGATGCTTCCACACAGACAATTACACTTTAAGCAATAGTCTTTTAATAATTTAAACAAAGAGAGCATGTATGGATGGACAACAGTCAAGTACGGAAATCTAATGAATAATAAGACCTTGACAAAATGGTGGTTAATTTTGAACGACAAAAATACTAGAAAACCATCAATATGGAATAAATGGGTCAATCAAGGAAAAGGACCCTTCCCTCTAAGCTTCATGGTATGGGATCCACTTGAATTTTTTTTGTTTCTTTATTGCACTATTTATATCCGAATGGTGAAAGGCTAGAATATATCATATCTTTTCCTTAACTGTGTGTGTTCTTAATTTTGATCTTCTTAATTCAGTTAGCTCAGAAGGAAAGTTGTCATCTTGATTAAGTTCTTAGTTCTGTGAGTGATCTCCAGCTTGCATGATAGCAACAACAATGGGAGAAGGGGACAAGAAAAAAGCTTTAGCAACATCATCTCCTGCCAAACCAGATTCCTCCTCTGGTGAGTTTATACTTCAGATCTTCTTTTATAATTTCATTGCTTTGAAACTATAAAAATTAATGATCATGTTCTGAAACAATATTCAGTATGATGACAATATATAGTTAAGTGACTGGCATCGATACTTTGTTAATTGCATGTTTCCAGGAATCTTGAAGATATTACTAGTCATCTTGTTAGCTGTGTTTTGTGCATGGGCGTATCAAACAACTGTTCCACCACATCCCAGGAAGTTAGACGACCTTCCTCTTACATCCGCAAGGATAAAGCTTCGTGATGGAAGACATTTATCATATAAAGAATCTGGTGTTTCAAAAGACGTAGCCAAATCTAAAATAATATACGTCCATTGCTTCGACTGTAGCAAGTACCATAATCCATTTGCATTGGCAGCCTCACCGGTATGGCTAGGCTTCTTCCATTCAATTCCTGTGAATGTGTGTGTGTGTGTGTAGCTAGTATCTAGGTGCTTCATGCATATGACCTAGCTTCTGATGACTAGTATATTAATGGTTGTTTGTTTTTACGTACATGTAGGCGGTTCTTGAAGAACTAGGAGTGTACATCGTTGCCATAGACCGTCCTGGTTATGGAGAGAGTGACCCGCACCCCAAGAGAACCGTGAAAAGCTTGGCATTGGATATTGAGGAGCTCGCTGATGAGTTGAACCTGGGACCAAAATTCTATGTAGCTGGATTCTCTATGGGTGGACAAGTCATCTGGTCTTGCCTCAAGCACATCCCTCACAGACTTGCAGGAGCGATTCTTATTTCTCCCGCCGTCAATTACTGGTGGCATAACCTGCCTTTAAATTTAGCCAACGAAGCATATTATCAGCAACTTCAACAAGATCAGTGGTCTTTGCGTGTCGCTCACTACCTGCCATGGCTGACCTACTGGTGGAACACTCGGACATGGTTTCCTGGTTTTTCGGTTATTTCAGGAAACCCGGCTATTTTCTCTCCCGCGGACATAGAGGTTGCAACAAAGCTAAATGCAATGACGGATCCAAACCAGGTACAAGCTCAGCTTGCCCTTTGATTATAAAGGGAGGGAACATTAATCAGCTAATTAACTTTTCTCAGTTAGATTGTAGTGCACAATATGTCGTAGGTTAGAAAAAATTTCTTAATTTACAACTGCTAGTTGATGTTAGAATAAGACACCCACTGACGGACTCCTTTATTTATTTACTATATTGTTATTTGTTGACGAGCTAGTTAATGGGACAGACTATATATCATTCTTAATTAAGTATCGTTTAATTTCTTGACCATTGATTAATGCTATATATATATATATATATATAAGGTTATTTCAAAAACATATATAATCAAACAAATTTCAGTTAGTTAATCAACAACTCGTTTTAATTTGAGGTTTGTACTTCTTATAGTTGTCTTAAACGAGTACACAAACTATATATGGTTTGTCAGTCCTTTATGATTAAGATTTGAGTAAGTGCTCAGTTTTTTAAGTTACATTTTAGCCTTTAATTACTACACATGCTTATGATACTCTTTGAACTTGTATGTCTTAAAGGCACAATTGATGAAATCACAACCAAGACTCCAAGGAGAATTTGAGTCCATCCACCGTGACTTGATTATTGGATTTGGGAAGTGGGAATTTGACCCCATGGATCTTGAAAACCCGTTTCCAAACAATAACGGATCTGTTCATCTGTGGATGGGTAACGAAGATAGGATTGTGTCTGTGACGCTACAACGTTATATAGCACAACAACTGGGATGGATCAAGTACCACGAGGTCAACGGCGCAGGTCACACGTTTTCTTTTGCCGATGAGATGGGCGAGGCTATTCTTAAAGCGCTTCTTAACGTATAGAGTTAGCTAGGTTAACTTAGCAAGGAATTAATTGAAGTCCGGAACGTACAAAATAAGCAGAATATATGCTTTCGTGTTATGTACTAGTTAGTTTTTTTTTCATTTATTAATTCTTTAATTTGAGGCTACTACACATACGAATCCTGTATCAATTTCTTACTTCTTTTTACACCGCAAAAATGCATTAATCATTTTGAATGAATATTTAAGATATATAACAGTTGATTAATTTTTCAAAATGTATTTATATGTTGTGAATCAAGCTTTTGTTATATATATAATAACTCTCGATCGACTCCCGAATTCGCTATGAACCGGTCAATTCTAAGCTTACTAAAACCTATTCGTCTAGTGGTGCCCGCCTCTAAAAACATATGTACAGATTGCTTAAATAGTCTATCTAGAGACTACATTTAATTATACACTTTTTGTAAAAAAGCTACATTTATATAGAACTTATCTTATACTAAATTCAGCCATCTGTTAGCTAGAACTCTACTTGAAATTTTCTTTAAGTTTTTCAAACTTCTCTAGTATAGACTTGTTGAGAGTGTTACGGACAAAGACTTGCAACTCAACTCAATTACAAGTCTTCTGGCCGTCTTCTCGTGCCCGGCCCGCATCTTGAATTCTTCAACGTGTGATCATAGCTAGACTTATCTTCGGTTCTTCATGTTCAACGTACATCAATAAACCAAAACTCAGCTAAAGAATAAAAGAACTCGCTAAATTATGTACAGCATACATAGAAAACTCGACGTGTTTGGAGCTCACGTACTACTTAACTTTAGTTGAGTAGTCCATCCCAACAAACTTTCAATTATATGTCCTATTCACATTATCCTTTTGTGTCTAGTCAAATCAATGCAAATGAAGGTTTTAAGGGAAAAACCGTAATGGCTTGAAAACAGATTGCTTGATGGGAACGAGTTGCAAACTCCGAAAGGGGTTAAAAGCATGTTAACGGAGAAAAATCTATGTGAGGTTCGGGTTAACCCAAAAGTGACCCGAATGACGTATTTAAGAGTAAATAATAATAGATAGTAAAAGGCCAAGCGACTCTTTTTTGTATTTACCTATTCTTGTGAGTAAGTATTGTAATTAATTTTGTAAAAATAGAATTCAAGTAACAGCTTCAACTCTAAGCTGTCAACACACAAACACACACAGACCGAAAACTTTGAAAGAGATTAGTGTGTGTTTGAGTGTGAAGTGTGTGTTCTTGCATGTTCTTCATCTTCTACATCTTATACCACGATATTATGAGCTACCTTTGTATACATTGTGTAACACCGTATTTTTAACCCAAAAATTTTCACTTAAAAGGGATTATTAGATATTAAACTAAACAAATATTATTATGTATTATGTATTTAGGTTAGAAAACGTTACCACCACCACTGCCGCCGGCATAACCGACACCGGTAACCGCCAAACTGCCGTTAGCCGCCGTCAGCCACCGGAAACCACCGAATAACCGCCATTCTCACCCCATTATATACATGTATCGAGTATGGCATATTTGTACCGAATATATACATAAATAATACAAGTTCTTGGTGGAATATCTTGTTATTTATCTTTGATTTCCAACAAATAATAATAGATAGTAAAAGGTCAAGGGCCTCTTTTTTGTGAGTAAGTATTGTGATTAACTTTGTATAATTAATAGAATTCAAGTACTAACTTCAACTCTAAGCTGTCAACACACACACACACACCCCGAAAACTTTGAAAGAGATTAGTGTGTGTTTGAGTGTGAAGTGTGTGTTCTTGCATGTTCTTCATCTTCTACATCTTATACCACGATATTATGAGCTACCTTTGTATACATTGTGTAACACCCCGAAAACTTTGAAAGAGATTAGTGTGTGTTTGAGTGTGAAGTGTGTGTTCTTGCATGTTCTTCATCTTCTACATCTTATACCTCGATATTATGAGCTACCTTTGTATACATTGCATGGTAATCACGGACTATGTATAAGGTCAGCCTTAATATCTCTAAAATCTAAACTAACTTTCTAACTAAACTTTTAAGGTTTGCTATCTTACATCCATTCGGTATCGATTGCAATCCAATACATGCTATCTTCTTAGCTTAAGTTACTCTCCCCCACTTGGCATCAAGCCTAGCTAGTAAGCCTAGTGGTATTCTAACATAAACATCTAGGGCTTGGTTATCCTCATAAAAAGGGTTTCGTATTACTAAAAAACATTAGGAGCGGAAACCCTTTGAAATTCTAGTTATATACGGGTCGCTTACGGCTAAGGGCTTGGGTGTCCACTTTGTGGAGCCGGTATAGAGTTATTAATACGAGACGTAAGACATACAGATCATTTGTACAATGCTTATTTGTTATATAACTAGTTTGATCTAATGTGGTTTTAGTTATATCTTCACTAACGATGTTAATGACCATATTTGTGCAGTTAGTGACGAACTTTACTTCAGACCAGGAAGGAGTTTTCTTGTAGTGTATATACAGCACCCATTAATTAATTAATTACGGATGCTACCACACAGACGATTACAATTTAAGTCATGGTCTTTTAATAACTTAAACAAAAAAAGCACATATATATGGAGGCCCAGGCGGTCAAGCATGGAAATCGAATAGATAATAACATTCATTTATTTCATCCATGTTAAATTAAAAAAATAATGTTTTAAACAAGAAAATTAATAAGATAGTGCAGGTAGCTAGCTGCACCCATTAATTACAGATCGATGCTTCCACACAGACAATTACACTTTAAGCAATAGTCTTTTAATAATTTAAACAAAGAGAGCATGTATGGATGGACAACAGTCAAGTACGGAAATCTAATGAATAATAAGACCTTGACAAAATGGTGGTTAATTTTGAACGACAAAAATACTAGAAAACCATCAATATGGAATAAATGGGTCAATCAAGGAAAAGGACCCTTCCCTCTAAGCTTCATGGTATGGGATCCACTTGAATTTTTTTTGTTTCTTTATTGCACTATTTATATCCGAATGGTGAAAGGCTAGAATATATCATATCTTTTCCTTAACTGTGTGTGTTCTTAATTTTGATCTTCTTAATTCAGTTAGCTCAGAAGGAAAGTTGTCATCTTGATTAAGTTCTTAGTTCTGTGAGTGATCTCCAGCTTGCATGATAGCAACAACAATGGGAGAAGGGGACAAGAAAAAAGCTTTAGCAACATCATCTCCTGCCAAACCAGATTCCTCCTCTGGTGAGTTTATACTTCAGATCTTCTTTTATAATTTCATTGCTTTGAAACTATAAAAATTAATGATCATGTTCTGAAACAATATTCAGTATGATGACAATATATAGTTAAGTGACTGGCATCGATACTTTGTTAATTGCATGTTTCCAGGAATCTTGAAGATATTACTAGTCATCTTGTTAGCTGTGTTTTGTGCATGGGCGTATCAAACAACTGTTCCACCACATCCCAGGAAGTTAGACGACCTTCCTCTTACATCCGCAAGGATAAAGCTTCGTGATGGAAGACATTTATCATATAAAGAATCTGGTGTTTCAAAAGACGTAGCCAAATCTAAAATAATATACGTCCATTGCTTCGACTGTAGCAAGTACCATAATCCATTTGCATTGGCAGCCTCACCGGTATGGCTAGGCTTCTTCCATTCAATTCCTGTGAATGTGTGTGTGTGTGTGTAGCTAGTATCTAGGTGCTTCATGCATATGACCTAGCTTCTGATGACTAGTATATTAATGGTTGTTTGTTTTTACGTACATGTAGGCGGTTCTTGAAGAACTAGGAGTGTACATCGTTGCCATAGACCGTCCTGGTTATGGAGAGAGTGACCCGCACCCCAAGAGAACCGTGAAAAGCTTGGCATTGGATATTGAGGAGCTCGCTGATGAGTTGAACCTGGGACCAAAATTCTATGTAGCTGGATTCTCTATGGGTGGACAAGTCATCTGGTCTTGCCTCAAGCACATCCCTCACAGACTTGCAGGAGCGATTCTTATTTCTCCCGCCGTCAATTACTGGTGGCATAACCTGCCTTTAAATTTAGCCAACGAAGCATATTATCAGCAACTTCAACAAGATCAGTGGTCTTTGCGTGTCGCTCACTACCTGCCATGGCTGACCTACTGGTGGAACACTCGGACATGGTTTCCTGGTTTTTCGGTTATTTCAGGAAACCCGGCTATTTTCTCTCCCGCGGACATAGAGGTTGCAACAAAGCTAAATGCAATGACGGATCCAAACCAGGTACAAGCTCAGCTTGCCCTTTGATTATAAAGGGAGGGAACATTAATCAGCTAATTAACTTTTCTCAGTTAGATTGTAGTGCACAATATGTCGTAGGTTAGAAAAAATTTCTTAATTTACAACTGCTAGTTGATGTTAGAATAAGACACCCACTGACGGACTCCTTTATTTATTTACTATATTGTTATTTGTTGACGAGCTAGTTAATGGGACAGACTATATATCATTCTTAATTAAGTATCGTTTAATTTCTTGACCATTGATTAATGCTATATATATATATATATATAAGGTTATTTCAAAAACATATATAATCAAACAAATTTCAGTTAGTTAATCAACAACTCGTTTTAATTTGAGGTTTGTACTTCTTATAGTTGTCTTAAACGAGTACACAAACTATATATGGTTTGTCAGTCCTTTATGATTAAGATTTGAGTAAGTGCTCAGTTTTTTAAGTTACATTTTAGCCTTTAATTACTACACATGCTTATGATACTCTTTGAACTTGTATGTCTTAAAGGCACAATTGATGAAATCACAACCAAGACTCCAAGGAGAATTTGAGTCCATCCACCGTGACTTGATTATTGGATTTGGGAAGTGGGAATTTGACCCCATGGATCTTGAAAACCCGTTTCCAAACAATAACGGATCTGTTCATCTGTGGATGGGTAACGAAGATAGGATTGTGTCTGTGACGCTACAACGTTATATAGCACAACAACTGGGATGGATCAAGTACCACGAGGTCAACGGCGCAGGTCACACGTTTTCTTTTGCCGATGAGATGGGCGAGGCTATTCTTAAAGCGCTTCTTAACGTATAGAGTTAGCTAGGTTAACTTAGCAAGGAATTAATTGAAGTCCGGAACGTACAAAATAAGCAGAATATATGCTTTCGTGTTATGTACTAGTTAGTTTTTTTTCATTTATTAATTCTTTAATTTGAGGCTACTACACATACGAATCCTGTATCAATTTCTTACTTCTTTTTACACCGCAAAAATGCATTAATCATTTTGAATGAATATTTATGATATATAACAGTTGATTAATTTTTCAAAATGTATTTATATGTTGTGAATCAAGCTTTTGTTATATATATAATAACTCTCGATCGACTCCCGAATTCGCTATGAACCGGTCAATTCTAAGCTTACTAAAACCTATTCGTCTAGTGGTGCCCGCCTCTAAAAACATATGTACAGATTGCTTAAATAGTCTATCTAGAGACTACATTTAATTATACACTTTTTGTAAAAAAGCTACATTTATATAGAACTTATCTTATACTAAATTCAGCCATCTGTTAGCTAGAACTCTACTTGAAATTTTCTTTAAGTTTTTCAAACTTCTCTAGTATAGACTTGTTGAGAGTGTTACGGACAAAGACTTGCAACTCAACTCAATTACAAGTCTTCTGGCCGTCTTCTCGTGCCCGGCCCGCATCTTGAATTCTTCAACGTGTGATCATAGCTAGACTTATCTTCGGTTCTTCATGTTCAACGTACATCAATAAACCAAAACTCAGCTAAAGAATAAAAGAACTCGCTAAATTATGTACAGCATACATAGAAAACTCGACGTGTTTGGAGCTCACGTACTACTTAACTTTAGTTGAGTAGTCCATCCCAACAAACTTTCAATTATATGTCCTATTCACATTATCCTTTTGTGTCTAGTCAAATCAATGCAAATGAAGGTTTTAAGGGAAAAACCGTAATGGCTTGAAAACAGATTGCTTGATGGGAACGAGTTGCAAACTCCGAAAGGGGTTAAAAGCATGTTAACGGAGAAAAATCTATGTGAGGTTCGGGTTAACCCAAAAGTGACCCGAATGACGTATTTAAGGGTAAATAATAATAGATAGTAAAAGGCCAAGCGACTCTTTTTTGTATTTACCTATTCTTGTGAGTAAGTATTGTAATTTATTTTGTAAAAATAGAATTCAAGTAACAGCTTCAACTCTAAGTTGTCAACATACACACCAAAAACTTTGAAAGAGATTAGTGTGTGTTTGAGGTTCGGGTAACCCAATAGTGACCCGAATGACGTATTTAAGGGTAAATAATAGTAGATAGTAAAAGGCCAAGGGCCTCTTTTGTATTTATCTATTCTTTTGGGTAAGTATTGTAATATATTTTTTATAAAGAGAATTTGGGTTCCAACTTGGATGGATCAAGTACAACCAGGTCAACGGCGCATGTCACACGTTTTCTTTTGCGGATGAGATGATTTGGGTGATGCTATTCTTAAAGCGCTTCTCAAGGAAAGAAGGCGTTAGGGGCGACATATGTTGCACCTAACACCCCTGAAAGAACCAAATGAACAACTACTTTGTATTTATAATTAAACATCCAAACTACAACTAATGATTGTTCATTCAATTAACACAATAAAAGAACCACAATTAACAACTTAATTAGCAAAATCAAATGAACAACTATTTAATAGAATGTATTTGAGTATGTGCATGTGTCTATACACACTTAAATGTAATTATTAAAAATATAAGTATAAACATCTAACATCATAACTAAATTCATCAAGAATCAAATGAACAACTACTTTGATTTTATAATTAAACATCCAAACTACAACTAATGAGTGCTCATTCAGTTTGACACAATTAATGTAGGATCAAACACACAATACAACCGATGTTCAATTTTTTCTTGATGAAATCACATCTCTATATATTGAAATCACATAAGAAACTTGTAATCATTTGTATATATTTATCGGCCCTAAATATGGCGGTTTTCAAGTGGGTCCGGCCGGCGGTTACTATGTCGGCTACGGCGGCCGGCGGCTAAGGGGTGGGGCCGGTGGTTTTATATTTCTAACATTCACCCCCCCCCCCCCTAATGATATAATCAATAATCTTCACATCTGCTTTAAGACTTCATAAAAAAATCATCTTCGTATGAGCTATCACCCGTGCTTTCAAATCCATGAAAAAATACCTGGTGACGCTTGAATCTTCTATTGCTTTCACTCGAGAACCTTTGTGTTGCATTTGATTTATTTGATCTTTTGTCATAATTACTCTTGTACTTGAAATCCTCATGATGTCTGGTTTTGGTGGCTCCAACTGACTCACTTCTTATGCTAACTGAATCTCGAATTTTTTTTACAAATACTACTATTCACAAAAAAATTAACAAAACTAAGTGTGATAAATTTTATTTAGTGAAAACACTATAACCGGCCTTTGAGGGGACGGTTTTTAGTTAAAGTATGGTTTTCAAAGGCCGGTTTACCTCTTGGGAATGTGTGGACTGAATTGTTTCATATTTAAATAAATAAATAATAAATAACGTAAATAATTAAATGCAAATTAAATTATAAATTACATCTTTTGTATAAATAATAAACTAATGATTGTGACATAGTGGTGCTCTTCTATTTCTCCTAGGTATACATTCTTTTTCTACTTGTTTTTCAAAACTGAGATTCCAGGATAGATTAATATCTCTATGTGTGTCAAAATTGTTAAAAGGTAAAGGTGAATTAGCACGTCTATTTACATTTTCACCGGATGATGGCAAAGGTTGATAACAATGACAAAAAATATCACTATTGTTGGAGGGTTCTTCGGATCGAAGTTGATAATCCAGATCAGGCGTCATATATTGGAATTGGGGATCACATCCATACATGTTTTGTTGATGAAATTGATTTCTTGAACCACTCGCTTCACCCATTAAATGGTTATAATCAAAATTAAAACCACTATCGGGTGCACTATGGTTCGAGGTACCAGCCTCATATTGACCACAATTTTCCAGCACCCGATATTGGTTTTAATTTTGATTATAATCATTTAATGGGTGAAGCGAGTGGTTCAAGAAATCAATTTCATCAACAAAACATGTATGGATGTGATCCCCAATTTCAATATATGACACCTCATCTGGATTCCCTCCAACAATAGTGATATTTTTTGTCATTGTTATCAACATTTGCCATCATCCGGTGAAAATGTAAATAGACATGCTAATTCACCTATACCTTTTAACAAACAATTTTGACACAGATATAGATATTAATCTATCCTGAAATCCTAGTTTTGAAGAACAAGTAGAAAAAGAATGTAGACCTAGGAGAAATAGAAGAGCACCACTTTGTGGTATAGGTGTAATTTATTATTTATACAAAAGATGTAATTTATAATTTAATTTGTATTTAATAATTTATGTTATTTATTATTTATTTCTTTAATTATGAAACAATTCAGTCCACACATTCCCAAGAGTTAAAACCGGCCTTTGACTTTAACTAAAACCGGCATTTGACAACCCTACTTTAACTAAAAACCAGCCCCTCAAAGGCCGGTTATAGTGTTTTTGCTAAATAAAATTTATCCCACTTAGTTTTGTTAATTTTTTTTGTGAGCAGTAGTGTTTGTGAAAAAAAATTCTTGAATCTCCCGTTCATCCTCTCGTGTTGGCCGTTTGACCTCCCGTGTTGTTGGTAATATACCAATAATTTTGCTTTCTTCAATCACTATATCTTCATTCATGTGCAGTCGTTTCACATAACTTCACTGTTCTTTGTGCAGTCATCTCACATAACTTCACTTGGTTCCTGCACTCACTGCACTGTAATTCCTAGTTCATGTATTCACTGCAACTTTTGGTTCGTGCATTTACTACAATTTTTTGTTCGTGCATTCACTGCAATTTCTGGTTCGTGCATTCACTGCAATTTTTTGCACTCATTGCCAATTGTTTCTGCACTCACTGCAATTGATTTTGCACTCACTGCCTTTGATTTTGCACTCACTACAATTTCGTCGTAATTTCAGTAACAGTTGTCATGAGTAGTGTTGGTACTAAATCTTCTTTAACAAGATTTGATTGTTCTCTGACTTGCTTCTTGCTTTTGGTTGGACATTCAGGCAAAGTGTCCAAGTTTATGACATCGGTAGCACGTGATTTGAGATTTGTCTTTTGTATCTTCTTCAAAAGAATCATGTTCTTCATTTCTGAAATTATTTTGTGAGGGTTCCCGGTTCTTTCTTTCCAATCTGAATCTGTTATTCCCTCTTCCTCGCGAGTGATTAAATCTGACACGACCACGTCCTCTATAATCTTGGTTGCGATCTTCATGTTGTGTGAACATCAATCCCTCTTGTATGTCCACAAATCGTTCCCTTTTATATTTGAGTCTCTCCTCAAACGTCTTTAGTCTACCAATTGCCTCATCTAAAGACATGGTATTTAAATCTGCATATTGTTCTATGGAAGCAACCATATGAAGGAATCTATCTAGCACGGAATTTAACAATTTCCGTACAAGAACAGAATCTTCATAGGTTAATCCTAAACTTGTTGCTTTATTAATAATATTTGTCAGTTTTATAGTAAATGAATCAATAAATTCATTTTCTTTCATCTGCAACATCTCAAATTCTGATTTGAGTGACAACAGTCTTGCTTGCCGAACACTATTCACACCAACGTGTCTTGCAGTTTCATATTTTGAAATAAGCAATAATTGATCTTCGGGAAGTGATTGGTAAATATAAGCAATAGTTGTTTTATCCTTTTTAATATCAACCTCAGTTGTTAAATCTGAGTCAATCATTTCCCATAAACCATTCAAAATAATTTGCATACGCATTGCCTAAGTGGTATAATTATTTGATTTTAACATTGGACATTGAAAATGAGTTATTAATCTCATTTGTTTATTTTTGGAAGTTTCTCCCTTGTTATTATCACTTTCACTCATTTAAAACTTTAAATATTTATAACCCCCTTTTTTTAAAAAGCTTTCTTTGTTTTTATATATATGTTAGTCGAAAAGAAAAGTTGGTATAATCTTGTGGTTTTGGTTTTTTTTTTTTAAATGAGTAAAAGTTTATTGAAATAAAATTTCGGTGGGCTCTAATAAAAATTGGGCTCCCTTTTTTTTACTACCCAATTTATTACTTTCTTTTCAATTTTCAAACACTAGGTTTTGTAGCTTTTGGCTTCCCTATGCACCGCCTCTTTGAAATGCACGGTGGTTTCTCTCTTCTCTATGCACCCTTCGATTGAAGTGCCCGGTCGTCTCTTTCCCCTTTCAAAACTAGGGTTTTGCCTGGTGTACCACTCCTCTCGGTGGTTACTCCTCTGTTCTTCAAAAGAACTAGGGTTTCTTCCCTTGTACGTTGCTTCCACAGTCCCTTCGTGGGTTTCCTGTTTGGTGGCTTGGGTTAATCAAGAAAACTCTTTGGTTTCTTTGTTCAATCGTTGCCTGTAGTATCAACAATCCTTACGCCGGTTTTTGGTTACTGTCTATGATGCGATGAACGTTGTAACCGTCGCTTGCTTCTCCGGTTGTCTTCTCCGGTTCCGGCTACGCTAAGTTTTCCTATTAAGGGTGCCACGGTGGTAATTCTTCTATGGTCACCGCTTGGTATCCTTTCTTTTTTACGAAGAAAATCGAACCCCAAATGAGAAACTTCGATGGGTGTTCCTTGTGTTTCTTTATCACCATCGGTTTCTTGATTCTTTGGTATAATAGGTATATGATGAAACTTTGGTAGCTTTTACCAAAGCTCTGATACCAAATGTAGGATCAAACACACAATACAACCAAAGTTCAAACCTTTTCTTGATGAAATCATATTTCTATATATTGAAATCACATAAGAAACTTGTAATCGTTTGTACATATTTATAGGCCCTAAAAATGGCGGTTTTCAAGTGGGTACGGCCGGCGGTTACAATGTCGGTGGCGGCAGCCGGCGGCTAAGGGGTGGGACCGGTGGTTTTACATTATATCATTATTTCTCACAATTAACACAATAAAAGAACCACAATTAACAACTTAATTAGCAAAATCAAAACCCCTAAACACAATATTCTTAATTATCATAAGTTCATAACTAATCTGACAATGCTATTAAAAAAACACACACATCGGAACACACACATTGGAACACAAACATACAGGAAAATACACAAATAAACACACCTGAACACATACACACACCGAAACGCGCTCAAATTCTCTAACACACATAAACACACACAAATGAAGGTGTACACACACACCGAATCACACATAGCCACTGGCGAACACCCACACACATAAAGACAAACACAAAAAAATATGCAAAATCCATAAAATTTATACATAAATTTTAAGTTTGATGGAGCATTATTACCTTTAGATCGAGATGGATTCGTCAGCGGCGCAATGTGGGAGTCAGCAGCATGCGTAAACAGTGACAAGCCACGGCGAGGTGAGTGGCAGCTGGAAAGCGGCGAGGGCGGCTGGCATGCTAAGGCGAGAGGTGAGATTGATCGAAATAGAAGGCGATGTGTAATGGACTAATGAATGCAAAGTAGAGTAAGGGGCAAAAAGGGGCTTTTAATTCACAACGTTTAGGCGCGACAGTTTTAAAGGCGACACAAACCTTTAGGCGCAATAGAAACCTTTAGGGGCGACACCCAAAAAAGATGGGGAAGGTTGTCGGGCTTTTTTAATGAGAAATAGGCACGACGGCAATAGGGGCGACAATGGGCAATAGTGACGACGGGGTGTCGCCACTATTGCTCATTGTCGCCCCTATTTCCGTCACGCTTATTGCCCTAATTTCTTGTAGTGTATATGTACTAGTTAGTTTTTTTTCCATTTATTAATTCTTTAATTTGAGATTACTACACATATGAATCCTGTATCAATTTCTTACTTCTTTTCTACACCACAAAAATGCATTAGTCATTTTGAATGAATATTTAAGATATACCCGGGTCGACCCGGCCGCTCGAACAGGTTGACCGAGGACCCGGGACCCGGTGACTAGACCGGGTCAATGTAGAGCAGCTTTTTGGCAATTTATGGCCCGGAGTGACCCGGTCAGGTTAATGGTTGAACCAGTCGAACCGGTCTATATTGACCTGGTTTTGTATATAATATTTTTTTTAAAAACGTTTTTTTAACCTAAATCCCTAACTCACTTTCTAATGCTTCAAAATCTTTAATTTGATTTGATTGTGAACCTAGAGAATTGTTGTAATTTGATGTTTGAATTTTCTTTTCTTTTTTGTATTGTATGTTACCTTGAACTTGATTAATATGTTTGAATTGATGATATTATAAGTTTACATTTTTTTGTTAATGTAGACAATGTTTTTTTACTTTTTGTAGTTTATACATGTATGTATAGACATACACACACAAAACACACACACACACACACATACATATATATATATATATATATATATATATATATATATATATAAATTTGAAAAATCTCAGAACCAGGTTTAACCCGCCGGTTGACCCGTAACCCCGTAAGGAAACCGGGTCAACTAAAAAACCAGTTCTTAAAACATTGGATATATATAGCAGTTGATTAATTTTTTTAAATGAATTATCATCGAAGTTATCTTGAAGTTTTTAAAATTCTATAGTATAGACTTATTGAAGTTTTTTCTAATGTGTAACATTAATTCAAAAATAGTATTTGCATATCTTAAAACAATTATATATTGTTGCACATAGGGTTTTGAAAAGATCACCGTATATTCCAATACTTTTTAACATATTCCGGTGATGACAAAAATCAAAGTTTTTATCTTTCCAACAACATCATGAATTCAGGAAGAAGGTTTTTCTTTTCAAATTCCGAAAGATACATGTCAACATTAACCTGCAAACATATAACAAAAGCACAATGATCATAAAATCATGACTATGACGAGTGAGAGATCACACGATTAAGTAATGTGATCTTTTAATATCACCTACTTCTTACATTCTGAGAAGGAGAAGAGATCCCTATTTTATAAAAAGAAGAGACAAGAACACCTACAAAACTTCAAAAAAAAAAAGTAAGTAAGCATGTCTACAAAATTAAGAGGCGGCAAGATTTTTAAGTAGTGTTAAAAGGATCAACAGCTACATTTGAGGGGGGAACATCTTGTATAGAGAAAACTTAAAAGATAGGAAAACCACAAATACACCTCGCGCAACGGTAAAAGATTATTGTGTTTCAAAGCTCGAGATTAAAAGCTCCTCTGAAATCAAAGGAAATGGTCATAGTGTAGAAAAACAAAGGTTGAAAAGCCCGAGATTTTCACTGTGAACTCCAAATACAATATTATCATTGAAGAAGTCTTTGATGATTTCTTGAAGAATCAAAGGCAAAGAAACGAATACTCAAAACAACGAACGATCTCCATGTTACAAGAATAAAAGGGTGGTGGTAGGGCGGTCGATCTCCAAGAGGGAGAGGAAAGTGAGAGAGTGAGAGTGAGTGAGACAAATTGTGTGTGTGTGTGTATGGGGAGGAAAGAGTAGTAAATATACAATTTTATTTTAAAAAAAAAAGATAACTTTTATTTTAATTAATTAAAAATAAAAGGGTAAAAGCCTAAATGGGTAAAATGACTAAAAAAAAGTTTAAAATGTGAAAAAATCAAAATATCCTGATTTAACTGACTTTAGTAATGGTTAATGCTAGAAATGATTATCCCGTCACAAAATGTCTCTTAAAGAACTGTCTTCACTACTTTTGTAGTTAAAAGACTAAATCGGCATAAATGGCTAAGTTAAAGGACGATTTAAACAATTAACTCGTTTTCTAAAATTGACATCTAGGGTTGGGTTATCCTTAGAAAAAAGGTTTTTGTATTACTTAAACATTACCAGTGACAACACTTTAACATATTAGTTATATACCGAGGTCGCTTATGGCTAAGGCTTTGGGTGTCAACTTTGTGAAACCGGTATAGAGTTATCGATACAAGAAAAATTGAAAACCCTCTCCTCTCTCCTTTCATACACTATAATTAGGGGGTTCATGGTTTATTTTTTACACTAAAAATTTTGAGAACCATCTCTCTCCTTTCATAGCGTTATGATTCCAAGAACCCTCCCGGGTTTTAGTTTTCGGCTTCTAATTAAATTTTGATTGCTTGATCGTGTACGAGTCACTAACTCCAGCTAGCAGGAACTTGTTCACGCCATTACGAGTAGAACTTGGTAACTTTTGACCTCGCACAAAAAAGTGACACGAAGTGAAATGGGTAAAAGCAGGTCGACAAAAAAAATTGGGTTCGGATTAACCCGAAAGTGACCTGAATGACATGTTTAAGGGCAAAACCGTAAATTATAAAATTTTATTTAAAACTTAAATTTTAACTTTTAAAGGGGGGATTATGAATTAAATGAGAGAGCAAAATCTACATTCAACCAATAACATAAAAGAAGCTTTGTTGCATATGGTGCGAGATGATAAAAAGAGAGCTTAACTTCAGGCAGTGGCCGTTTAGTCTATGGTCCATTGGATGGTCGTAAAAGATTTAAAGTTAAACCAACAATAATTAAACCTTATCTCAGATCTCAATCTCTCTCATATAGTCGTGAGTCGTGTACCGGTTAAATTTATTGGTATGTAGTACATTACATTGTTTATTATATTTCTTTATATAAGTCGAATTTAAAAATAAAAAAGGAACTCGAATCAAATTGAGTAACACCGAATTCAAAGTTCAAAACGAATCACGAATGTTAACTTTTAAAGTTTGAATCTATGAGAAAAACGTATTTGAAATGCATACCGAAACAAACAAGGACTTAGAGAAACTAAAAATGAAAACACTATTCAAAAACCAAAAAAAAACTAATCGAACACATTAGGTCGATATGGGTTGAAATGTATCGACACGAAATTGAGATGAACACGCACGACATGAACGTGATAACCCAAAACCAACCGAATTTTCAACCTTGATAGTAGGTGGACTAGCTCGAGCGATTCAGGTAAATATGCTAACTCCCCTGGGTAGTTTATCTTATGAAGTAACCGAAAAAACTACACAACACTATCGGTTTTATCAAAGTATAAAATCAAGTTTTTGTAAATCGCTTTGATTATAACTTGTTCATCACCAAGTTTGGAACCTGGTGGCTAAATTGGATCGGTAAAAGCCATCAAAAACAAGATGGAAGCTAGAGAATGCGTATGGACTTCACAATGCGTTTCCCAAACACTATTATCCCGTCATCGATTGACTTCCTGGCTTCGTTTTGACTTAAAAGTTTTCCGCACGAACATAAGGGGTATCACCAAATGAAGAGATGCCGAAAGACATCTAGGAAACTTTGACAATAAATCTCTAGAAATGCTTGTTCGGCATCAAAAAGGGAAACTTCCCGAGTCATATTGTTTCTCCAAATGAAATAAAGCTTAACCCAAAGAAAATGAAGCAATCAAGAAAATGTCATCTCCAATTTTGACTTCTCAAGTTCAACTAGACTGTTATATACTTACTCAAGTTTAGCCAATTGACAAAATAAGTCCCTTAACTCTCATCGCTTATGATTTAGCCACATAACTAATTTATAAATAAAACTTTGGGTTAAATGCAAATCAAGTCCCTCACTTGTATGAACATAATACAACCATAACAAAAAGTCAAAAATAGCCAGTTAGATACTTCCACCTAAATAAAAACAATTATGAATTTAAAAATTCCTCAACTAAATAACATTAATCATTGAATAATAAACTTACTTGGGGCTACATCATGAAACTTGTTAAACAGTTCAAGTGGTTCATCAATTTGTTCAACCGGTTTTGTTTGTCGATAAGCCCATCGATAGTTTCATCAATTCGTTTAATAAGTTTAGGTTCCGCATTTGATGTTTATGTTATCTTGGATTCAATGTAGTGATAGAGAATGATGAAGATGCTAGTTGAACACCCTAAAGATGCAAGAACATGATGAAGATGTTTATCTTAAATAAGAATTAAAAAGTTAAAAAATATAACCTTGCAACTACTATTCAAGTTATCGATTGCATACAATACGTCATGGTTTTAAAAGTTTGTTATATTATTTATTAAAAAAGGGTTTATTGTATAAAATTGGTAAATTATCATTTACCCTAAAATTGATTTCAAGTATGTTTAACAATATGTGTGTCAAATAAGCCCAAAGTGTGTTAAGCTTTCTAAGCTGCTCCATTTAGTTTTTTATAGTAATTCATAATTTATTAAACTCAAGTCAATGAACAAAAGAGTGTAGCTGCATTAGCATTTCAACCCAAACCACAACTGTGACCTTTTTGCATAAACCAACATACACAACAATTAGCAGTTTGGTACCACTTGCTGTGACCCTTTTGAAATTTACAAAACAATCGACCTGAAAGCAATCGTTATTTGTATTACACGGTTAATAAACTGAAAAGTATTAAACTTTCTACGATTGAACGAAAATTTCTCAAATGAACATAAACATTATACCCAAGATTTTCGGCATGGCACACACCAGAACATGAAAACTAGGAAACTGTTTCCATTTCGGCTCCTAATAAGACGATATTATCACACAAACAATAAGTGTCGATGCAAATGAATTAACCTACGCATACCTCCATTGTTTAAACATCCAATCTTTACAAATTCTTCCAAACGGAGAGTTGAAACTGCATTACACCATAAACTTTATCAGCTTTGATATTAAGAAGCAAAATTATGTTTGTTTTCTTGGTATATCAAAAGATAAAATGCTAAATCTTATTCGTGACTATGTTTGTCGATATGATAATAGACAAAAAGAGCTCTTGTGATTCTATACTAGAAGATAATGGTAATAGAAATCACAATCATATTTTAGACATTAACAATGTAATGTTTTGTAATCTTTTACACCAAAGAGGTTTTTTTTCATGTAGCAAACTCACACACACCCTAAATCTACACCTTTTGTCTCAAGTGAGACTTGAATCCTCAACCACAAACATGGAGGAACACCAAGAGGTTGAGAGCCACCCAACAATTTAGATTATTATGGTGGTAGATATGTCTGGTAATCATATTTAACACAAATAATTGATAAGAAATTCATAAATTCTAAAAGTCAACTCAACCCAACCCGTACTAAAATTACACGCTTTGACCCTTACCCGACCCTCCAATTTTGCCATCTTTATTGTTAATAGATGCAAACAGTAGTTACCACACAGTTAAGATTTGAACCACAGTGATCTTATTGTTGAAACTAGGTATCCAATATTGAGTTTTACACCTGTTTTGAACAGATGAAATGATCCTGCTACTAAAATTGAGCAAATCACAAGTGATTTTCAAATAATGTTAGTAATTACCATGTGCTATGCAAATAGCATATTTTTAAGTTTTAATACCAAGAAAATAGAGTCAGAAAGGATTTGAAACAAGAAACTAACCATCAAAGTGCCATTTCAGCCTGCAATGCAGCAAGTTCATCTTCCTCAGCTGTGTTCTGGCGAGGAGGTGGACGTGTTTGCTGTCTGCCAGCTGGCATATGGACAGGAGCAGCAGGTGCGGTTGTGGCAGGCTGTAGAAGCTGCTCCTCTAACTCAGCACCTTCCAACTCTTCAAGTTCAGCCTCCAACTCATCCTGCATTTTTACACAATTGATTAATTCCACTAATAGATAAGAAATGTAAATTAATTTCAAAGTATAATAAGTTTTCTATAATATCTCGAAATCTGGCTGTCATCAATTATTTTCATTGATTTGTATGTAAGGTCAAAGTTGGTTTTCATCAGGCTTAAAGTTAACACACGTGAGATTCAAAACAATCAGACTTTTGTTTAGAAAAATGTAGCCAAATTTTGAATTTAACATCTTTTTTTCTCAAAATTGAATAATTCATGAGATTTGAAGTCAAAGTTTGGTACATGTGACGATGAAGTCAAAACATATTATTGAATTAAGAAAAATTTAAGAGTTCATGCCTCATCAAAATCAGCTGCTGCACCGATAGGTGCTGCTAATGCTTCCTGAATTTGTTTCATGTTCTCCGTTTGCTCGTTTATCTCATCCATTGTCTTGTCGACGTCATCAATATTCCTGCATCCCCAAAATACATTAAACCCATAAGGAAACTTTGACTATATCACATTAATTTAAGGGTAAACCACAAACTTGAAATGTATCGACTGCCAAAAGCACAAGCATTACAAATAAATTTATAATACTCTTCTTATAGTACGTTTTAAATTTATAAACCCATTAAAGTGTTAAACTGACAGAAATTGGGCTCCTTTATTTTTACAAGAATGAATCACATACATATTAAAACTAGAGGCTCATACTGGCTTGGAACAATCATGTGAAGTTCTAAACTTCAAAATCAACATTTAATCTTAATATAAAGTATAATAGCGATCCTAAATTATTAAAAGAAATATAAACAGTACCAACTGAAAACTTATATTAAAAGACAGGAATTTGGTTTCATAGGAATAAAATAGGCATAATGTATAGAGATTGCAAAAATGGGTGGGTCACCTCATGGATTGCATAACGAGTCAAACAGGTTTGGGTCAAAAATGAGTTGTTCTTTAATGCAACCAAAATGTGTAATCTTTCAATGTCACTCAAACGGGTTAATAGATTTTTCAATCTTAAAATGATTAATGTCTTAGATATGATTATAAAAGTATAAAACCCATAGCCTTAAAAACTCTCTAATTTGTTTGAATAACTTGATTTAAGAAAATATAAAACATATGAACAACAGTATCATCCGCTCTGCTCATTTCATTCTTAGGTATTTTTTACAATTTGATCATTCACCTGTTAAAGATATAGCTAACCCAAAACCACCCTGTTTACAAATAAATGAGTTAAAACTTGCCACCTCTGATAAACTAATAATAAAATTTGAAACTTACACAGCCTTTTGCATTGCTTTCATTGCTTGAGCTCCAGTTCTCAATGCATCCACAGTCTCTGTGGTAGCTTTTGCACCTTCAAGCATTATCATCTGATATTCAGGGAGACATTAGTTAGTTAAAATAACTATTTGTTCACAAAGATTTCTATAAGTAAAAATTTATAGTATTCAAAAAGCACCTGATCATGAATTCGCAATTGAAAATTGCCAAGCTGTTCAACTTGCTGTTCATAAAGTCTTTTTCGCTTTAAACATTGTATTGCCGCTGAATAATTACCATATGCAAAAGAGGCAAGAACCAATTTAATTAGTATTTTTACCTTTACAAACAACACACGAACAATGTTTCAGTTCAATTTAACAGAAAAGTAACAATTTATAATAGAGAACATCAAATAGAAGAATCTTAAGAAAGAGGATTTTCAATAATGTTCTTCAAATCTTGAAAAAAATTTAATATGTATTACTAACATTTAAGGATCTAATGTTCAGTGAACCGTGTTCTTTTTGTCTTTTTTCAAACATCAGCTTTAAGTAGAATGTTGTCAAAAGCCCAGCTGTAACTACAAAATACAAATAGTTCGAAACTTGTCCAGCACACCCTCCTGCTTTTTTCCCTTTATTTTTAAGCTTCAGAACTTACGCCTTTGCACTTATCAAAAAAACAAAACCGTCCTTACATTTGCATAAAATCTCCAATTGGCCCTACTTAGTCACAAAATGAGGTCAGATCAATCTAAGAATGTGTAATGTAGCAAATATCTAGGACTGCAATCAAGCTGATTCAGATCGACGTGGTGCCAAAATCAAGCTCAACTTAAACCAAGCCGATTTTGAGCATTTTCCGAGTCGATTTCAAGTAGCTCGCGAGTTGTTTCGCCTTAGTTACACCCTTAAGACATACATTTAGATACGCACAACCATATATAGGGGCATAAGGCTGGTTATTGTAATCTAATAAAAAAATGTAGGTAAAAAGAATAGGAAGGAATCAAGCTGATGAGACATGTGCTGACCTCTTTTTCCTTGCTACTCCTTTCGCTATAAGTGTATTTTTATTTGATCATACCTCTATATAATATGTTTATAGAGTATAATGCAAGGCTACTCAACTATTCAGCTTTCTTTAACTAATGCCACTCAGCTTTCTTTATAGGCCACCCAAGTAGTCATCTACTTTCGTTAATGCCCAATCCGTCCAAAAACATGCTGAGTAAAAGGAAAAAATATTTTTGATATTTTTCCTAGTGTAAAGTAAAAAACAATCAAACACCAAACATTTTCACCATTTTGCAAGGTTGTAAAAATTGCTCGACGGTATACACTCAGTCGACCACCTTCAAGCGATTAATCGGCCTTGGCAGTGATTAATCGGTTTCTTGGCGGGACTCTAAATTATAAAGGAATTTATTTTTAAAAAAATAAATATTAGCAATATCCTAGCAAAATAAGTCAATAACCATCAAAAAGTTTAACAAGCTTGACTCGTGTAGACAAGAAACTTAAGGATAACAGAGGAAATGTTCCACAAACATGGAATTACTACACAAATGATAAGCCTTGAGTATACCCTCAAACCTTTTAACTAAAGACTTTAGATTAGAACATGCATAAACATAATAAATATACTTTTGCAAAAGAGAACTTAATTTTTTTTCTGGAAAAAAAAAAGAAAAAATGGGAGGATCTAAAATCAGCATTGAACATTTGAGAATGCAAATTTAGAATGTTGTTTTTAAGATATTACTAATAACTTCTACTTGCAAGAGTGCAGAACATAATACTTTCAACTATCAATTCATACCTCGTTTATTTTTTGCTCTAGTGAATTCCTTTGCCTTTTCAACTTCTGCAGCAGCTTTCTTCAAAAGTACTTTTTCTTTCTTCTCAAGCATTTCAAGTGTCTGCACATATTATTTATTTATTGAATACAAGCAAAAAAAAGAATAACATTTCAAGGGCCATTGCAAGTATTAAAAGTCTCTCCGTAGATGTGGTGAAGACATATTCACCATATGCATGCCAATGAAGAAATGTTATAGACAAAGTAAGAACAAACGAAGCAAAACAGAACAGCACAAGTTCATATTCTCCTTGGACTATAAATTTGCTTCAAGTACCAATTCACAACAGAAAGGCCAAAGGCGTATGATTGAACTATACTAAAAACCTATCAATCATAAATAACAGAGCATAGACCCACTTATAATTCTATAGTCAAGGAAAAACAACAGTAATGCTTCACGGCTCACTTTTATAACTCGATGTGAAAAGAGTATATAAGAGAGAGATTAGTCCATTACCAAGAACATCATACTAAGAGTCAAGTAGAACATAACTTTTAGAGGTATATGCATGTGCCCTAGAATATTTTGATAGTCATTCATGTAAATGCAGATATATGTTCTTTGGTATGTACCAACTTAATGACTATTAAGTTTTAATGGCACCATTAAACTAGTTATGTTCATTATTAAAATTTGTTCTTTTCTTCCATAAGATCGTATATAGCAAAGCAAAATAGTGAAGAACCCAAAAGCGTCTTACTTTACATATAATTTTCATAGATTTTACATGTTCGTTCTCTAAAATCAACTGTAACTGACATCACAAGAAGTCAAGAATAGCCCATAGCCTATAAGATCACACAAATATTTCGTCTAGGCAAAAGTAAACCATTTAGCAACCTAATAGAAATCCCATACAAGAAACTGACTAATTGGAATGCACAAAACCGTGATACAGATGGCACATGAACCCTAAATACATTTTCCCCCAAATAGACTACTTGAAACCAAATCAAAAGGTCCTGAAAACTACCAATCCTTCGTAGAAATCTAAACGAAATTCTCAAACAAATTAAACAATGAACAAAGAAATAGTCAAATTTCTCGAAGTCCACCGGAAAGACGTACACTTAATCTCAAAGATTACCTCATTTAATTTGTCTAACGTTGTTACAGCGTTAGCTTCTTGCTTAGGTTTGCCGAACATTCGCGAAAACATCGTAGCTCTTTTTTTGCAGGAAGTCCTACGATCTGATCCGATTAAAAGCAAAAAACTTCAATAACGAAATCCCACGATCCTTTGATGGATAATTATTCAAATAGATATACACAACAAAAGTCAAAGTAAAAAACAAAACAATCGTGCTATCAGAACGAAACCTGGGGATTAACAAGTGGGATCAAGTGATAGCTCTTGAACTTTATCTAAAAAGAATCAATAAGATTTAATGAAAGATTGATGTAAAACCAAAAGGGGGTTTTGATAACGATGAATGTCGAAGGAATTTGGATGCGATGCGTTGTTTGAAGTGAGGACTGAGGAATCCAATTGGGGAGGAGGACTGCTATGGAGGGAGGGATTTGCTTAGGCGTATTGGTTACCTCCAACGTCGATACGCGCTTTACTCGGTAGCGTATTTGAGGATTGCGAGGGCTTCATTGTGTGGCACACGTTTACTAGCAACCCATCGTCGCATCATACTATCACACCTCCGAATTGAATTAGGGTGTTCACTATTCGGAAAGCTATTGGTTTGTTTGGTTTTCGATTCGGTATACTAGTTGGGTATCCCGTAAAGCAACGAGGGATGTGAGTATGATTTGCGACAACGGTTAGAAGTGAAGAGTTTATTATCAGTCGTACGAAAACCTCTCTTACTAAATGTTCTTGAGATTTTTTAAAAAGGGTTTAGTTCGTAAATATGTATCAAACTTGTCACGTTTTGCTATTGTATGTACTGAACTTTTAAAGTTACCATTTAATTTATTCAACTCTTAAGTTTACCATTTAATGTATCAAACCTGGTATAGTAGGTAAAAGGTTGACATGGCATCGGTTTTAGTGACATGGCATCTTAAGTGGCATCACATGGCCGTTGACGTGGTTTTTCCTCTTTATAAATAATTTAATATAAATTATTATTAAAATTAATTAATTAAAATGCCAATAATAAAAAAATGAAAATGAAAACAAAAATGATAAGCACCAATAAATGGTAAATTCATACTTGATTTCATTTTCTTTTTCATCTGTTGTTAAGGGATTTTGAAGATTCTAAACCTGAGTTTGTATGTACACTTTTAGGATCTGGGTTTGACCCCAAACCTCTTTCATTTATTCATCTTTCGTCTTCAAAGGTTCAGAGGTTTTTTTGAAGGTTCAATTATTGCAGATTGAAGAAGCAGTTTCGTAAGTGATTAGGTTTCTATTTATAGCCATCATGTATGTATTCTATTTCACAACCGGCGTGTTCATATTCAACAATCGGAGATCTTCACCGTGTGGGATTTTTGTTCGGTTTCTTTTAATCGTCCTATGACTTAGGTTTCTTAGATCTTGTGATAAGTTCTAATTTATGGTTCTTGGTTGCCGTGATTATGGGTTTTGAATTCCTAATCTGAACTATGAGTTAGGGTTCATGATTGTGCAATTAGGGTTTTTAACATCTTAGGAGGCATTTGGTTCACAGATTTTTTTTATAGGATTTGCATTCTGTTAAAAGATTTGCATTTTGCAGGATTTACATTTGACAGGATTGTGAATCCAGTCTTGTGTTTGGTTGACAAAATCTATCAGGATTTGCATTTTTGAAATCCTTTTTTGTTTGTAATTCAATCAAAGGATTTGGATTGTTTCTGTAACAAATAACAGAATTGCCCTTCGGTTATATTTTAAACAGTTTTTTTAATTAATTAATTGATAAATAAATAATAACTAATTAATTTACACTATTAATAATCTTCTGTCATAATCACCTAAAGTAATCTTCTGTCAAGCATAGTATCAAGACTTTTTTCTTTCACTATATTGAAAATTCTAATCTAATATATTTAAAGATAAATAAAAAATGACAAGGAATCTCATTGGCATATATCTGATAGGAATTGAACCTATGAAAGCAAAGATGAAAACAAAGAAATATTTTCTTAAAAACAAAGAAATTCTATCCATCTATTGCCTGGTATATGACTCTATCCATCTATTGGTAGGTACCATTCTCACAATTTCACTTCACATTTCAATTTTTAAAGTTGTTAGAATCAAATTTGCATCTTAAACAGGTTATTAGGTTTTCTAAATCGAATGAGAATTTGTGATAAATCCTAACAAATGAAGCATACAACTTGAAAAGAAAGAGAAACAGATCGAGAGGACAAACACATGAAAGAGAAACAGATGAAAGATAAAGAGAAAGAGCTTCGTTTACACATAGACAAACAGATCAAGAGGACAAAAACATATGAAATATACTCACCTTCTAAAGAAAGAGAAACAGATCGAGAGGAAGCAGGCGACGCAGGGCTTCAGGCGACGGAAAGAAACAGATCAAGGTGACGCAGGGCTTCGAAGGCGATGCAGGCTTCGATGCAGGTTTAGAGGGTGAGAACGTCGACTAGGTTTAGTCGTTTAAAGGGGTAACGTCGAATAGGATAGAGGTGATTTAGTGTAACACCAACTTTGCATATACTAGATTTTAGCAAAAATTTGCGTTTTTTTTAAACAAACGTGAACTTAATCACGATCATATATCATTTAGCAGCGGAATATTTACAATAAACTGTGTTTCTGTATCTGGTGTTACACTACAAAATAACCGACCACAATGTAATTATTACAACATCAAGTGTTTCCGCAAAATATCCAGAGGTAGGGGACCCGGCTCCCCAGGCAATCTATCTTTGATCTGCAAAAACAGTTAACATGGCACCGTTAGCTACACTTAGCTAGTGAGCACAAACTTGACATAAACTTCATTAGAGTAAGAACATGCATTTCAGGAATTAAGCATACAATGTTATCCTATCACGTCGTGGTGTGCTGACATGATCGGTATAAGTTGTTTCTTGCAGGATAGCTAGTCCCGCTCAACACCAATACACCGGGGAATCAGACACAACCCTCCGCGCTGGTGGGGGAGCATAAAGCAGTCCACCAAGCATCGTTAACGGAACCAGAGGCTTCTTAGGTAACTCGGCCATTTCTGAATGATTAACCCTCATGATATAAGGCACGGCGGTTCTGCAGAACCTATGATCCGAAATGTTACCTCGAATCACCGTTAAATCCCGAATCTCCTGATCAAGGGTCCCTGGGATCCAGCTAACCGGCTGACCTTAACCATGCTTGCTGATGTTCGCGAACACATACACATATCTTGTTCATTTACTTAGCATGCATATTCATTTACTTCTTTTAGCATGTAATTACAATCAATTACTCCTTTACGGATCCAATCTGGATCCCTAGCATGTATATCATCATATCTTTACTTAACTGATTCATTCAGAATCAGTATCATACATAGCATCCTTTTATCTAAGCGGTTACACTTAACTTACTTACATCAGGTATTTAACATGGATCCTGCTGGCATACACTTAACTTACTTACATCAGGTATTTAACATGGCATTGTACTTTAAATAACATGGCAATTCTTACTTATCAACTTATGACACAATCGTACTCAAATCATTTAACACATAATTCCTGCTCCACCGAGGCTTATGGAAGTCGGTACTCACCTGAGTGGCTTAACAGGTAGTAATTTAACTTCTTGCCTTGTCTAGGGTTTCAAGTTCACCTAGAACATTAGGATTTATTTTTTAATCATCTTAACATACTTAGAATAGCTACAAAGCCAACACAGGAAATCCCCAAATCCGGATTCCACGCAAATCCGATAGACTGTCGGATTCCATGAAATCTGACACTTCAAAGGGAAATCCGAAACTTAGGTGCCGTTTGGTTCGCAGAATGTTTATGAGGGAATTGGAATCTATGAAGGAATTGGAATCTGTCAGGAATTGGAATTTGAATTTGTGATCTGTTTGGTTGGCAGGAAATGGAATTGGAATTTGGTTTCAGTAATGTAAAATGACAGAATTGTCTTTCTTATTCTTTTACTTATTTCTAGTTTGTTTTATAACTTTTATATAAATTTTAAAATATTAAAATTTCATTTTATTGATTGATCGTTAATATCAATAAATTATGAAAATCACGCTAATAAACATCATAACTTAATATTATTACAATACTCACATGCATAAATTCAAGTCTTATCGGTCTCAAATAATATGTTTCCCATGGTAAGTCGAAAAGATTAAACATTGTGGAGGAAAACAGAGAGAGAGAAAAGAGAGACTCATTTGAGGCTAAGGCGGAAGCCAGCGACAGAATGGCGAAACCTGGCTGCGACTACGACTGATGAAGAAATGCAGTGGTGGAAGGTCTGGAGGCGCCACGCTGTGGCGGAGGGTATGGGGATTGCGACGGAGGAAGGCTACGACGAAGGGTCTAGAGACTACGACGGATGAAGACTGTGACGGAGGGTCTCGAGGCGGCGAAGGAGGAAGGTTGCGGCAGAGGGTCCATAGGCGATGACGGAGAAAGACGACAATAGAGGAAGGCTACGGCAGAGGGTTTGGAGGCGGTGAAGGAGGAAGGCTGCGGCGGAGGGTCCGGAGGCAACGGTGGAGGGTCTGGAGGCAACGGCGGAGGAAGACGTGACGGAGGAAGGTTGCGACAGAGGAAGGCTGCCGCGGAGGGTCCGAAGGCGACGGCGACGGAGGAAGGTTGCCGCGAAGGGTCGGGAGACGGCGACGGAAGAAGGCTGTGACGGAGGGTCAGGAGGAAACGGCGGAGGAAGGCTGCTGTGGATGGTTTATAGGACACAATGAAGGAAGGCTGCGGTGGAGGCTCTGGAAGCGGCGACGGAGGAAGATTGCGGTGGAGGGTCTAGAGGCGGAGGCGGAGGCGGAGGCAAAGTGTCGGTGTTTGGAGGGTAAAGTCGGCTCACATGTTATGATAATGGAATGAGATAAATATATTAGGGCTATAGAGATGTTTAAAGATGACAAGGTAATATTCCACATTCCCTCATTCAAAGGATTTTAAAATCCCTCCATCTAGTGATGGAATTCACTTTCCCTCATTTGATGGATTCCAATTCCTTTAGATTCCCTCATTAAAGTGAACCAAACACAGGAATCCTTAGGAATTGGATTCCAATTCCTTCAGAATCCTAAGGATTCCTACCGACCAAATGCTACCTTAATGAATCCGACACTTATCGGATTTCAACACTTATGAACTTGAAAACTTGGTCACAAAGTTGGAAATCCGACTTTCAATCGGAATCCGACACTTTTGTCGGAATCCGACACTTACATAGAAATCCGATTCTTTCGGATTTTGACTTGTGAGTTACATGGACATTGGGAAATCCGATACTTTCGGATTTAGACCCATAACACGGATTTAAACACGTGGATTTAGACATGCGGATTCCAACACCCTAAAGTCTCGGAATCCGACACTTAATTGGATTGTCAACATGCGGATTACGACATCTTCATGTCTCGGAATCCGACTGTTCTAACATGGAAACCGCCATCTTCATTGGCTTATTTCCAGAGCTTGTTTCTTGTTTGTTTTGACATTTATACATTCTGAAAACACTTATTTTCGATGGTATGACTTTGAAAACACATCAAACCCACACAACAACACCAAACAAACAAAACCCACTTGCAAAGTAAGCTTTGCATGTTCTAAGTAGTGTTTTGCAAGGATTTGAGTTTCAATCATGCTTTTAATCATAAAAACAGTTTCATATGTATTAAATCTTAACAACAATAAGTAGCTACCTTGATTTGGAATTCAAAACCACCAAATCCTTGTTGCTTCAAGAAATGAGGGAAAACAGAAAGAGTAGAGAGAATTCCGAGAGTTGCTTGTTTTGGGTTTGCCTTTGGTAACTTTGACCAAAAGTCAACATTTCCATATATATATATCTTACCAAATCCAGAGGCACCGCCTCTGGATTTCTTTTATTTTCTTTTTTTCTTCCTTTTTACTTTCATATATATACATATATATGCATTAACAAATAATATACAATTAACTTTTCATTATCATAACTAGCTTACAGCTTTAATTACACATCTAACAACTAGGCCCAAATCGAAGATGCTACAAATCTACCCCCTTAAGAAGATTCCGTCCTCGGAATCTACTCAGTGATAAACAGGTGAGGGTATCTTGTTTTTATCTCGTCCTCGACTTCCCACGTCAGGTTCGGTCCTAAACTGTGTGTCCACTTAATAAGAACTAGCTTGATCATCTTCTTTCGTAGCTTCTTGACCTTTGTGTCAAGAATTTCAACAGGTTCTTCTACGAGTCGCTTAGAAGAGTCAACCTTCAGTTCTTGTAACGAAACAATTTGTTCCTCTTCAACGTTGCACTTACGCAAGTAACATACGTTGAAAGTATCATGAATTCCAGATAGCTCAGGTGGCAGCTCAAGAGTTACCATCTGATCATTGACTTTACGCACAATCTTGAATGGGCCTATAAAACGTGGACTTAGTTTCCCTTTGCGTCCAAAGCGAATAACGCCCTTCCAACTCGATCTCCGACATCGAATGTAGCGGGACGACACTTAGGATCCGCATACATCTTCTGTCGATCTCGGGCTGATTTAAGCTTCTGTAAAGCCACATTCACTTTATCTGAGGTCATCTGGACAATCTCAGGTCCAACAAACTGTTTCTCTCCGGGCTCCAACCAGCAAGTTGGAGTACGACATCGTCTCCCGTAGAGCATTTTGTACGGTGGCATTCCAATACTAGAATGATATGAATTATTATAAGCAAATTCAATCAATGGGAGATGAGAATCCCATGATCTACCGTATTCAAGTACACACGCTCGAAGCATGTCTTCAAGAGTCTGAATCGTTCTTTCTGATTGGCCATCGGTCTGCGGGTGATAGGCAGTGCTCAGATGCACACGAGTGCCTAACTCACGTTGCAAACTTTGCCAGAAATTAGATACAAATCTGCAGTCACGATCAGAAACAATTGAACAAGGAAGACCGTGAGGTGTTACTATCTCATCAATATAAAGCTGTGCCAAACGAGTCAACGAAGCCGACTCGTTGGTTGCCAAGAAATGAGCACTTTTAGTCAATCGGTCAACAATGACCCAAATCATATCGTGCCCCTTGAACGTCTTTGGCAACTTCGTCACAAAATCCATCGTTATGTGATCCCATTTTCATTCCGGAATGTCAAGCTGTTGCAAATTGCCATAAGGCCTTTGATGCTCTGTCTTGACTTGGGCACATATCTGACATTTCTCCATGAATGAAGCAATGTCTTTCTTCAGAGTGGGCCACCAATACAACCTTTTCAGGTCATAGTACATCTTGGTGATACCCGAATGGATAGACAACTTAGACTTGTGAGCTTCTTGCAGAATTAGCTCACGATTATCCCCCAAGAAGAGGCACCCAAATCCTGGATTGAAAAGTCTTCAATCCACGATTATCTTCAGCCAGCTAGTCTTTTAACTTTTTCATCATTTCAGATTTCATATTGTCTTCTTGCAAAGCTAATTGCTGGGCGTCTTTTAACTTTGCAATCAAATCTAATACAACTGTAAGCTTCATGAACTTTGCCTCTGCTACTGGCCCCTTATGGCTTAAAGCATCCGCTACAATATTGGCTTTACCGGGATGGTAGCGAATTTCACAGTCGTAGTCTTTGATTAACTCCAACCAACGGCGCTGCCGCATGTTGAGTTCTCTGTGTAAAGACATACTGCAAGCTTTTGTGATCTGTACATATCACACACTTAGTGCCATAAAGGTAGTGTCTCCACAATTTCAGTACGAAGACAACAGCAGCAAGTTCGAGATCGTGAGTTGGGTAATTCCTTTTGTGAGATTTCAGTTGCCGAGAGGCACAAGCGATTACTTTATCTCTTTGCATAAGAACACAACCCAACCCCGCATAAGAGGCATCACATAAAACAACGAAGTCCTCCGAACCCTCCGGCAAGGTAAGAATCGGAGCCTCGCATAACAATCGCTTTAAGGTCTGGAACGCTTCCTCTTGAGCTTCCAACCAGACAAATGCAACATCCTTACGAGTCAGCTTGGTCAACGGACCCGCAAGTTTCGAGAAATTGCGAATAAATGGCCGATAGTAGTCGGCCAAGCCAAGGAAACTCTTTATTTCAGAGGGAGTTCGAGGAACCTCCCAATTCATTACCGCTTCCACCTTATCTAGATCTACTTTAATGCCTTCTTGACAGATAACATGGCCCAGAAAATGAACTTCCCTAAGCCAGAATTCACATTTAGAAAACTTAGCGTACAATTGTTCTCGTTTAAGAGTCTCGAGAACCTCACGAAGATGACGCTCGTGATCAGCCTCAGTCTTCGAGTACACAAGAATGTCGTCAATAAAAACAATCACGGATTTATCTAGAAAAGGATGACAGACACGATTCATTAAATCCATGAATATGGCAGGAGCATTGGTCAAGCCGAATGGCATAACCAAGAATTCATAATGACCGTAACGAGTCCGGAAAGCCGTCTTCGGAATGTCTTCTTCATGGACTCGCACTTGATGATACCCCGAACGGAGATCAATCTTTGAGAAATACGTAGCTACCTGCAATTGATCGAAAAGATTGTCGATACGCGGAAGAGGATACTTATTCTTTACAGTTCGCTTATTCAGATCCCTGTAATCGATACACATCCTCATGGTTCCATCCTTCTTTTTGACAAATAAGACAGGAGCTCCCCAAGGTGAGGAACTAGGACGAATGAAACCTTTTTCGAGTAATTCCTGGATTTGAGTCATCATCTCGCGAATCTCATAATGAGCAAGACGAGATGGAGATCTAGCTACAGGCGTAGCTCCAGGAATCAATTCAATCTTATACTCAACGTCTCTTACCGGAGGTAAACCCGGTAATTCATCAGGAAAGACCTCATGGAATTCAGAAACTACCCTGATATCTTGAACTGGTCGATTTTCCATCGCAACATCAATGACATATGCCAGGAAGGAATTACAACCCTTAGCTACAGACTTTTGAGCTTTAATAACGGAGATAACAGGAATATCATACTCCCGTCGTTCTCTACAAGCAACTGCATAAGATCCATCAGCAAGAGGGATCTTAATCATCTTCTTGGAACAGAGAATCTCATCATCTCGCTTGCTAAGCCAATCCATCCCAATCACGACATCGAAGCCCGCAATAGGCATAACAAAGAATGAGATAGGGATACTACTCCCATCAATATAAATAACGGCAATTGGGACTTTCTCGGTAACCGAGACTACTTTGCCGTCCGCAAATTCTACATTAAGAGGCTCGTCTAAAGCCATAACAGGTAACTGAAGTCTTTTACGACAAGCAACAGAAACAAAAGAATATGTTGCTCCATAATCAAATAGTACACTAGCAGGAAAGTAATTAATAAGAAATGTACCAGTGACGACATCACCTGCAGCCTTTGCCTCCTCTGCAATCATCTGAAATGCCCGCCCTTTAGTACGCGGGGCATTGTCTTTCTTTTGCCCTCCAGAAGACCCAGCTGCTCCGGAGCCTTGTCTCTCAGGGCAATCAACCATTTTGTGACCGGGTTTGCGACACCGGTAACAAACATCTTCTTTGTATCGGCATTCATTCACTGAATGCCCTCTCTGCCCACACCTGCCGCACCTCCTGGTTGCTGCAGAGCATTCCCCGGAGTGATAGGTATGGCATGAAGAACACCAAGGATCATTAGGTCTTGGTTTCTTAGGAGCTTCAGATTTCCAACCTCCAGAGGATTGCCCTTTTGAAGAGCCCGATTGGAGAGATGGCTGAAACTTCCTTTTACTCCCACCACTGGAATAATTACCCCGACACTGTATACGATCACCTTCAATTTATCGGGCCACTTGAAACGCCCGATCTAGTGTTGGAGCTGCCCGCACATGGGCACTGAATTCCAGTGGCAAAGTCGCCACAAACCTTCTTATCTTCGTGACTTCATCTTGTATCAGGTGTGGAACAAACCTCATATTATCAGTGAATGAGGTGATGTGTTCTTCGATCGGTCTATCTCCCTTCCGGAGATCTGTAAACTCATGCTCCATCCGCTCCATATCATATTCAGTACAGTACTTCTAGAGCACTTTTTCAGAAAACTGCTCCCAAGAGAGAGCACTATTGAGTGCTCTATTGGTAAAGAGATATTGAGTGCTCTCTCTTGGGAGCAGTTTTCTAAGAAAGTGCTCCAGAAATACTGTACAAAGTATGATATGGAGCGGATGGAGCGAGAGTTTACAGATCTCCGGATGGGAGATAGACCAACTGAAGAACACATCACCTCATTCACTGATAAGATAAGGTTTGTTCCACACCTGATAATAGATGAAGTTACCAAGATAAAAAGGTTTGTGGCGACTCTGCCACTGGAATTTCGTGCCCATGTTCGGGCAGCTCCAACACCGGATCGGGCGTTTCAGGTGGCCCGACAAATTGAAGGTGATCGTATTCAGTGTCAGGGTGATTATGCTAGTAGTGGGAGTAAAAGGAAGTTTCAGCCATCTCTCCAATCAGGCTCTTCAAAAGGGCAATCCTCAGGAGGTGGGAAATCTGAAGCTCCTAAGAAACCAAGAGCTAATGATCCTTGATGTTCTTCATGCCGTACCTATCACTCCGGGGAATGCTTTACGACAACCAGGAGGTGCGGCAGGTGTGGGCAAAGAGGGCATTCGGTGAATGAATGCCGATACAAAGAAGATGTTTGTTACCGGTGTCACAAACCCGGTCACAAAATGATAGAGTGCCCTGACAGACAAAGCTCTGGAGTAGCTGGATCTTCTGGAGGGCAAAAGAAAGATAATGCCCCGCAGGCTAAAGGGCGGGCATTTCAGATGATCGACTGCAGAGGAGGCAAAGGCTGCAGGTGATGTCGTCACTGGTACATTTCTTATCAATTACTTTCCTGCCAGTGTACTATTTGATTCTGGAGAAACATATTCTTTTGTTTCTGTTGCTTGCTGTAAAAGACTTCAGTTACCTGTTATGCCTCTAGACGAGCCTCTTAATGTAGAAGTTGCAAATGGCAAAGTAGTCTCGGTTACCGAGAAAGTCCCTATTGCCGTTATTTATATTGATGGGAGTAGTATCCCTATCTCATTCTTTGTTATGCCTATTGTGGGCTTTGATGTTGTGATTGGAATGGATTGGCTTAGCAAGCGTGATGCTGAAATTCTCTGTTCCAAAAAGATGATTAAGATCCCTCTTGTTGATGGATCTTATGCAGTTGCTCGTGGAGAACGACGGGAGTCTGATATTCCTGTTATCTCCGTTATTAAAGCTCAGAAGTCTGTAGCTAAGGGTTGTAATTCCTTCCTGGCATATGTCATTGATGCTTCGATGGAAAATCGACCAGTTCAAGATATCAGGGTAGTTTCTGAATTCCCCGAGGTCTTTCCTGATGAATTACCGGGTTTACCTCCGGTAAGAGACGTTGAATATAAGATAGAACTGATTCCTGGAGCTACACCTGTAGCTAGATCTCCATATCGTCTTGCTCCTTCTGAGATTCGCGAGATGATGATGCAAATCCAAGAATTACTCGAAAAAGGTTTCATTCGTCCTAGTTCCTCGCCTTGGGGAGCTCATGTCTTATTTGTCAAAAAGAAGGATGGAACCATGAGGATGTGTATAGATTACACGGAGCTGAATAAGCGAACTGTAAAGAATAAGTATCCTCTTCCGCATATCGACGTTCTTTTCGATCAGTTGCAGGGAGCTACGTATTTCTCGAAAATTGATCTTCGTTCGGGGTATCATCAAGTACGAGTCCACGAAGAAGACATTCCGAAGACGGCTTTCCGAACTCGTTACGGTCATTATGAATTTTTGGTTATGCCAGTCGGCTTAACCAAGGCTCCTGCCATATTCATGGATTTGATGAATCGCGTCTGTCGTCCTTTTCTTGATAAATCTGTGATTGTTTTCATTGACGACATTTTTGTTTACTCGAAGACCAGATGGGTGAAGATAATCGTGGATTGAAAATTTTTCAATCCAGGATTTGGGTGCCTCTTCTTGGAGGTAATCGTGAGCTGATTCTGCAAGAAGCTCATAAGTCTAAGTTGTCTCTTCATCCGGGTATCACCAAGATGTACTATGACCTGAAAAGTTGTATTGGTGGCCCACTCTGAAGAAAGACATTGCTTCATTCGTGGAGAAATGTCAGATATGTGCCCAAGTCAAGACAGAGCATCAAAGGCCTTATGGCAATTTGCAACAGCTTGACATTCCGGAATGGAAATGGGATCACATCACAATGGATTTTGTGACGAAGTTGCCAAAGACGTTCAAGGGGCACGATATGATTTGGGTCATTGTTGACTGATTGACTAAAAGTGCTCATTTCTTGGCAACCAACGAGTCAGCTTCGTTGACTCGTTTGGCACAGCTTTATATTGATGAGATAGTAACACGTCACGGTCTTCCTTGTTCAATTGTTTCTGATCGTGACTGCAGATTTGTATCTAATTTCTGGCAAAGTTTGCAACGTGAGTTAGGCACTCGTGTGCATCTGAGCACTGCCTATCACCCGCAAACAGATGGCCAATCAGAAAGAACGATTCAGACTCTTGAAGACATGCTTCGAGCGTGTGTACTTGAATAAGGTGGATCATGGGATTCTCATCTCCCATTGATTGAATTTTCTTATAATAATTCGTATCATTCCAGTATTGGAATGCCACCGTACGAAATGCTCTACGGGAGACGATGTCGTACTCCGACTTGCTGGTTGGAGCCCGGAGAGAAACAGTTTGTTGGACCTGAGATTGTCCAGATGACCTCAGATAAAGTTAATGTGGCTTTAGAAAAGCTTAAAGCAGCCCGAGATCGACAGAAGATGTAAGCGGATCCTAAGCGTCGTCCCGCTACATTCGATTTCGGTGATCGTGTATTCTTGAAGGTTTCCCCTTGGAAGGGCGTTATTCGCTTAGGGCGCAAAGGGAAACTAAGTCCACGTTTCATAGGCCCATTCAAGATCGTGCGCAAAGTCAATGATCAGACGGTAACTCTTGAGCTGCCGCCTGAGCTATCTGGAATCCACGATACCTTCAACGTGTGTTACTTGAGTAAGTGCAACGTTGAAGAGGAACAGATTGTTCCATTGCAAGAACTGAAGGTTGACTCTTCTAAGCGACTCATAGAAGAACCTGTTGAAATTCTTGACACGAAGGTCAAGAAGCTACGAAAGAAGATGATCAAGCTGGTTCTTGTTAAGTGGAAACACAGTTTAGGTCCGAACCTGACATGGGAAGTCGAGGACGAGATGAAAGCAAGATACCCTCGCCTGTTTATTACTGAGTAGATTCTGAGGACGGAATCTTCTTAAGGGGGTAGATTTGTAGCATCCTCGATTTGGGCGTAGCTGTTAGATGTGTAGTTAAGTTAGTAAACTTGTAAGTTAATAATGTTAAAGAAAAGTCGAATGTATATATGTAAGTGTTTTGTGTGTTATGTGTTTTGTGTAAATATATATATGAAATTGAATAAAAGAAAATGAATTAAAGGAAATCCAGAGGCGGTGCCTCTGGATTGTGATATGTATAAAAGTAAGAAAAGTCAAAATGGTCAAACATTGTCAAAGGCAAACACACATACAAACTCTCGGTTTTCTCTCTAAGCTCTACACTCTATCGGATTTCTTAAAAGCAAGGATTTTGGTGGTTTTGATTCCAAGTAAAGGTAAATACTTGTTTGTTGTTAAGAATCAATACATATGAAACTGTTTTTCTGATTAAAAGCATGATTGAAACTCAAATCCTTGCAAAACACCACTTAGAACATTCAAGGCTTACTTTGCAAGTGGGTTTTGATTGTTTGGTGTTATTGTGTGGGTTTGATTTTTTTTCAAAGTCACACTAACAAAAAAAGGGATGTTTTTAGAATGTGAAAATGTATAAACCATGAATGAAATTCTGTAAAATGAGCCATACATGAAGATGGCGGTTTCTGGGTTGAAACTGTCGGATTCCGAGACTTGATAGTGTCGGAATCCGCTAGTCACCCAAATCCGATAAAGTATCGGATTCCGAGACTTAGTGGTGTCGGAATCCGCATCAAGTCTAAATCCGAATTATTGTTTTAAATCCTATAAGTATCGGATTTCCTTGATTTCACATGTAAAATTCAAGTCAAGATCCGAAAGAGTCGGATTCCTTTCAAAGTGTCAGATTCCGACAAAAGTGTCGGATTCCGATAAAAGTACCGGATTCCGATTGAAGGTCGGATTTCCAATTGCGTGTCAAAGTTTCTAAGTTCATAAGTGTTGAAATCCGATGAGTGTCGGATTTAATAAAGTATCGGATTTCCCTTGAAGTGTCGGATTTCATGAAATCCGACAGTCTGTCGGATTTATGTGGAATCCGGATTTGGGGATTTCCTTTGTTGGCTTTGTAACAATTCTAAGTATGCTAAGATAATTAATGTAAATCCTAATGTTCTAGGTGAACTTGATACCCTAGACAAGGCAGGAGTAAATTAACTATTTGTTTAAGCCACTCAGGTGAGTACCGACTTCCATAAGCCTCAGTAGAGGAAGAATTATGTGTTAAGTAATTTGAGTGTACTTGTGCTCATAAGTAAATGAATAAAGATTGCCATGTTACTTAAAGTACAATGCCATGCTAAATACTTGTCGTATGTAAGTTAAATAAATGCTATGCACGATACTGATTCTGAATGAATCAGTTAAGTAAAGATATGATGATATACATGCTAGGGATCCAGATTGGATCCATAAAGAAGTAACTGAATGTAAATGCATGCTAAAAGAAGTAAATGAATATGCATGCTAAGTAAATGATCAAGATATGTGTATGTGTTCGCAAACATCAGCAAGCATGGTTAAGGTCAGCCGGTTAGCTGGATCCCATGGACCCTTGATCAGGAGATTCGGGATTTAACGGTGATTCGAGGTAACATTCCGGATCGTAGGTTCTGCAGAACCGCCGTGCCTTATATCATGACGGTTAATCAGTCAGAAATGGCTGAGTTACCTAAGGAACCTCTTGTTCCGTTAACGATGCTTGGTGGACTGCTTTACGCTTCCCCACCAGTGCGGAGGGTTGTGTCTGATCCCCCGGTGTATTGGTGTTGAGCGGGACTAGCTATCCTGCAAGAAACAACTTATACCGATCGTGTCAGCAAACCACAATGTGATAGGATAGCATTGTATGTTTATTCCTGATATGCATGTTCTACTCTAATAAAGTTTATGTTAAGTTTGTGCTCACTAGCTAAGTGTAGCTAACGGGGCCATGTTAACTGCTTTGGCAGATCGAAGTTAGATTGCCTGTTGAGCCGGGTCCCCTGCCTCTGGATATTTTGTGGGAACACTTATGTTGTAATAAATACATTATGGTCGGTTGCTTTGTAGAGTAACACCAGGTACTGAAACATGTTTATTGTAAATATTTCCGCTGCTCAATGTTATGTAATCGTGATTAAGTTCACGTTTGTTTAAAAAAATGCAAATTTTTGCTAAAATCTGGTATATGCAAAGCCGGTGTTACAAGAAAATATTTGGGTTGTTTGGGTTAGATTATACTTGGATTTCGAGTAAGAGAAAGAAAAAAATAAAAAAATAATGGCGCTGATATGACATTCGAGTTGAGAAAGATGATAGAGTGGTTATCCTTATGGTCTTAGGTTTAGTTTTACTTTTTGATATAAAATAGGCTTTGGGCCACTGAATAGCATCCTACTTTTTAAAAGTGTCTATGTATGTAATTTATTTTTTTATTACCCAAATAAGTAACCTACGTTGCGGTAAACTGTTAAAGTAAGTAATGTTTTAAATATTTCGACTATGATTTTGGACCGAACTAGAGTTTGAACGGTTGGATCACCAACAAACTTTGGTGACATGACCGGAATTCCTTCCTAGAGGTTATGGTGGATTCTGATCGGCCTCATGTCGGCCGTCATTGTGGGATTTACAGAAAATTGTGTTATTGTTGTATTCTTTAAATATTGCAACGACGGCGGATAAAAGGCCGATAAGACTCGGCCATCGGTACAAGGAAGGCATTCCGATCATAGCACTAAAGTTTTGTGGTGATTGAACGCTGGGAATAATCCAAAAATTCAGGTTACCTATTTGGGTAATAAAAAATAAATTTACCTACATTGATATTTTTTTAAAAGTAAGATGTTATTCAATGATCTAAACCCTATAAAATAATACTACTAGGTTTAGCTTTGGTTTTTGATGTTATATTTAGTGTTCATGATTACATAATTTTTTGTGTTTAGCTTCATTTGTCGTTAGGCCCATTTCTAGTCATTTGTTTTATTTTGAGTTTTTCCTCAAGTTATTATTTAATTTTATATACTAAATTTTTTAAGTCAATTAAAGTGTTTGGGTGTGTTCGGTAACGAGCTTATAAAGATTTATAGAAGCTTGGGATTCTAGTTTTCATAATCTTCAACCCTCTAGCCTCGTTCAGGTGTTAAAATTTTTTAGGAGATTATTAAAAACATAATCCCTTATATGATGTGTTCGGCACAGATTTATAGGGTGTTGGGATTCTAGTTTTCATAATCCCCAGCCCTAGCCTCGTTCATGTGTTAAAATTTTGAGGAGATTATTAAAAACATAATCCCCCATAAGCCCCAAAATAAAAGCTTTTTCAAGTGTCTTATTGTTTGAGGTTGGGATTATTAATTAATCAGCTCCAGCTAGTTTCGTAAAACATACCCATAATCCCCTAAAATAAAAGTCTTTCCAATTAGCTTATAGAGTGGGTCTGGGATTATCAATTAATCAGCCCTAGCCCAGCCTCAGCCCAATCCCAGCTCCAGATCCAGCCCCAAGTAGTTTCGCCGAACACACCCTTTGTGCGTTATTTGGCAGGAAATCAATTTAATTGGATAATCGATAAAAATATAACTGTAATAATTATATTTTGGTAAGAGAGGTTTTACATCCTTCTATAAAATCTTCATACTTATAAGATCGAAACAAGTGTCAATATTAATAAAGGGGGTGAGAAAAGATAAGTAGTGGATTACACATGTCATCTTTTGATAAGTAAGAGAAAAAAGTAAAAGAATGAATAAAAGTTTCCTTTTGCAATACACCCTATCATCCGTATGTTTACATCATTTGTAGGGGTGTAATCGAGCCGATACAGCTCGTGAGCTACTCGAGACCGACTCGAAAAATAACCAAAATCGATTCGAGGTGAACCGAGTCGAGCTCAAGCTACTTGAGTAGGGTTTCGAGCCGTAACACCACCATTTTGAAAACCAGGTTTTTCTTTTAAAAACTAATATCTCAAGTTTTCAAACCGCGTGGTTTTGTCTGTAAACAAAGCTTATAAACCTGGTTTCTAATTAAAGCAAATAGCGAAAGAAAAAGTGGCTACAAATCAAAAGTAGCCACAATTACAAGTAGTTTTGGTGTCATTGTTGTCAAACGGACGACCATATCAAAGTAATATTACAAACATAAGTAGCATACAAAGTGTTCCTCCAAATAACTAAAACCAGCAAGCACCCGAGCTCTCAAGTCTTAAGGTCACCTGTAATAATGGGAGAGTGATGTTGTGCAGTTATATATATGAAAAATGATTTGAAATAGAACGGAAATACTAGACTAAACTACACACCGGGCAGTGAACCCATCGTATAGTAGTAAAGTGTTTGTAAGACCGAGTGTCGAACCTCAAGGAAGCAAGATGAAATCTCAATACTAGGTTGTCGTCATTAATTAATCTATGATCAAATGTTTATATTCCTAAAGTTAACAATCAAAACAAGCGAGATAAAAGAGACGAGATATTTTTTTTAGAACTTTTCGATTTGAGAAGGAAGTGCTACTAGACTCGATTACAAATAGAGTTAATTGACAAGGATTTGATAAATTTGATGGGCAAGAAGTTAAAGCATCTAAACACTTCAAATATTAAATAAAATCAAACAAGAAGGTCTCCTTAGAATGATTTTACAAGATATAAGAAGTGACTAGAATCTACCACTTTGTAAAAACATTCAAGCAAGGATTTAGTGTTGTATTAAACACGTTTAATAACAAAGTTCTCCGTTAATTAAACAATCAATTCTTGAAAACTACCCCCCGAAGTTCTCCGAAGTAGCCAATTTCACAAAAACCAACTTTAAAGATATTCCAACACTTGACTAATCATAAGATAGGCATTTCAAAGTCCATTTTATCAACAAATTGCTCAAACAATGGTGAAAACCCAAACCCAAGTGTAAATTCTCACAAATTGGGCATCACAACTAGAAGTAATTGCAAAGAAACCAAGAACCAATCAACACAATATGTCTATTACATCAATTAGTCAAGGAAACTTGAGGAAAAACATGAATTCAAGCAATTTGAGAAGAAGCCCTAGCTTGAAACTTCCATTAATAGGGGAATTTGGGGAAACCCACAAAAATCCCAAACCCAAGTCAATAACCCACTTGAATCTCATCTAATAGCACTAAAATTAACTACTCCATGCTAAACATTATGAAATCTAAGTAAACAAAACTGAAATTGAAAGGAGACATGAAGGAGAGCTTAAACCCTTGAAGAAACCAAGGAAGAAGATGAAGATGAAGCTTCCAAGTCAAAATCCAAGCTCCAAATCTTGTTCTCTTTGGATGTATCCTTTGAAAATTAGACTTGAACTTCTGGAAAAATGTGCAGAAAAATCGCCTCCCCTCAGGTTCTAGGGCTGAAAAAACGGGTCCTCTCAAAAGGGGGAGAAAAAATGCTTAAATATGCCATCAGCGTCTGGAGGATGAACGGCCGTACATCGCACTTTACGGGGCCGTACAAACGGGTCTGGAACATGATTTTTCCATTTCTTCCAAATTTTGGGGATTTTCCTTCCTTTTGCCATGGATAGTCATTAAAGACCTGAGATATCAAAAAATAATAAATTAAGTATCAATTAAGACCAAATTACTCATAAAACCATACGAAACGACTGGATATCGCCCCGAAATAACTATTCAATTTGGGTGATATCAGAGAGAGTATCTGTTAGTTTTTTTACGGCTAGTGAATGCAGAATAGCATAAAGATCAATATAAGTACATCACATATCAACAATCAATGATTAGAGCATATTATATCACATATCAATAACAATCATCAGATAGTAATATCCTAGCATCTCGCGATGAGCTGGCGTAGTCAGACGATAACATATCTTGCAGGGTAGCTAACCTGGCTCAATGCGCCAAACTGGGGTACCATACACATCAACCACGCCGGTGAGTAAGCATAAAGCGGTCCACCATTGAGTTATGGAATGAATCAACTTCATTGGGTATAACAGAAAGCTGATGCCCACAACCGTTCGAGGAGCATTAGGCTTGTAAGGCCCTAAATACCTATCCAGGTACCACTGACGCTATCATCGACCCGCAGGCCTCAAGGCAATCCCAAACCTCGTGTTGGCCCCGCTAATGGACTAAACAGTCCGCAAATCCGGATCCGGTCACAAACACATAACGGATCCATTCCGGATCTCATTGCGCGCACGCAAACACATATCTTAATCATGATTCACATAACTAATCCATTCTGGATCTCATTGCGCGCACACAAACACGTATCATAATCATGATTCACATAACTGATCCATTCTGGATCTCATTGCGCGCACACAAACATATATCATAATCATGATTCATAAACTACACTCTTCAAGTGCATATCAAACTATCTAGTAGATGTTTCATACATTTTGTATTCATATAACTAAGGTACTCGACCTTCTATCATAATTGACCCATTCAGAGTCTCATAACATATGTACAATACATATCTTACACTTAATCAAGTGCATATCATACTATATCAACAAGATACGCATGCATACAATAAGGTATTCTACCTTTCATTAAACATACACTTAATCAAGTGCATATCATAGCATTGACAAGTTATTTCATATATTAAACAATAACATAGATTATCTTCTCTTGTTTCACTTCTTCATATCGTTTAATAGTTATTTCACATATGAAACAAAGCTTAGTTTACCTTTCGTTATTGATAATATATAATATAGCTATATTCATATCTATGTTATCCAACACTCACCTGAAATCTACAGCAAGCAGATGTAATGCTCCAGCTATTTTGGATCGTCCGTTTCACCTATAACATAATTTCTTACATTTAGTCATCGAAACTCGCAAAGAACAACTTATAACAATAGTCCAAACACTAACACGCGAAAGAACAACAAAAAACAGCATTTTGTGCTGTGTGCGGGGGGATCGCGACACGACCCCTGGGTGTTGCGCCATGACGCGTGCACAGGCAGTTTGCCTGTTTGTGCACAACAGTTGCAATCCAATCCAATTCTTTACCAATTCAACTTTGGTCATTTTTCAGTGATTCCTAACATCGTTTAACATATGTAGAAACTTTCTAACATCTAAAGCACTTGTCCAATTAATTTATACAAAAATTCAACTTAAATTAACAACGAAATGTCCATTTTGGTCAAATATTGAAATACATCAATTCTAACACTTTAAATGCATAATTCCTACTTAATATGATTTATAGAAGCTATAGGAACTAATTGAATCAATTAAAACCAGATCTTGATAGCCTTTTCTATTTTCTTGCCATTTTGGACCCATTTTTGAGCAATTTTATTGAATTTGAACAAAATCAACACTTCTAATCCAATAGTTGAGTTCTAATCAATCCTTATAAGTTGTAGGAACAATTAGAACACTAAAAACCAATTGTTGATGGTCAATTTGCACTTAACCTGTTTTTGACCATTTTGAACCATTTGAGTTAAATTTCAAAACTTAACCAAGAACATCACTTTAATCCATGAATCTAATTCTTAAACACTTAGAAATGATGTAGGAACTGATTTGGATCATGAATTTCAATTCTTGATACCATTTTGAGTTTTGACCCATTTGGACCCAAAATACCCAAGAATGAAGAACAAGGATGAAGCTCACTTACAAGAAAGATGGAGAAGATGATTTAATCACAAATTAGAATCCTTGTATGTTGCTAGAAATTGAAGGCTTGATGATCTCCTTGGGTTCTCCTTCAATGGTTCAAGAACAAAGAAGAGAATGAGTGAGCTATGTGTGTTTACGTGTCTGTGTGTGGGGGTTATGTTAGAACCGACTTGGTTCTAATATTATCCATAACATAGTGTGTTGTTCCCCCTTTTCAACTTACAACTCAACTCTCGATTACCCGTTTCAACTAACAGGGATATTTTTGGAATTCTTATCTTAAACCGTTTAATATTTTATTATTTTTATCTATTATTATTATTTTTTATAACCTCTTTTATTTATTATTTTCATACTAATTTCATCTTAATTAATTAAATAAAATTATTTTATTCATTATTAAATTCGAGATTCGACGTACCAGATTCGTACACGTTTAGGCCCATTTCGAGGATGTTACACGAGCCCAGCATGCACGAGTTCTGAAATACTCAACTCGCGAGCCTAATCGAGCTTGTACCAAATTACTATTTTACCCTTTTACATAGACACCATTTATGTTTATACCCTTAGTAGCTAGTTGTTAATTGTTGTTCGAAAATATCAAATTTGAATCCTAGAATGTATTTTAACATTTGTTGCTGCAAAATTTTATGAAATTGAATTTTGGTCGTGTCGAACTCGAGAGTGTCAATTTCTTACTCGAGTCGAGCTCGAGCTTGGAAATTAAAGCTCGATTGATCTCGAGTCAAGTTTCGAGCCTCGAGCTTTGTAACCGAGTCGAGCTTGAGTTTGACACTATGTCGGCTCGGCTCGATTACACCCCTTCCTTGGTAGTTTGACTTCCATAATTTTTTTTTTATTTTGTAAAAGATACAGATTGTGTCATAGTTCCTAAACATTGCGGGAATCCATTAAATTTGGCGATACGTTGGTTTAAACTCTGGCCTTGTAATGGGTAAAAACAAAGTTGTAAGTGATAGATTGATTATTTCAAAATACTTAATATTATGAGTATATAAACTCTATTCATATTTCTTATTTATCTTATTAATAAATAAAAATATGATATTTAAGACTAAGAAAAACATTAAAATTTTGATATTTCTATCTATTTCTTATTCAAAATACTAGATTGATCACAAAGCTTTAGATAAAATCAGGTTTAAACCTTGAAAATTGGAACAAATATACTTAATTAGTTGAACTTTGTTTTACTCGAATTCAAACAAAATCGTTTTTACGACAAGTAATTCGAATTCAAGTCGACATTCAAATTTGGGTAGAAAATTGTCAAACCTGAACAAACCGATTCAAACAAATCTAGAAATCCGAAATTTGTTTAAATGAACACCCTTTGCACAAAATAAAATAAAAGGAAAAGTGCGTGTACAACACGACTTTTTTCGCCGTGTACTCAATCATGTTGAGTACCACCTTGAAACCAGCTACTTAGAGTTTCAAGAAAACAATCTTCATATATAAACTTATAAACTACAAAAAAATTTAAACCACAACCAAGTTATTTGATTTTGGATGGATGATTTGATTCGAATTGATTGGTGTTTTACAAGTAAGACTTACCAATTAGGCAATTACCACCACATGTGAGGTTAAAAATGTCACAAGAAAAAGTAGAAAAGAACCCATAAGTCCTTAACCCTCTCATGGAATCATGTTAACTTAGACATGAGCTTTCAAGACAAGAGATGAAGCAATCAAGATAGAACACCTTCCTCTTTCTCTTTCTTTGGCGGTAGGTAGCCAAGGGAGAGAGGGGACCACCCGTTGTTTTGTTGTTGTTTGCTTTTAAGCATTGGTACATTCATTTGGATGAACAACACTTGACCACTTTTTTTTGTTGCTTGATTGAAGTTCTTGCATGAATTAGTTGTATTCTTACACTCTTGTATGAAGTGCACTAAGTAAGAAAGTCGGTGGTAAAAATACATACTTACATATATAGTTCCTAGTAGAAGACAAATGTTGTTGTTGCTATCTTGATTCTATTTGTTGGAGAGACCAACATCTTGGAGGTGTTTGATTCATTGGTTTGTGAAAACCTCAGAGAAAGTCTACCCTTGGCTTCTTGTTGACCATCATCTCTCTTAACGGGTTTTCACGCTACAAAAACTGTAGTTCTACACCTCTTATGGTTGTATCGTTTTCTTAAGCTTTGCATACACATCATTAGTGGAGAATTTTAAAAAATTTTAAATTATTTTTCATGCTCTCGTTGCTAAAATTATTTTATAAAACCAAACAAACCCCAACAATGTCTTCTTGAAATTTCGATTAGAAAAATCTATAGACTTCGTCTTTATGGTAATTGGATCCGTCATCCATGATCCGTAAATAAGAAGACCATTTATACAATGTTTATTTTTGTTTGCGTTGACTAACCTATGAAATAGTTTGATTTATCATCGCCATCACCTATTTTATTCGAGCTTTTTGTTTGAGGTAAAGTGAATTTGCATACTCCAAATCCATGATATCTATGATCTTGTAACACCCATTTCTAAAGTATAAATTTTGTAATTAAATTAATAACCTTCGTTTAAAATTGTTTGCGAGTTAATTGATAGATTAACACTAAAAACCTAGAATTTAATACTTTTTGAGAGTGTTTGGACATAAGGAGATAATAAGAGGGTATAAATACTTATTGTTGGGCACTAAACCCTAGGAAGAAAGCACTGTAGGCGGTTGTGAGAGTGTGTTTTGGTGTTGTGTGTGTAAATTCTTTGTTGCCGAGAGGAACAAGGCTCAAGTCGAGATTTCTTGTTAATCAAATCAGCCAGAAATCAACACAGGTAATGGTCCCTAGCTCTTTGTGGTTGATCTTAGGTAGAATTTACAAGTTTTAATTTGGATCAAGTAAGAGTTTTATTTGTTTTCTTTCACCGTTCGAATGAAGAGTTGAACCGAGAACATAATGAAGCTTAAATCATGCTAAACTTGATAAAAATGCAATTAATCACTAAGGTTTTATCCATTTGATGGTTTTATCCATTTGATGCTAGAAATCTGGTATAACAAGAATTAATTGTTTTGGTTAAGATTTGATAAGGCTTTGATTGTTCTTTTGTCTGTTTAAAAAAAGAAGATCCGTGACTTTTGATCACACATAAATTCATGGAAACATGATAAAGTAAAATTAAATAATAAGGATTAGTTAAAATGATGTAAGGAACCCATAGCAAGAAGAATTAGTTCAAGTGGTTGAGTATTGAATGATTTTGATTTTGGTAATGTTGAATGTGTTTTTGGGTTTGAATGAATTGAAAACTTTAGCAATTGAAAACCTCACAATCGAAAACCAAAGTTAGAGAAGGAATCAAAAACCTTTTGAGCTGTGAACAGAATAAAAAACCACAATAAAAAAAGCAATCAAAAACCTTGTGAGTTTGTGATAGGATCAAAAACTATGGGTTGAATCTCTTTGTGAGCTTCCCAAACCGGAACGTCAAGTGCTTGTGGACACCTGATCGAAAGGTTATGATGCCCTAATATTGTGAGGCGATCGAAAACCCTAAGATAAGTGAATTGAAAACCTTGGCTCACAAGGTCTGAATGGAAAAGTTTACAAATTTGCAAATGAATTGAAAACCTTGGCTTACAAAGATGGAATTGAAAAGTTTACAAATTTGCAAGTGAATTGAGAAACTTAGCTTGCAAAGACTAATTTGAAAAGTTTACAAATTTTCAAGTCAATTGAAAATCTCAAATCGAAACCTTGGCTTAGAAGGACTGAATTGAAAAGTTTACAAATTTACGAGTGAATATAAAAACCTCGAAACAGAAACGTTAATGGACTAATGAATCGAAAAGTATAAATTGTAGGGATTTCATAGTTTATTAGTGTAAGTAGGGTGTATAACCCTAATTAATGACTAATGATCTGGAAACTTAAATTGTAGGTGTTTGCAAGTAACAACATAATTTCTGGATATTCGTTAAATAGCTGTTGATTAACGTATAAGCCGTAACCAGGTGAGTTTACATTAACTTACTTGTTATATTGTGATATGTACTCACAGTGTATGCATAGTGTTGTGTATGAGTTTATATGCAAACCGCTCATAGTTAGCTTGTAATACGTGTTAATTGCTATTGATTTGTGATTGTGTGAACTAACCGAGTCTATGTGGTTGGTTGGGAGAAGATGACATCATCTGAATGTAGGACCTGTGATGTGTCATAGCGGGCAAGGCCCGAGTTAGGCATCAAACGGGTGAGACCTGAGATGCGACAGCAATGACGGGGCCTAACTGTAGTATGTGAATTGTCTACAGTGTGTGCTATCTGTTATAAAGTGTAATTGTGATGTTAACTTACTAAACTTTGTGCTTACCTGTTGTTGATTTATATTTTTAAGGTCGTCAGGTAAAAACAAAGACAAAGGCTCCGGCGTGACGACATCGACATAGGTGTCAAGCTTTTAATTAAAAATGTTTTAAAACAATTATGTCTCTTTAGCTTCCTTTGTTTCAAACAATTCAAGTACTCTGATTTGGGATGATTGTATTTAACACATTTGAATTGTTGATTTATATAATTTAATTTAATTAAAAAAATTGGGACTTTACGAATCTATAATAGCTTTTTGGACCGATGATTTAGTTGGATTTGATTTATGTTTTATAAGTAAGACTTAAAAACACATATGAGCTAAAAGTGTAAAAAGCAAGTGTAAAAGTCTAAAAGAACCCTTTGACCCTCTTTCGGAAACTATTTAAGATTATGATGTTATGTTACGTGGCTCCACTAGTCACGGTGATTGTTCGAAAGCAATTTGCTTCGGTTTCTATGGCAATCGTCGCCAGGTAAAACTCCATCACCATCTTTATTTATTTATTTATTTATCTAAATCACATTCACAGCGGATAGATATGCTATTTTATGTCTGAACTGCGTTCGAGATTCTGTTCTATCTACAAAAATCTCGGGTCCACTTGCTTTGCACTTTTGCAATTTCTTTAATTTCATTCATATGACCTTTTTTCTCTAAATTTTTTGTTAATTTCCATGTTATTCCCCAATCGAATTACAACCCTTCACAGCCCCACATCTGTTGAGCTCTAGAATCATCTCTTTCTGTTGCCCCTCTTTCTTCTTCTTACTCGATTTTGTGAAGAAAGAAGGAAAAAAAAACTGATATTTGTATTTGGGGTTTCTTGATTCTGCTAATTAGAAGTGGGTTTTGCTTCGATACTGGAGAAATTTCATTACATGCGGTTGGGTTTGTGTTAGGTCGGCGTTGAATCTTCAATTTGGGGGAGAATTTTGACCGCCATCATTTTTAGCAAAGACTGGACATTTTAGGGTTCTTGAAGAAATCAATGTTCTGTTAAGTTAAGATCATTATCTTCGGATCTATAAGGTACGTCTAACTCTATTTGCTGTATGCTACTGATGAATGTTGTATTTTCTGGTTTTTTTGATGTCAAACTTGGTGATTTTCAAAGGCAATAATTGATATTAATTTATCGCAATCCGGCTCCAATTTTTTCTATATATCCTTCTTCTTATGAATTCAATATATATGTGGCAAAAGTTCTCTTGATAAGCTTAAAATCATTATCAATTTTGGGATTTGAAGGCCATTTCCTTTGACTTCCAAGGTCAAAATCTAGCTTGTAATTGAAGATGTTTGTAACTATGAACTGTTTTTTGGTTTCTTTCTTTATTTTTTTTGTTTGATTGTGTGGTTTAATTTTAGAAGATGAAAAGAGGGAAAGATGAAGATAAAACTATGGGGCCAATGTTTCCAAGGCTTCATGTGAATGACACAGAAAAAGGAGGTCCAAGGGCACCTCCTAGGAACAAAATGGCTCTTTATGAACAACTTAGCATTCCTTCACAGAGGTTCAATGGTGGTGTGCCACCATCTTCAACCAGGGTGAGTTAAAGAAAAAATAAAAGTAATTTATGCTTCAATTTTGAATGATTCATGTCAGTTCTTACAATAAATATCTTTCCTACCCAAATCTTGGTGTTATGTATCTTGTGGACCCAAATTGATACAATTAATTTGTTCCTAAGGATAATAATATCAGTATAGTTAACCTGTAATCTTTGTGAAAAATGAAATTGATGGAACCATGAGTTTATAACCTATGTAGTTTATATTAACAATTTAAAGACTGGGTATGACTTTAATAACCTGATTTTTATGGGCGAACCGGGCAGGTTGGGTAACGGGTTAAACTGGATTATGGTCAACACAGAAATTTTTAGTACTAAGCGGGTGGAGTCGTGTTGAACCAAAAGCACTTTCCTGCCCATTTTCTGAAGTTTCAATTAATAGTTATTGTATTAAATATGGTTACAAAAACTAGATTATTACAACAATAATCTAAACCTTTGAATAAAGTTATTTAGGATGTTGTAGGTTATAAATATAAAGTATAAACTTAGGGCGAGTTTCAATTTTCAGCACTTCCATTCCCTTTCTAGCTAGTATTTTTTATTTGTCGCATTTGAGATCAAAGATAACCCAAATCGACCCATTCATAAGTTATTATGAAGTGTGAACATAGGCTTCAAATTTCTTTTATGATTTTGATAATCATGGATTAAATTTTACATTATACAAGTATTGGGATAAAGACTGAACAGATATGGTTTTCATTTATGTTGAAATAACAATCTCTTTATGGCAGTAAATATTGGAAAAAGTTTAATTCTTTGGATGATAATTAGTGAATTTATTGTTATATGATTCTAGGGAACCTTGAACGAAACGGGTACTTTTCCCCCACTTCAACAATCTTCTTCAGTTCATCCAACTCGCCGTTCTGATATCAACAATCAACGTGTGCAACAAGAACATAAAAGGAGACATGAAGAAGATGACTTTAGGGTCCCAATCTTTGACCAACAATCTGGAACAAGTCAAAATCGTAGTGTGAATCATCAAAATAGAGAAAATGAAGGTATAACCCCTTTTGGTGCAGCCTTTTCAGGTCGTTCAGCAAACATTCACAATGCTAGACAAACCAATAATAAGTCTAAAAAAGAAAACTCTCAAGATTTTGCTAGATCTGCTTCAAATCAATCGTCCCGACAAAACATCAAACCTCCGTTAAAGGAGACCAATGAATCTTCAAGTTTTAGTCACAGAATTGCTTCAAGTAACGGGAATTTATGGGATCATAGGGTTGACTCGCAGGTGGATAACACTTTGTGGGGTGACAGTGGCTTAAATGAGGCATGTAGAACTAGTAATAACGGAAATAATTCTGTCCCGTTAAGGGAAATTCAAGAAGAAGCTTTGAGAAGCCCTAATGATCCTACCAATGCTGATGCTGTTTCTGAGACATCTATGGTTGATTCGATTTGTGGAGTTGATATTTCTCCAGATGATGTAGTGGGGATTATTGGTCAAAAGCATTTTTGGAAGGCAAGAAGAGCCATTGTCAAGTAAGTTTAAATTATTTGATTAAGTTAAAGGAAGGGGGGGGGGGGGGGGGTCATAATGTCATATAATCATGCTTAGAAAATCGGCTAAAATTGATTATCTAGGTAAAACTAAAGTTGCATATTCACCCTTCTTTTAACCTATATTGATACTTTTACTTCCATTTCACATAACTGTCTTAGTTATTGTTTTTAATTTTTGTTGGTAATTAAGTAAGTAAATAATCAGAATTTGCAAATAACTCGATATATGATTAAGTTGATTGTTACAACGACAAACAAGGGAAGCGCCAGTTTGCCACCAAACAGTACATCCTACAGTCGTTTTTTACAGCTGATTATCTGATGTTGATTATTCGATATAAGGTAATCGCTGCCAAAACACATCCAAACACCCTCATTTGACTTAATTGCATGTTGTTGAAGATAACTTTCTTGAATAAGTACTTTCATTTGCATGTTTATGGATTGCATCTATGTCTTGTAATTTGATAGTCTTCAGTTTTACCAGAAACTGAATCTTATTTTCGCATTCAAAAGATATCAATAAATAAAGTGATTCTTATATTAGAGACGTGGAGGTATAATTTTGATTTGCAAATGATATATAAAACCTGATATTATAATGTCAGAAAGTTTTGAAAAAATAAAAAAGTTTCCATTTTTTAGTAGAAAATATGACCAAACTAAAACTTAGAGCTGAGATTGTACAGAGTTTTGGGGTCAATTTCTGAGTCATATTTTACACCCTTGTTCTTTTAGTTTCCTACATCTTGGCAAGATTGTTTATTCTCTTTTTCCTTTTTTTTTGTTTTTCATTAAAGGGAAAAACCCCTGGAAAATTGAATAAAACCAGAAAATGTTGTACAAAGAAAAGGTGGGCATACCCACCTAACCTAATTGCCTTACCAACATGTGTTTTGGGAACAAAGTAAATGAACATGAGTTGGTTGTTTTAAACTGAAGGATATCGAAACTCGATTCCATTTCGCATTCCATCCCCCCCACCCCACCACTCTCTTATCCCCCCGGCCCCACAAAAAAGATAATAATAATAAATTGTGTGAGGAAAGGTGACTGTGTGAGCAATTTTACAAATGGTTTAATGTGTATTTTGACCATTTGCAACAATCAATACCATTGGTTATCATCAAATTTAGCTACAAATTAATTAGGTTCATGATTACGCATCTTAATTATTTTTTCGTGAGTTTTAGAACATTTGGGTTGAAGCAAATTCTTTGATAACTCATGAAAACACTTTAAATAAGATGCATATAAACCAATTACTTAGTTCTCGCAATCAAATGGAACCTTCCCCTATATATAAATACACACACATATTATTTATTTATTTTATTGTTTATTCAATAATTTGATGATTGTGTGTTTCGGCTGGTCTCATATGCGCTCCTTCCTTCTGCTTACAGCCAACAAAGAGTGTTTGCTGTTCAAGTGTTCGAACTCCACAGATTGATAAAGGTAAATCGAGTCATCTACCTATTTATCATATATGATCTTTAACTAATACCCCTGAAACATTTGATTATTGGATTGTTACAAATTTAAACAGCAGAAACACATTTAAATCAAAAAAGATTTAAACTTGAATATCTAAAACAGGTTCAGAAATTAATTGCTGGATCACCTCAACTTTTGGTTGAAGACAGCGAGTATTTACCAAAACCGCCAAAAGTTTCTCCAATCAAGAAACTTCCTCTCGAGTATGTGTTGAAATCTACTATCAATACGCCTAATAAGCACAAGAATGAGCTCGAGAAACCAAATGATGAGTCGGAATTTTCAGCCGAGAATGGGGTTGGGAAGGCATCTCTATCCTCGGTGCAAAACGGGAGTCAAACAACAAATTGCAGACCGTTAAATGGGAACCCGTTCCCAACATCTGATCCAAATATGGGATCATGGAATTTTGGTGGGTTACCTGGACACCAATGGTTAATTCCTGTCATGTCTCCATCCGAAGGACTTGTCTACAAACCATACCCTGGCCCAGGATTCATGAACCCTGTTTATGGTGGCTGCGGGCCACCTGGATCCATGCCACCCATAGTTGGTGAGTGCCCTCTGAATTGCTGTAGTCTTTTCAATTTCATGTCCTTTATTATTATTTTTCCTTTGAAAGTTATGCATCTCAAAGTCCCCCTCGCGAGGGCTGCACATAGAAGGGGGTGGGTTGGATGGTGCTGAATATTGAATCAGTTTCTAATGTTTGAAACCCGGGGTTTAATATTATCAGTTTCGGATAATTAGTTTATTATGATTAGGATTTTCTTATTACTGATGGTTTAATTATTACTGTTGGATATTAAGTTGTATCAAAACTAATTAGCAGGATAAATGTAAAATTCTTAAAGAATTTATATCTTTGAGCACCTACTGATCTCATTCATATTCTGATTCTTAAAGTCATAAAACTCGTTTTGAACAGGACATAATTTTCCAAACTACGGAATCCCACCTCCCGATAATCATTATGAAGGACACACACCCACCGGGGTTCACCCTTTCACTCCACCACCTGCGAGCCATGGCTACTTCCCTGCTTATGGTATGCAAATGGCAAATCCATCGGTCTCCAGGTTCGAACCAACAAACACCTCCAACCTTCAGCACCAAAGCTCAACTAACATTCCAGTCGAGAAAAACGGACCCAAAGTTCCAAAGGTGGTCAAGTTCAATGCTCCTAAAGACACTGAGGTACAAGCAAGTACAGCAAGCAGTCCAAGTGAGAGAACAAAAGACCGAAACGCCCTTCCTCTCTTCCCAATCTCTCCTCCCGAACCTGATCAAGCTCAGGTCGAGCCTCCTCGTGTTATCAGAGTCGTACCTCATAATGCTCGGTCAGCAACAGCGTCTGTTGCAAGGATCTTCCAGTCCATACAAGAAGAAAGAAAGCAGTATGACTCAGGGTAGTTTGCAATATTTGCATCCTGAAGATCAATTATGTTGTACTATGTGCCATTATGATTGTAACTTTTGCCTAAATGTCTTGATTGTTGAATACACTAGGATGTGTATATATATCTGCAAGGATTATGACATGATATGGTTTTGTAAAAATGCTTGCTGTAAGTTTGTGTTGTAGGCCTTGTTTTGAAGTTATGTATACATGATGGAATGCAAATCAAAGCTCAAGCATACAACATTAATTATGTATTCTTTGTAAATTTTTTCCTTGTACTAATAATAAATTATATTTATTAAACAATTTGTGTATTAAAAAATTGCAGCCTTAAACTTTATTGTGTTGATGCTATTATCTTCTTTTTAGAGCTAGTGGGTAGGAAATTAATATGTTCAAATATGGTACTGAATTTCCTTGCATTGACTGCACACCTGACTGCAGTGCTTCTTTTTTTTTCTTTTTTTTGGTGTTAAAAGATCGTATAGGGTGTGTTTAGCGAAAGGGGCTGGAGTTGAAGCTGATTAATTAATAATCCTAAATCCAAGCCATAAACTATTTGAAAAGGATTTTATTTTTGGGGCTTATGAGGGCTTATGTTTTTAATAATCCCTCAAGATTTTAACACCTGAATATGGCTAGAGGGCTGAAGAATATAAAAACTAAAATCACAAGCTCCTATAATCTCTCATAAGTCTGTTGTCGAACACACCCATAGTTTTGTGATAGGGTTATGAAATGATAATCAAGTTACTGTGACAACTAGGTAAATGTTAAATTGTGAATAGAATGTGGATCGGATGATTTAGAGGGTAAATCATGCATAACTACACATACCACCACTTTATAATTGATTTTACATTTTCTTCCCTTCACAAAACCCACTCAAAAAGTATTCTCTCTTTCTTCCTCTTCCCATTGAAGCTTATATAGTAATTAAATGGGACTCAAGCGGAAGAGGGTACTTTTGTCATTTGGAATATTATTTTGTTGTTCCATAAGCCTAGCTAGAGTGGAGCATGAGTCTATCTCAAGCATCACCCCATTGAGTGACACTACCACAAGGAAAACAACATTTTCTAAAAAGCATAAAGGCAAAAGCATTTTGGTAAATTCTAAAGCTTCTAGATTCTCATATCTTATTACTTTCATTTATATCAAGTGCCATTTGGTAGAAGATTTAAAGTCCCCATTATCCATATGTAAATTTCAAAAGCCATATAATTGTCTTTAAATATTTAAACAATCTATGAGTGCAACAACACCTACGTTAGGTGTCTCTAGCAGCACAAATGATTTCCTCAAAACGTATACATACTCATAAATCATCATAATTTAAAACATTAACATGTTTAATGCATCCTTTTACAAACACGACTATGTTACACAAAATTCGAGTGTGTTAACATTGTTGTTCGTCGCTAAACATGAGATAGTTAATGATATAATGATTTGAAAGAATTTAGACAAGTGTTTAGTTTATGCATATTATTTTGAGCTTATGTGAACATACCCACAATTGGAAACATAGAGTGAAGATGGAGATGTAATTGATTGTGTTGATATATACAAGCAACCGGCTTTTAACCATCCGGCTCTAAGAAATCACAGTATCCAGGTTTGTCTTCTTTCTTTCTTATGAAATTACCATCACGTGTAACTTTTTATTCTTAAATTTAATAATAAATTTAAAATTATGATAGTAACATGTTGTTAAATAGTATTATCTAATGCATGTTTGGACAAAACAGGAACAAATTACCTAGTAATTAACCTTAAATTTCTTGGTATGATTGGCATTTCATTAGATGGCTCCCACAAAGGTTTTGAGGACAGAGGATACTACGATGAAGAAACCGTTTGTAGGTACTAAAGAGGAAGACACTGCAACGACGACAACATCACAAGTATGGCATAGAAGCGGAAGTTGTCCAAAAGGAACAATCCCAATTCGACGAATACAAAAGCATTTTCTAAAGGACAATAATAACATTCATGCCTATGGGAGAAAGAAGCCTAGTGAACCAAACTCCTTAGCAAACCACTCGGTTTGTAATTGAACTTTTAACTCATTACAATGGTCTACTTTCTTGTTTTCTATAAATCTGTTTCAGCTTGAGAAAGCATAAAGTTGTGATTATCAACTATCAATCATTACTAAAAGCTTTTACCTTTGGTCACTTACTTTTCTCCATAGATTCCCTTTGTTTTGGTACAATTTAGACATTTATCAACAATCAAAATTTATTATTCTATGTGTTAATCAAATATTGTATTCTTTTTGTCTTGAAAATGCAAGACAACCTGTTTAGATTATTCTAGTTTTAAAACAGGCAACATTTGCTTTTTGGGTAAGAAAAAGATTTCTTTCTAAAGTACTTTTTTTAATTAGAATCATCGTACTATATTCTAAATGGCACTTTGTCAAGACTAAGGTGTTAAAAAGATGTATCCCATGATCATATATTCTAGTCATCCAGACAAAATGTATAGTGTAGGAGCAAATTTAGAGTGTATGTGTGTGTTGTAGAAAAAGTTATAATTCATAAGTTTCGAATAATATATATTTATTTTTGTTGATATATATGCAGGTGGCCGAAATATTGGCAGAGGGATACAGTTATTCAGGGGCCAAAGTTGACATAAGAGTGTGGACTCCTTACGTCGAAAAGGAAGATGAGTATAGCACCTCGCGTGTCGTTATTCTAAATGGTGGAATGCATAATTTTGAAATGGTTGAAACCGGATGGGCAGTAAGTCTTTTATTTCTTTTATTTCTAAAATTACGTTTTGTAATTAAACGACTTCTGATAAGTCAAATATCGTTTAGAAAGCAGTGTCTATGCTTTTAGATGGATTTTTGACTTGTCTACAGATTACATCTTACATCCTTGATATCCCACATAAGTGGGAACTTGGTATGGTTTATTAATGTAGTTAGTAGCTTATTATTACGTTGTTTGATTTGACATATAAATTCAAAGAAAATATTTAATTTGATCTTTACCCGTTATTTAAAAGTAACATAAACAAGTGAAGGATTATGAGATCATGTTGTTTGAAACCTAAAAGTAAGGGGAACACCCTCGGCATACTTGTAGTACTGATGAGGTGTCCATGTGGTATTGTTGTGTCCATATGGAACACCACCCCGGGCCATTTGGTACTAACAAGGCATATGCTTTTTGGCATGATTTTGTCATAAGAGAGAGAAAGAGAGAAGAGAGAAGAGAGAAGTAAGAGAGAAATCAAGAGGACCGAGAAAGTTAAGCAATTTTAGTTTAAATTTTAAAAAAGTTAAGCATGTGAAATTTGAGAAACATGAGTAGGCTGAAGTCCGAGGAAAAAAGTGAAATGTAACACCGCCTTTGAAACCTTGAAAATCAGTTAAAATTTGAGTTTTCAAATTGCATGGGTCCATTTGTAAATTGAATGTTTACCTGTTAGTTATCCTAACCGAATTTCAAAAGCAAAGCAGCGGAATTTTCAAAAACAATAAACAAACCCAAGCCTATTAAACTATTACAATTTAAACACGTGTTTGGCGTATATACAAATATACAAAACAAAACTTGCCAAACACGACTACCGGTGTTACTTTAAACTAAACCGACCATTGTATATATTATATACCAAAAAGTAGTGTTCCTCAAAGCCCGTACAAAAGCATAAGGTTCCCGTCTCACCAGGCCTGCCTATACTCTGTCTGAAAAAGGGAAACAACAACAGGATTAGCTATTTAAAATAGCTAGTGAATACAGACAGGTATAAGTGCAATAATAGCAAGTCATGAATCAAATATGAGCATACAATGCTATCCTAACAATTAGCGGTAATGCTGACATGTCCAGCAGTGCTATATCTTGCCAGATAGCTAGTCCGGCTCAATAACAACCACCGGGGGAATCAAACACTGCCAACCGTGCTGGTATCATCACATAAGTGACTCCACCTGCTCGTTACGGAGCCAAAGGCTCATTAGGCTCAGCCAGTTAAGGCAATCACCCCAAATGTTAAAGGAATGGCACTCGAGTACCATTAGTCCCGAACAATTACCCGAAGGCCCCTGAGACCCAGCCAAAGCTGACCTTTCATGCACATATGTCCGGACTTTTCACATAGCTCATCATTATCTCAGAAAAGAGATCATTGCATGCATACTTTCACATATGAAATCATATATATCAAAATGTCACCATAAATATACATGTAATTATATACCTGTCAAATATATCATTCATCATGTCATTAATGGTTTTCTAAGCATATATACACAAATAAACAAGTCTATATGCAAGAATTATCATACCATGTTCGTTTAAACCAAATAGCATTCAAAACTTCCTTTATTGAATTCATACAAGTCGGTACTTACCTTGGTGCCCAAATATATCTCAAATATGTATTCGGCCTTCCTTGATGCTTAATTACCTATTGTTTACATAAAGGCCCACTTAGAATACCACAAATCATATACATATGCTAGTTCTAATGTTTAATTTCCTAAATGTGTCTAAACTAGTAAAAATGGTTAAACTAACCAAAATACCCCAAAATTGATCAAAAATGATTCAACCATAGCCCATATACCCTGAATTATGAAAAACAACATTCTGTTTGCTGCATAACCGGTCGCGCCGCGACATGCCTCCAGGGTCACGATTACAGCCTCTGCACAGCATTGATTCCCATCCAAAACTCAAGTTTGACATTCTTTAATTAAGTCCAGGTTATGTACAAGCTTTGGGGCATTATTTGAAGTCTAAAAACATTAACATAACCTACTATAACAATAAATTCAAGATTAATTCATGAATTCTCCATTTAGGACCCATTTGGTCAAATTCTTGAAACACCATCAAGATTACAACTTTAATTACTAAAATCAGTTCCAATCAACTCCCTAATGATCCTAGAACATATTACAATCTAAAAATCTAAGCTTTAATGCACAAATACGTTATGCCCATTTTTGACCTAAAACCTAAAATGAAGAACAAAGGAAGAGGAAGCTTACAAGGATGAAGATGATGATGAACAGATGTTTAGGGACAGATGATGAACAAGAATCAACCTCCACTTCAGCTTCTTAATTGATCTTGACTTGGTTTTGCTTCAAGAAACCCAAAGAAGAAGAAAGCATGAGTGTGTGTGTGTTTCGTATGTGTGTGTGTGTAACCAGTGTGTGTGGGTAATCTTAAAACCAACTTTGGTTTTTAAGTTATCCACAAGGGGTATTTTGTTCCCCTTTTCAAAATACAACACAACACCCGAATAACCGTTTCAACTAACGAGGATATTTTTGGAAACCTCGTTTGAAGCCAGTTATTATTTTATAATTCTTTTCTATTTTTATTACTATTTTTAATTTCACAATTATCTGACCAATAGCTAATTTCTATTAATTCTCATTAAATATATTTATATTTAATTCATTTAAATAATTTCACGTACCAAATAGAGCACGCGGATAGACCATATTTGAGGATGTTACATGAAACATAAATGATGTAATGTTGAATTGACACGAATTGCACTACACTATGTTATATAGATCTCAAATCAAATTTCATGTTAAAAATGATCGTGGCATTCAAGAAATCTTCATATCTTGATGTTTGTTTTCAGCATTTTTGATAAAACATCATGCTATATAGAAAACAAACACATTCATCATATCTTAGACATACTTAGATTAAAACCCTATCATTATTAATATGGTGTTTGAATTAGCTTATTTTTTGACTTAAAAATGCTATTAGAATATTGAACAAGCCTATATACTTATCAACTTAAGCTTATAAGTTTAAATTAGCTCACAAAAATAATTATGAACTTAGGAAAATCATAATAATTAACCTCAGAAAATTAAGATAACCTAAGCATGACACTCGTTATTGTTCTCAGGTAAATCCAAGCGTTTATAATGATCATGAAACTCGGCTATATGTTTATTGGACGGTACGTAAGTATCCATCTCTATTTCCTTTTATCATTTTTTGAAGAGAAAAAAAAGTAGTTCGGTTGTACATTTATATTGTTTTGACTTTTGATAGATGAACTCTAATTAAGGTCTTGTTCGTACTTGTTAAAGAAAATCGATGGACGATTGTAACTTAATCTATGAGGTTTATGGGTAGATTTTCTGATTTAACATGAGTTTATAACTGTAATGTGATGTATATTAAAAATTATATGTTAAAATCCTCTAGTGTTGTGGTCAAACATGACACAACATGTTCTTTTACAAACATTATAGTAGACCCTACGAAGGGACTCGTTTTTTACTAAAATATGTGACACACTCTCATGTTTATGAGAGAACATGATGAGTCATGTTTGTGAGTTTTGTTTTTTTAACAACTTAAGCTTCATATTTATTTAATAATTTCTGTTTGATTCTTATAAAGTATAAGAGCTTATTGAAAATAATATCTTTTACCGAAATAATTTTTAAGGTAGTTTTAAAAATGACTTGAGATTACTATAAATTACCAATTTATTTTTTAATTTAATTATTTGTATATATTAATTTCCTTTTTATGCTGTTTATAGTCGTAGAACAAATCTCGATTAATGAAATAGTTTTTAATTAGATACTAAATATGTCAAAGGATTACATAGTTCAAGTCAAATAATAGTTGTACCTTCATAGTAAATCATGTTCTATAATTTGCTATAATTTGTTTACTTATAAATCAACATTCATTAACTTAATTTATATTTAATTACTTAAATATATGCTTTTTAATAATCAGGTTGATGGCTCGAAAACGACGGGGTGTTTTGACCTCACATGCCCGGGGTTCGTGCAAGTGAATCATGAAATAGCTCTTGGTGCGGCCATTTATCCCGTCTCTAAGCCTAATCTTCCCTACCAAATCACTCTTTATATTTACAAGGTTATTCACTACATTATTCCATCTTGACGGAGTTATAAGAAATACATCTATATAGCTGAGGTGAAATTTACAAACTGTTTACAATATGCTGTCTAATAGTTGTCATTGTAATACAAAGTACTCATGAGGTTTTATAATTTTATACGATGTCAGAGTTTTAGGTTCTGGCCATATCTTTACTTAGCACTACTTTCGCTCAAACTCGTTTAAATTTTGTTGTTTTTTGTATAAAAAACTTGAAAGTATTTTGTAATACAATGACAACTTTTTTATAGAATAAAATATTGCAATGAAAACTCTAATAGACCATAACATATCTATAGAATTGGGCGGAACCGTAATACAAAACCCTATTCCCATTTATCTGTAATAAAATATTTCTTTGATTAATGGAATGTACATTCCTTAGAAAATATATGTGGAATCTCATTTATTAATGAATATTACAAAATGATCAATATACCCTTGTTTTACCCTTCCTTGCACATCGCAAACATCCCACCACTTTACTAGCTATGGTCGACTGCCAACAATAAGGCCATGTGTTATACCCTCTCTTTTTCTTTTCCTTACCCAATACCACATCAACGCCACATCATTCTCTCCTTCATTTCCTTTACCCTACCCAAAATAAATGTTATACCTTCCCTTTCCTTACCCAAACCTTTTTCATATATATATATATATATATATATATATATATATCATTAATAGAAACCTCATCCAAACATTAAATCACATTATCGATATGTCATGTTAAACTCACTAGAAGTTATAATATATGTATGGATCTCTAGGTGAAGTTGATGGTCAGACCGAAGCTCTTGTCTAGGAGTTTTTTTTGCTGTTAAAAAAAAAACTTAACCGGTCCTTAATACTCCTTTTACGTAAGTGGAAGTATATATAGTTAAAAGAAAGTTTCATTAGTGACACTTTAATGACATATTTCAAAGCTAGGTTTTGCACACTTAACAGTTAATTATGGATACTTAATTATGTATTTGCTTTAATTTTGTTAATAAATATATAGGATCCAGTTACAAACAATTGGTGGATGAATTATGGCGAGTCAATTAACATAGGGTACTGGCCAGCTGAGTTGTTTGTATTGTTAAAGCACCAAGGGCTCATAGTCAAATGGGGCGGTGAGGTATACAGCTCCAAGGTGAAGAAGCATTATCCACACACGGCCACGTACATGGGCAACGGCGAAATGCCACCACCGATGTTTAGTGGTTGTGGGACCATGACGCGCATACGGGTTGAACAGAATTCTCAGCCTTTGATGATACCTGAATGGACTATCGTTGTTTTAGACGAGTATCGTTGCTATGATATTTTATACGAGGTCGATTATGTTTATGATCCTATATTCTATTATGGTGGCCCCGGGAGAACCTGGCGGTGCCCATAAGTTTTACTAGTTTTGGAATGGTTTTTTAGTTAGTATTTATGTACTCCTTAATTATGACTGACTTGATCATTGATTGGTGAGGAAAACATGTCTTTAGAAGTGTTTTGGAGTTTCTTATGTTGTTCATTGGGGTCAAATGACTAAATTGTTAGGGATATATGTGTTGTGTCTTCTAGATTTAACTCATAGTTTAGACTCAACCTCTCGGTCACAATAAGGCTGAGCATTATTTGGGTCGACATGAAACTCGACACGAATCTGAAACGGGCTAGAATCAGGTTGATCCGAAGAAATCGGGTGGGTCCGGGTTGAACCATGAACTTGATCTTGACTCGATTATGTATTTTCTTTAAAAAAGTCAAGTCTAGTCCGGAGAACGAAGGTTTCACCACCTCCTTCAAAGTTGTGGTATATTAGATAGTTAAACTAAACATTATGCATGTAATTAGTATATATATATATATATATATATATATATATATATATATATATATATATAATAGATTAGAAAAGGTGTAACAGCCACTGCTGCTGGAAAACCGCCTGCAACTGCCACCTTTTCTTTCTATAAATAGGTGTCGAATATTTCATTAGTAATAAAAATCGTATTGTAAACTTTTTTGATAAATAAAGGAGAACATTGGTTGATTTTTTGTTATTTTGATATTCGATCCAACATGGTATACGTCAGTGGTGTGTGGACAGTTCGCCGGGATTAACCTAAATATGTTTAAAAAAAATAGAAATTAGATTATAAGACCCTAGAACCATAGAATAGAAGTCATCAACTCGATTTCGCCTTGTGTTTTTGTCTTCAGCGGACGATACACCAAAAGTAGAAAAAGCAGCCGCCGGCTGGCGAGCTGGAGAAGAATAGAGAGAACAACGACTTACCAAAGAAATATTCAACTAATCGGAGTAGAGAGCTCAACCGAGAGAGAGAGAGAGAGAGAGAGAGAGAGAGAGAGAGAGAGAGAGGGGCAAATTTGCCAATTTGGTGTGTTGTACACAAAGTGACAAATTTGTCAAACTCGGTCAAAGGCGAGAATCAAGGTTCACCATTTTAGATTTTTAGTTTTAACTTATAATCTTTGACTATTTCTAATCCACGCTATGTTAATATGTAAAAACTAGTTATCGTAATTTAGGTTATTAATTTGTGGTTTAGATCTCGAAGGGAAGGCTTCAAAACCGATCCAAAAGGTTCTAAACCAAACCATAGTCAAAACCATATTCGAAAACCATAGTTGAAAACCGTGCTTGAAAACCGAAAAATGATTCATCGAACACTCTTGGCTGATATAGGTCGTTATGAAAAAAAATTAATATGACCCGAACCTAACATGAAAATACATGTGTTGAAACTGGTCAACAGAAAACTGATACGAACACAAACTCGACAGCATTAAATTCACAACGAATACAAATGCACATATCATTTTCCATACCATAATCATTCCATACATCTCTTGTAGTAAATTATTATATTGCCCCTAGTTTTTTTATCATTACATTATCAACTCCACAAGGATAGAAAATTAACGAGAGAAAAAAAAAAGAGAAAGAAAAATATTTTTGTCATTGAACATTTCCGAGTTTGAAAGAAAATGAAGGAAGGTGTGAAATTTGAAGTGTTAGCTTCCCTACTTTGGGAGGAAAAACAGGAAAAAAAAATAAAGAGATAATTTTCCTTTCAAAATCTTTTCTTTTTCCTCCTAAATAAAAAGCTTAGGAACACAACTAAAGTTCACTTTCCTTCCTAAATCTTTTCTTTTCTCCCCTATTTTAACTCGGAAACACAGTGTAAATTCAAACAATCATTATGCACGTTGGCTTGTCACGTGGACGAACATTAATTAATTCCGGAACCTATTAACGATCCAAGCTTCGGATTCAATTGCAAATTGAACCCTAGCTTGGGTTGATTGGTCTAGCAGTGGGCCCAATCCTTAGGAAGTCTGATATAACGAAAAGGGGTTCATGAAAACCATGATTCGGAGGAAAATTTCACCATGAACTTTGGAATCACTGTTTCTTTTGCTTCGAATGTTTTGGTTTATTAAGAAACAAAATTGGGTGTTGGGGTTATTGTGTGAAAAATAAAAGTTAGAAACAACGAAGTAAACGAATCAAGTTAGTTGCATTCGGTAAAGACCAATTACCTACGAATATTGCATCATCTGCGTATTGTAAATGAGTGATGTTTGGTCCATCATTTGGTAGAGAAAGGCCCTGAAATATTCCTAATACTACTACAAAAATGACTTTTGGGCTCGGTTATTTAAGGCATTCAGACCCAGTTTTGGTGGGGGGACTGAATAGGGGGGAGCCTGAAAGTATGTGATTCAGGCCCGGTTAAAAAACCAGGTCTGAAAGTCGGTTTTAAACCCGGTTTATATATAAAAAACAGGGTCTAATTGTTTCCTTTAGCAGGTCTAAATAGTCACATTTAAGTCCTGTTTTTAGTTAATTAACCGGGTTTGATTGTTCATTGCTACATTGAGACCCTCCGCTGCAACGATGGATAAGAACAAAGCCAACGAGTCTCCTTGATGCACACCTTTTTCCATAGAGAATTTCTTAGTGGGGCTGCCATTAATGAGAGTTGAAATGCGAGAAGAGATTTGCTCCAAAGTTCATTTGGCTCATAATCGAATCCATATAGTTCCATTTCAAAGAGTCGAAGACCTTTTCGAAGTCGACTTTTACCAAGTTTTCTTCTTCACTCTTTTTGACCAACTAATTAGCTCATTTATAAGTAATGAACGATCTAAAATGTTATGCCCCTTAATTTATGTGGTTTGTTCACCTCCAATGACCTCAGAGATGACCTTCTTCAATCTAATTTTTTTTTGAACAGCTTCACCTCAGCGGTAGTGGCACATGATCGAAATCAGTTGATCTAATCTGGGCTCCGGTTTCGAACCACTCCAACTACACCCCCCTAATTAATTCGGTAGGGCTGCTTTCACCAACGAGGGAGTGACCCTCAGCTATTCCTAGGAAGAAACCCTTCAAAGAGACTTGAACCCAAAATCTCTCATTCACTGAGAAAACTCCCTTACCGCCAGGGCAAGCCCCTTTGGTTTCCTTGAATCTAATTGATAAGACTTTAGCAATGGTTTTGTAAATAAATCTAATTAAGCTAATAGGTCTAAAGTCCTCCAAATAATTTGCATTTTCTAACTTTGGCTATCAATGGTTAACAGATCCCAACAAAATGCTTTCATCTAAAAAGTGATAAAAGACGATGAACTAACGATTATCAGTTGATATATACCGAAAAATGATCAAATAATCATTCTTTTTACACTTTTTACTTTAATTTTCTTTTTATTTGATCTCATCCCTATATATATATATATATATAGTAGACGGATCCTTTGCGAACCCCATAAACCGTTCGCACGGTTGCGAACCACCACAAAAGTCAACAAAATATTATTTATGTGTGTAAAGATAAGATGCAGTGTTTTTAAACAAGATGCAGTGATTTTATACTAGATGCAGTGATTTTATGCTAGATGCAGTGGTTTTAAAACAAGATGTATTGGTTCTTAATAAGAATCCATCGATTAATTCGTGCACAATAAACTAGTTTTAAGAGAATTCCATGTTTTTTAGATATTATGCAATGATTTTAAGTTGGATGCAATGATTTTATAGACTAGATGCAGTGGTTCCTAGAGTTCTCATTGGATCCTCACTATATATATATATATATATATACTATATTATAAAGCATTTAGGTTTTTGTCTTAATCTCTTAATTTTAAGTAATTTGAAATTACTAATTTACCCTTAACATTAAACTAAATGAAAACTATTAAATAAAGCAATAATTTAGTGGAGTTAATGAAAATCTTATATACCATTTTAAAAACTAAACCTTCCAAAATAAAAATTAATTAAAAAATTAAATTAATACAATTTAACTTAATAATAGAATAACTAGAAGTATTAAATCTAAATAACATACAAACTAAATTTATAAAAATTACTGAAATTTTTTAATGGATAATATAATTAAAATAAAATAGAGTTATAATGCAACATTCTTGTTGGATATTATCATTCATGTGAAATTTTGTTGACCCATTATAATTTTAAAAAAAATACCATCCTTATTTTAAAAATGGACATGTTATTAAGAATAAATATTCGTAACCGCTAAATTACGCAGGTATAATACTAATATATATATATATATATACACACATACATACATACTTTTTTATTTAAGAAGTGTTTGATCCGTGTTTTGAAAGTGATTGTGTGATGTTAGATATGTAGTATCACAGAGTTGATTTGACTATATTAAAATGAGTTGTAGAGAATGATGATTGGATGTGGTTACGATGCTTGAAGATTTATTTTCAGATTTCGTTGGATGCTATTTGTTTTGCAGAATATAATGAAATTGGAGTTAGATTTTAGTTTATTATTAATTATGTATGGTAAAAGAATTTGAAAAAAAAATCCAATTTCAAAGAATCTAAACATTCTTTAAATTAGTGAATATAGGTTCCTTAGGAAATACAGGTAGAATGATCGATATACCCTTGTTTTATTTATTAATACTATGCATCACACACATCAATAACACCATTGTTTTCACTACCAATGCCGACAATCGTCTTCTGCAACCACCGCTCATGACCACCGGTCCACCTTTTGTCGCCACCACATTAGTGTTTATATGATTGTTTAAGAAATTACGCTAAAACTAGGGATTGATATACGTTCCGTTAGTAAAAAAAAAGTCTAGTGAATCTTAGTACAAAATTTCCGGTTTAAGTTAAAAGAACAGGCAAAAAGGTGCTTTTATTTTAGTTTATTTTGCAATTGCAATTGACATGAAAACGATTACCCAAAGTTGATCAGTCAAATCATCATCAATAGAAACCACATCTAAATATCAAATCACATTATTGATATGTCATACACTCCCTTTATATATAGTTTATTGCAAATATACTACAAGGAAAATTTCATTAGTGACACTTTAATGACACACTTAAGTGTCATTAGAGTTAGGATTTGCATACTTAAGTATCATTAGAGCTCAATTTTGTCACAACACTATAAAAAAAAGACTCCCCATCTCTTAATGCGCAGATAAACAATCTATCATTTTTTTCTCACACATTTTCTGTTATGTCATTAAGTAAAATCTCCGTTCTGGTAATATGTATGTATTGTTAATAAAGCTAAAATATTAAAACATACATCTAAAGATGTTGATATTTATTTATTTATTTAATTACTTTGTTAATAAATAGGATCCGATTATATGGTTAATTATTAAGGGGTCAATTTTAGGGGTGTTCATCGGTTCGATTTTCGGTTTAAACGGTCCGGTTTATTTGGTTTTTTAATTTTTTTGCCAAAACCGTAACTGAATCGAAATCGTTTAAATGAGTGTCATAATCGAACCAAAAACCAAATACCAATTCGGTTCGGTTCTTGGTTATAACGGTTAAACCGAATTTAGATAAAAGCCCACTTTTTTTTGCAGCCCATTTTGCTTCTTTTGGTAACCCAACAACATTGCATGATAGATAGAACAATTTTAATAAGCAAAGAACAAATGTGGAACTATTGAAGTATGGAACTGGAATGATGAATGACGAACAAACGTGGTGTCTTGGTTCACACTTTACAGACTCATTAGGGATTAGGGCACATCAGCTTTGACGAGAGAGGAAACAGGAAAGACGAGAGGTTTGAAGGAGAGAGTACTCTCAAAAATTTGAAAAATATTTATACATAATATATAATAAAAAAAATACTAAAATATCTAATTCGGTTTATTCGGGTTGAAAATTCCTAAAACTGTAACCGAACCGAAAACGATTTCGGCTATTACAATTACGGACCGGTTCGATTTACGGTTAAAACGGTTTATATCCGAATTTTGAACACCCCTACACAATTTTGATATAAGAGTGAGTCTAATTAGATGGACTCTTGACAAGACATTGACATACGTAATACGTTCCGGTTGGCCACCAAGTATAGCAATGTGATGATGACGTAAGCAAAAAATGGGCGTATTGAGATATAAAGTCATGATAATTGCATAAGAGCTTATTAAATTCTCTTATATCTTTTTATCAATTAGGGTGTCCATCCTCTTGAGGATTTTATGGTTAGCATTGAGAAAGTAAACCGTGTGACTTAAAGTTAAAAGACATATGTTAGGATTTAATCTCAAAACCCTCACTACATATTTCATGTCACTAACCAACTTTTTATTGATAAGATCGAAAAAATGGCAAAAACAACACTAATTCGATGAAAAAAATTATTGAATAACAAATGCAGATATCAAACATCCCAATGGTTTGAAAATCATCAGATGGAATCTCGCATCCGTTCATGCTCCCGATTCAATTGCAAACCGGACTATAGGTTCCATGTTATCAAGTATCAAACAAATATTGAAGTAATCTCACAATGATTATGTCTTGATAGCATGTATGTGTACGTGCATATGTGAGAAACCAAGAACATAGTTTATGAAATTTGACTGCTTAGTGATTTAGAATTAATAATATAGTATTTATACTCAATGGGTATTTATAATATCTACCCTATTCTCAGATTAAAGTAATAAGTATTAACAAACTTCATTAGAATATATTGAACACAATTTTAAAGACCTAATACGAACCTTAAATTGGGTCAATTGGCGTAGTGTTGGCCCCATCTTGCAACGTTTGGAAAGTCCGGTATAATGAAGAAACTTCATGAAAACCATGATTGTGTTTAGAGAGGAGAACCTTCTTCTAGGACGTGTAGTTTGGAACCACTGCTTCTTGTTTCTTCGAAAATTTTGGGCTATTAAGTAACGAGGAAGTTGTGGTTATTGAGTGAAAAATCAAGGTTGGAGGAGTGGGATTGAAACATGTTGGCTTGGTTTTGTACCCTTGAAGATAGATTATTTTCTTGAATGTTGTATATATACTAAGAGGCTTTTGGCTAGCGGTATCAAGATGATTTCAAGGTGTTTCTTTTCTTTTTGAGGTTGTGGGTAGGCCCAGTCCATAAGGGGGGCAACCTGGGCAGTGGCCTAGGGCTCATAAAATTAAGGGGCCCATTTTTTTAAAAAAAGTTTGTATATATATGTGATATGTCTGTAAAAGAAGCCCACTGTGATGAAGCCCACTAAAAAATAATAGAAAGCCCTGGGTTTACACAGCACTATGGCAATCGGCTTACCATATTCTCGCCTTCTCGGATATAGGAAACGACGAAACTAGGAAGCTGCGAATCCTGCGATAGGGCCTCCTTCGACAGACGACACCGACTCCAAGTCTCCTATCTGCGATAGGGCCTCCGACACCGACTCCAAGTCTCCAAGTCTTGGAAATAGGAAATGACGGTTGGAAGATGAAACGTAAACGACATAATCGGTAATCACGTAAACGACGGAAGTCACGTAAAAGGGCTCAGTTCTCACAATCTCACATCCGATTCATTTTGATTGTCTGATTCGAGACTATTTCGAGTAAAAGGGCTCTGATTCATTCTGATTTCTGATTTGAGACTATTTCGAGTAAAAGGGCTCTGATTCATTCTGATTTCTAAATTCTGGTTCAAGTAAAAGGGCTCAGTTCTCACATCTGATCCATTTTGATTTCAGAAATCGACAAATTCAAAATCAGGAATTCAAGTTTGAGTGTTCGATTGTTCGAGTTCCCAACATACAGTGTAAGTGTGTAACTGTTTTTGTCCGAATTCGAGTTCGAGTGTTCGAAAAATTCTGAAATCGACAAATTCATCTGAATATCTGATTGTTTATTGTGTTTTTCTCTTTTTATTTACTGCTGCAAATAAACTTTTTGGTTGCTTATTGCTGCAGATGAGCTTTTGGGCTATTTTTGTGAGCTGTTGTTTATTTAAATGTTTCCTGAATTTCTGAAATCCCCAGCTCGTGTAACTGTGTAAGTATTTTAACTTTTCAAATAGGCATCGATCTCAAACTGATTGTTTGATTCATCTTAGAAGTTAGAACTGATTGTCTGATTTATCTTATTTCGTTTTTGAAGCCCACTTAATCATTTGTTCTTCGGATGACTGGATGTTTGGATGAGTGATTCAATTTGACTTGTTCATCAATTCGACAGTTCAGATACTCAAGACAAAAAAACAAGTGTATAAGTTCTAATCCTTTTGTCTTTTTTTTTATTATTTAGATGTTTATGAATTCAATTGATTATTGAACTTGTTCTTTTGTCTTGCCTAATCTTTTGCTTAGTATTGAATAACTGAATATTAGTATTATATTAGCTATTTAGCTTACTTCTTAGTTCTCACATAATGTTTTCGTACTTGTCTTTTATTTAAGGGTATATATATTTTACGTGATATATATTTAAGTTGAAAAAAAAATTTAGGAGCCCTTTTTTGAGATTCCGCCCAGGGCCCAAAAATAGTTTGGGCCGGCCCTGGTTGAGGGTTTAAGTCCCGCTATGGACATATGTGTATATTATGATGAGTGTGTGTTCACCGTTAAAAAAAATGAATGTTGTATAAATGTATAATTTTACTACCGAGAATCTCGTTTTTTCAACTTGGTCGATTAACCAGTAAGCCAAATCAATCATTTAGCCAAAAACATGAAATCAACCTTATTTAGAGATTTCAAAATCGATATATTAGCTAAGAACAAAAAACCAAACTTGGATAGATCAGTGAACCAAGATGAACCAAGAACAATCACGGTTGGTGCACACACACCTAGAACAGTCGTTGCCAATGTGAATAGTCGTCGGAGAACAGTCCTTGATGGTGGTGCGCAAAGGCCTACAGACAGAAAACAGTCCTTGTTGGTGTAGCATGGACAGAAGGATGGTCGCCAAAGAGTCGTTGGAACAAGGAGGGATGTCATAGGAGAACGATTGGTTCTACTTCATCTAGCATCATCAAATAGACATCAAAAAATTAGGCTCGATCGGTAGCTTTACTAGCATGATCACATACAAACCGAAGATTAGAGTCGATTGAAAATCACTAGAAGCTAGCAAATGCATGATTGTTGACGACCATACTCTTATTTAATCTTAGATTCTTAGCGGTTTAGATGACATTAAAGTTGTTAAGATAATCTCGATAAAACATTGTAGGTTGCCATTTCATGTCCTTCTTTAAGCTTATTATATTGCCATGTGCAGCACACATTAATTTCTGTCACATTCAGTCTTTCAAGCTTCAAGTTGACTTAAAATACAAGTTTCAAGTTGCCATTTCTTCTTCTTTAAGCTTGGTTGTTTGTTCCTAACTTAATATGCATGTGCAACTCTAGAAGTAAAACATATGTTTTAAGATTCTAGTCGGCGGTAACAACATTTACAACCCATTTGAATGGGGTACAAAAGAGGTAAGATGTAGATAGTCATACCACTTTCCGATGGTAGAGAAACCACGTCCTAAAACATCTCCAACCTGTCTGCAATAAACACATACCAATTCGAATCTAAAAAGCATAAATTAGCTCAAACCCCCTTTTAGAGCAGATGAAGAAATTCAAAAAAAATAAAAAGGAATTGAACGAAAAGATAGATCCCATCCATGTAAGAAAGCTCTTATGTGGCAAGAGACAAAGCTGGATTCTAAACTTTGTTCAATATAAAGCACTGCAATTGATTTCTAATATACAGATGCAGGTACATGATTTGCATATCAACGGTTGTTACATTACATACAGATAATATATATATATAAGGCGTTTTGTGGTGGACCTATAAGAGGAAGCTTCGGGCTCTATTTACAAAGAAGCAATATATATTGTTAAGTGCCAATTCAGAAACTACAAACATATGAAGGCTATTTAAGCATAAGGGTCCACCAATCTTTAAGGAATCAAGAAGATCATGCTGTGAAACCGCTACTAAGTGAACTCCAAGGGTTTGAGGGGAAAGTGGTACATGCTTGTGATGAGGCGGCAGCCATCTGCTCGTTTGTGACTCCAGAGTTGCACAAATTAGCAATAGATCGCATATGTTTCATGCCGTATTGTGATAAGGATCCACAATGTGTCTCAAACGTCCTCACCTGTAAATACATGAGGACGAAATGTAAGAAAAATTCATCCTTGCCAAATGGGAAAATTGCACTTCAATTTTTTAACGGGTTTATGTTATAAGTTTATAATTTACGGACTTACAAATGTTTTAAGGCATGTCCAGTCATCAACTAGAGGTTTCCCTGCAGATCGGACTGTTTTTAGCACCTCAGGACCCTTCTCTAATCCAAATAAAACCTTGCCAATGAGTTGTATACTGCTGTCTACGTGCATTCTATGAGACATGGCTTCTACGAACTCTTTCTGAGCTTCAGTCTTCCTAACAGAACCTTCTGGAGCCTTCCGGTACTATTAGGAAGAAAAATGGTATTAGAGGTGTCAAAATAAGCAAGTTAGAAAGGTTGGATAATCCGTCAAAACGACGTGGGTTTGTCATGACCCACAAACACATTTTTAATCAGTTTTATTGAATTTGATAAAACAAATAACATCATGTCATGATATATGTGATTATGAAAAAAATACTATATTATAAAAATTTTAACCTCTTGAAGTAAAGTACATTCATTTGACTTTTAACCTCTTCGGCCTTTTTGACTTTTTTCCCTTTAAAATCCATTAACCAAACTCATTTGTTCGGTTATGGCAAAAGATAACCCAAATCAACCCAATTATAAGCAAATGGGTCGAAGGCGCCACATTGAAACTAATGAAATGAACAAAAAAAAAAGTAGGAAAGGACAAACCTTATGCCAGAAATGTAGAAGATCAGCATCACGCTGGTTAACAGATTTCGATGACCGCAATGGGGAGTTTTCTTCAATAAAGGTGAAGTTTTCGTTTGCAGGGTTTGTACCCATGTACAAGTAAAGATTATCTTTGCTAAGTGGCAAGTCTCCGTATTGCATCACATGGGATCCATAATAAGAGTTTTCACTTGAGGTTCTTTCCTTAACCTGTAGAAGTTACAAAGCCAATGACAGAAAGAAAAAGAATAACTAAACAATTTGGAACTCGTATTCGTAACAAGTCATTGAAAAGGAGACGCAAAATGTCAAGTTTGTGGGTAGTTATACCAGTTTATACTGCTGTCTGATGGTTTCTGTTCTCAGATTGTGTACATCACTGTGAGCAAGAATAGAATCAATTAAAAACAGAATTATAAAATCCACATTTAAATAAGATTAACACAAAACTATGGGTATTATAGTAATTCAACATACATACCAATCTTCCATCCAGGCAACACTATACAAGTCACCCAAACATGTGTCGTACTCGAGGGGTGGGCTTGGATACTCCCCAGGACAATAAGTACCCCAGCTGCTCTCATCTGGGCCAGAGGCTGTAGTTGCATAAATATTTAAACCTTGAGGAAGAAGACCCTCGAATATACTTCCAGATTCACAAGCTTCAAGGTAAAATACCTGAGGACAATATATCATTATCATGTTTCCATAATAAGAAAGAATATATCAAATATTAAACACACATTGTAACAGAAGGAAAATGAAAACAAATTTTTTACCAAGCTTTTGTATGCTCCAGCAGCATACTTTTGTTTCAAGACCTCATTTAGATCATTTGCATACAGGTAAGGATATGTTGGCATCCCTGATCACATATACGAAACCAATACTTCAGTCTTTAAAATAATGATGAGAATTTGTTTATTTTGTACCAGTTACAAAATTTTTAAGGGGTCACTAACCAAGCACACCAGGACCACCGTGATCGGTGTAATAAACAAAAATGCGATCATTTGGACCGCTATCCACAACCTTTCCGCTTCCCCCTTTCACTTTAGTTTTATCTCCAAGCAAAACAGCCAAAAAATTGTTAACATTGACATCATTACCAGTGTAATCCTGTTTCAAGCAATGTTCACATCAGGAATTTATTCTTCATACATAAAAAAGGCAAATTTAACATGCTATGAGTTTGATTTGGTTATATATAGTGAAGTGTTTGATGATGAGAAAAATACCTTGGGCACTCCATGATACACATCATCACCATCTGGGCTGTTAATTATGATTCCTTGCCTGGGATTCTGTGAACTATATGCAATGTCATCATACATGAAAACAACAATATTTTCCTCTTTGACGCCACCATTTTTCAAGATTTGATACGCATGACATACGTCTGCCTGGATAAAACAAAGAATGGCACTTCAATAAACTCAGCTCAATCAAGAACAGATCAAACGATGAACTGCTCTTAGCTACATCAATTAACATAGGTCTAGCCGTCTAGGAATTCCTATATGTAATCATAATTGAAGAGCAAATATGATGTTCATATGAAACGAAGAACTCATCAATTTTCAATATTACATGAATAAACTTATGAAAGATCGAAACTTTTCTAATGGAAAAAACAGAAAGAGAGTGAAAGTGTGAAAGTATTAGCTTCTAGTACATGATGTCACCCAGGGGCGGATCTCTAGCCACAGGCCTTAAAAAATCTAGATTTTTTAATTCATAGGTATAAAAATAAAAAACAAAAAACTGTAATAGCAGTACAATATTTAAAATAAGAGGTCTAGTTTCTGACACCACATACAAACAAAACAAAAGTTTGAAATATATTTGTCAATCTTTTTTAGAAGTTCACTCCATACTGAAAGCGCGATATAGAGTTCTTGAGCATATTAATTGACAAATTAAGTGAGCTTCCATTTAAAGTTGAGCTGCAAGTACTTCAAAGAGATCCAACTCTTTTGTGAAATTTTTTATATGGGCGATTGTAGAAGTTGCCCCAAAACACAGAGATCCGATTTCCCTAATTGTTCCAGAACCAAATTTTTTATATAAAGCAGGCAAAGAAAATTGAACCCTTAATTGCCCCTAATCTTTGCTTAAACACACTTCCTAATTACATCAAGGCAAGTTATCGGACAATCAAAGCAAAATTTGACTGAATATTCCATTGATTTAAACCCTACACGTTACTTTCTTAAGTCAAATCAAGTGATCCTCCCAAAGACAAAATTGATACCATATGATCCGTACGAATTCAGTAACAAATTGAACGCTATTATCATCATCCTAATTTCGTATTTGTTAACATAATCATAATACGGAATCATAAATTTTCAAAAACCGATCAAACGTGCGCCTCCTGGGTCAACAGGTGGAGTAATAGACTACTAGTAGTCGGACAAAATTATCAACAAACGATGATGAAAACTTGATCTGTAATTCGTAACCTATCAGCCAAAAAACAGTAATTATAAAATCAAGCATTTGATATCGTTTTTAGTAAGGATCACCTGATGCCTGTAGTTCCAGTAACCGTTAGATCCGGCAATCAAGACGGCCCATCTTGTGCCAACGGAGTCATCTTTTTCGGCATCGGAGAAGCCAAGTTTTTCCGACGGTAGCCGGAGAAGGTCATCAGCCAGTTCACGGCCGTGGACAACTGCGATGATCGAGAGAGCAAGTAGAGTAATCAGATAACGATTCATTTTGATGGTCGCCGGAGAGAAAATTGTATGAAGGTATTATAGTAACTTCAGGGGAATTATGGTGAAGGTGTATATATAGATTTATGAACACTACTGTACCCAATCGGAGCTCTGCTGTCAGATTAAAGTGTGGCGGCTAAATGTACAACCACACAATGCATAGGAATGTTTTTATTTCAAAACGCACAAAAAAAAGGAAGGTTAACGACAAATATTTGTGTAATACATTTACGCAGAATGATAACCACGGTTTTTATGGTAGATAAGCGTAATAAATATAATTTTAACTTTTAAAATTGATATTCATAATTTATGTTTCATAATTGACTTACTATGTTTGCAAAAAGCTATTTTAGAGCGTGTTTGGCAAAACTAGTTGGAGTTAGGATTGGAGCTGAGGTTGAGACTGATTAATTGATAATTCCTAGCCCTATCCATAAGATTTTAACACTGGAACAAGGCTGGAGGATTGAGGATTATAAAAACTAGAATCTCAAGCTCTTATAATCCCACGTAAGCCTGTTGCCGAAGACATCCTTAATCACCTCTTATTAAGATTCAAACTTTTTATACATGAGATACCGTTGCTATTTTTAAAAATAAAAAACATATTTTTTATACTCTTATCCACGGTCCTAAGTTTCCACCATTTATTTATCATAATAGTTCATACATAACTACTATAACAATTAAAATAAATCAATGACTAATAATTTTGATAGCTAATGATTAGCTCATCAATGACTAATGATTAGCTCATTAATGACGTATTAACGAGGGGTATTTTGGGCAAATCAAGCATCACACATTAATGACGGTTCATCCGGAAGCAATTCACGGTTAGAAAATATATATAAATGACCAAAATACCCCTATTAAGGAGCCAGTAGTGATATTACAAACAGTTCTCGTTTGAACTTTTCCCTATATAAATATATACGATGATATAAAATCTTTTAATTAATATTAGAAAAACTATATGTCTTCTTACTATTTATTTTTACTTTATACTTCTATTTATAAAAAAAATTATATATAAAATATACTAATTCTCTTTATTAATTTCGATATTTATCTTTATTTTATAAGTAAAATAATAAGTACCAAGAAATAATAGCGGAATTCTCACATTCTCCTAAAATTATCATAGGAGTTATTACTTGAAAAAGAAATTATCGAAGAGGGTCTTACTTTTTAATGTATGACAGATTGGTCCCTGGTATTGTTTTAGTGAAAATTAAGAAACGTGGGGACACCATGAATATTCCAAGGCCTACTTGCATTAACAAGGATAAAACAAACTAAATACGACATTTATTGAAAGCGTAAGATTTGGTCGACATATTTTTTTAATAAAAATTAATATTTAATAGCAATTTACTGTACATTTAGGGCCTTTTTATATATATATATATATTGTTGTTTGGATAAATGAGAAAATGATGTTTATTTTTATGGTAAAGAATGGTTAGCAATAAGTAATTGTGCTCATGAGTGGAATAGAGAGAGGGTAGGATAGGCTGTTGCTTCTTGCCATTTTTATCATTTGTGTATTATTTTTAAATAAGGTTTAGTATCTAAAATGGTATCGAAGTTGTTATTTTTTACTATTGTGTATACTTATCTTTCGAAACTACCATTTAATGTATCGTTACCTTTGATAGCAGGTTATGGGTGACATGACACAGTTATAGGTGACGTGGCATCTTACTTGAATGCTGACATATAATATCTTTGTTTAAAAATAATTGAAAATATAACAAATAATAATAATAATAATAATAATAATAATAATAATAATAATGGATTTAAGATCAGATCTTCATCTTCCATCGTTGCTTCATCTTCATCGATTTCAACTGATTAGGGGTTCATCTTCATCTTCATTCGATTTCAACCGATTAAGGTTTGAACTGATTGTGTTGATTCATCTTCATCTTCGTTTGAACCATTCAAGAACACCATCAGTTGTGGTAAGTTCGATTTGAGTTCTTCACAGATCGATTTGGGGTTCATCTTCAAAGATCTGCTTGAGTGTACATTTTCACGATTCGATTTAGGGTTCATATTCACATATCTGCTTGAGGTTCGATCTGAGTGTTTGGTTCGATTCTGATAAGGTAAATTCGACCCGAGTTCCACACAGGTCTATTTGTTTTGATTTTGCTTCTTGGTTCGATTATTTTAGTGTTCGATTTTAGGGTTTTCATTATCGGTTTTGAGTTCGATTTGGTTCATAATTTTTAGGGTTTTCTGTTGGTTCTTGGTTTCCAAATCTGGTTCGATTATGTTCATACGATTGCATATGATTTCAAGATTTGGTTCAATTTGTTCAAGATCGACGATATCATTCATATGATTTCAGCCTGGTTCTGCATATACGATTCCATATGATACTCGTGTATATGTGATTTAGGGTTCAAGGAAAGATCTGTTCATCAAATTTGTTCTTGATTTAAAGGGTATGTATATGTGATTTAGGGTTCAAGGTCAGATTTGTTCTTATTTGCCCAGATTTTGTTCTTGATTTTAAAGGTATGTATATGTGACTCGTGTATATGCGATTGAGTTTTTGAATGTTTAGGTTTTCCATTCAAGAAGATAAATCTTCTTGAGTTTATGTTCTTGTGTTGCCCAGATGAAAATTTAATATTGGATGAATCTTCTTGAGTTTGTGTTCTAGTTTCCATTCAAGAAGATGGATGCTTAAGATGAAGATGACATTTTAATATTGGATTTTAATTTCATTTTCTACTGATTTGGAAAAATTAATGATGTGAAAAATATAATACTATTAAAAATAAATCAAAATTAAGCTATTTACCTGCTACCTGAGTAGTAGGTTGTTTGATATATTAAATGATAATTTTTGAAACTTTAGTATATTGAATGGTAGTTTTGAAAGATGAGTATACATAATAGCAAAAAGTGACAACTTCGGTATACTTTTTGATACTAAACTCTTTTAAATAAGGGTATTAAGGTAATTATCCCTTAAAATTATTTAAATAAAATAAAAACTTCATATTATATTACTTATTTCTATTCTATGTTGATTGTACGTGCGAAAGGGAAAGAGCGAGACCCGATTGAAACAATGAAACTCATGTTGAGTTCCTACGATCCCACCTTCATTATTTGACAAATCTTTTTAGAGTTTCTTGTACCACGAACGCAAGGCAGCTTCAATAGGAAGAAGAAGATACACCGAGAAGCTTGACAACCATACCTAGGGCTACTCAAGTTCTTGTACAATGTCATAGAGGCAAAAATCATAGTTTAGGGTTTCTAGTTGTCTTCAACCGTAAGTTCATCGCATCTACTCATGTTAACAACTTCAGTTGTAAGTGACAAATTAGGGCTTCTACCGGTGTCAACAACTTTGGTTGAAAGATAATTTTTTGGTTAAATATATTGAAAAATTGTACTTGCAAACGTTCATAAGGAATTAATAATGAAAACATTTAAGAAAAAGAAATTTCACCCGCGGTGGTCAATTGCAAAGTGATCATATGTAAGTATTTAGGTAAACATTTATAAAATTAAGTGCTTCAATTAATTTGGATTATTTTAACAAAAAAAATGTACTAGCTTAGCCCCTAACAATGTTACCTTTTGTTTATATTGTAGAAAATTTAGTGTTTGATAAACCAAATAAATATAATAAAAGGTCAAATTAAATATTGAATTTAAATGTTAATTTTTAGTATGAATAGCAAAACCATTAAATATTATTTGCTAAAAATACATATTATATTATAAATATCGAAATTAACTTAAATATTTAATCACAATCACTCTAAGTAAATACAATTAAAATAGTTACACTAATATGGGTTAAATAGTAAAAGTATGTCTTTTAAGATAGGGTAAATTGCATGAAAATGCAATGAACTTTGTCTTAGTTACCATTGTATACAACTAACTTTAAAATTTTAAAAATAATACAATTAACTTTCATAATTCTTTCATTGTATGCAAACAACTTTTTTATATGTCTGTTGTTTAGTTACTATTGTATATAATAAACTTTGCTATAACTTTTATAGTATACAACGACTCTTTGTCTTGTACAAATTTGTTCTGGGCTCTCTTGACACTTATCTCATCTCCCTATACAAGGCTTCTCAATTGGTATTAAACTAAATCAATCGGAGAGGTAAAGAAAGAATTCCTTGTGGGGTAGTGATCAAAATAATAAGAAATTGGCTTAGATTGTCTGGAAAAAGATTTTAGTAAAAAAAGAACAAGTGGCATCCTGTAGTCAGAAGTTTAAAAACCTTAAATATGTTCCAGTCATCAAGTGGTGGTGGAGACTAAGGTGACGTTTGGTTCGCAGAATGTTTCTGAAGGAATTGAAATCTCCGATGGAATTGGAATCTGTCAGGAATTGGAATTTGAATCTGTAATCTGTTTGGTTGGCAGGAAATGGAATTGGAATCAAATTCCATACTCTGTTTGGTTGGCCGATAATGTAGATGAATTTGATTTCAGTAATGTAAAAAGACAGAATTGCCCTTCTTGTTTGGAGATCAGCTATTGGGAATTGGATTCCCACTTACAACCAAACACTGGAATTCTTGGGAATTGGATTCCAATTCCTATGAAATCCCACAGATTCCTTCCAACCAAACGGGTCCTAAGGATTGATGATGGATCACTTTGGAGATCAGCTATTGTCTCATTACAGACATAAAAGAAACTAAGGCTACCTAGCCGTTGGAATCTTCTAAATAGGGGATGAGCTCGGGTCCAAAACCAAACCAAAGCGGACCGAACCCGAAAGTGCCCCGATGTAGGAAACAATGACCAAATCGTTTGTTCTTAATCGGTTTCAGGTAAAAAATCAAACCCAGTGGAATCGAAAACCAAAATAAGGAAAATATAGAAACCGAGAACCGACCCGAAAGTGTGTAAATCGGTTCAGTTCGGAACCAGGTTAGTTCGGGCCAAACACGTTTTTTGCTCATCCCTACCCGTCCATCATCTTTGATTTAGTTGTCTTCATTCTCAAGAATGGAAAGACATAGATATGAACAAGCCACTATTGCCATTCAATGCAATAAAATGATATGCTTTAATGTTTAACCATTAACTACAATATTAAGGCTGGAAATAAGTTTAGGAATAGAGGAAAGATTTTCCTAGGCTAATCTAAAGCTGGGTTTAATAGTTGAAAGGCCTTCATGATGCAAGCTCAGGCTTAACTCGAGAAGAACTCAAAATTTGTTCGAGCTCAATTTAAAAAAACACGAACCCTTATATAAAAACAATTTCTAATAACCAAACGTATTATATATAAAGAGTTGTGTTCAATAAAGTCAATTTAAAAAACATAATCCTGAAATTTTAATATTCAATCACATACGATTCAGTATACAATCACATGTAAATTACGAAAATATCATTCCGCCCAAATTTTTAAAGTTTAATCTGGAGCATTTATGACATTGATCCAAAGGGTAAAATTCGTCTCTTAGGACTATCAATTAATTATGTATTATGTCTATATTGAACATTCTTTTATATATAAATTTTATCAGATAACAAAAATAATTTTAAATATGTATATTGTAACGAAACTTAACAGTAAGTCAAAAATGATGTACATAATCTAACTCTAAAAAAATATTCATTAGTAGTAATATTTCTAAATTAAATTTTAATATATATGATAAAGAAAAATTAACTCGTAAATATTGGATGAAGAAATTTATAAATAATTTGTTGATAGGAAAGCTAGCTAGAAATGAAATGAAGCTGGAATAGAAAGATCATATATGTTCATGTGGTCATGAAGCAAGAGACTTGAAGGACTGAATGGGTCATAAATGGAAGATGAGGGTGGTAAAGTGAAGCATGTTTGACTATAAACGTATCTATTATTATTATTAACTTTTAGCCTTTTCTTTTCGTGATGTGGAGTTGTGGGAAACTAAGCTCCGCTAATTGCTTAGGAGATATTTTTATAATTTGTCGTCACTGGGCCCACCTGAGAGAAGTGGTTTCTTGTACATTATAACTTCACATAAATAATTAATTAAATGGTGCTGCTCATTTCTCTAACCAAAGTTGGTCATGTAAGAGTACAAGGGTTGTTACATATTATTACAATTATTATATTAGTTTTTTTCTTCTGTCATTTAACTAATCACTTATTAGTCTCGTAGTGATTACATTTTACCATACAGAATTATAAAACCTACATATTATTCAACTAATAATTAACTTTTAACCAAAAAAAATAAGAAACCCAAAGGGGACGCCTCTCCTCATCACACACACCCTCTTATGTGGTAAACACCACACTTCACCTTATACTAGTCCACCACACCTTTATGGAGTGATGGTGGTACCATATCTCACCTCTCAAATGACACATTAATGAGAGATGTTTTGAGAAAATCAAGCCTTACAAATTAATATTGAAAGCTCACCCGTACGCAGTATACGATTGGATAAAGTCTATGTAAAAAACATAGTCTTAAAATTTTAAGATTAAACATATGAGTTGTGTTCAATAAAGTCCATGTAAAAAACAAAGTCCGTAAATTTTAATATTCAATCATAGGTGATTCAGTATGTAAAAGCATCACATGTGAATTACGAAAATGTCACTTCGTCCAAAATTTTAAAATGCAATCTAGACCATTAATGTTATTGATCCAAAGACCAAAATTAGTCCCTTAAAACTATGAATTAAATATGGACTATATTGAACATTCTTCTCAAACATATATACATACAAATGCATAGTTTGATGCATTTAAGTATTTAACTTTGTATAAAACTTACAACGAGTGGGTTAGTAGAGGAAGACAATAAGTCAGACAAGAAAATCCGTTTTATTACGAATATATCATACGGTCTAATCCAATTATGATATTTTTATTTTTTTAAAATTTCGTCTCAAATCTATCTCTGTCTTATACATACAATTCATCGTTAAAATATTTCTCGTTGATTTATTTTAATTAAAGGTATCTCATAATTAAGCAAGGCCGTCCACTACAACGAGTGCCATTATATATGTTTCTCATACTATTTGTGAGTTATAATAAACACTATCAACTATTTAAGACATAAATCATAATAGCATCACTTTGATTAAAAATTCAATAGTCTTCCAAAAATATTACAAATGTATCAGAACAAATGTCTAACAAGTGTCAAACAATCTAAACATAAAAATAAAACACAAAAAACTAACAAATATTAGAATAAGAAACTTTAATGAGGTCATGAACATCTTTCGCATCTTCAAGCAAAACAATCCTCGCTTTACCTGTTTAAAAAGTAGACCTTTCATTCAAGATGCAAATAATAAAATATTGTCATACTAAATAATTTCATGATAATTACATATGCAAAAAGTAAAAACATAAAGATAATTACCATTGACAATGACTTCTCGAAGGTGGTCTTTCGTTAAGTGATTGAGAGTTGTTAGGGACCGGAGAAGTAATATTAGGAATATTAAACATATTAATGAAAAATAATGTTGTTAATACATAAATATTTAATAATAAATACAAGTAAACTGTAATTCATATAAGTACCTCTATGTTCATCATGTTAAGACACCCTTACAACTAATTGCACATACCTCATTTTCTTCGGGTCTTTTAACTTTTTAGTAGTTATCATTTGTAAAATCATTTCTTCATCAGGTGTGCTTGCGGAATTAATTGTAATAGTTTTTAATGAAGCCTACATATATAATAATAAAACTAATCTTAAAATAGTAAACATACTAATGAGTTATTAACCGCATCACTGGAGTTAAGCATAACCAACACGTGAGACGACCTGACCCATAAAATGGATAATTCTATTCGATAGAAGCTTAATTTTAAATTATTTTTTTAACAACATTAAAGTTTTATATCATTTCATAAGTTCGAATAGTCTCAAGAACAACTATATGGACGTGTCATATTTGTACACATACTCACGTATGACTAAGTTAAGAGTAGACAAATAAAACAAAATATTAAGACTTATTCCTACATGACATGATTTTTGTCCTCCCACTTAATCCTCGCAGGAGTATTAGTTTTCTCACAGAAGCACAACATCATCAGCATCTGTTTGGTTGATTTATTAAAAATAATTTTTAAAAAAACAGGGCAATTTATCAAATGAGTTTATCAAAACCATGAATTCTTACAAGTGACCACAACTAATAACCTATCGGTTGAAAATAATATAGCATCAGATACAAAGCGTTAGACAACGTGACCCGTGGCCTGTCAAACCAACGACACAAACAACAATTTAAGCAAACCCGTTAACAACAATTTGCAATTAAAAATAGATACATTGATCTCGTATCGATTAACTAGCAACAAACACGAAAAAATGAAATTGAGATACCTTGTTCATATGTAGATATTTCGATTGGACACCTTGGGTTTCAATGGCATGATGACCTTGAGAGTTTGATTCAATGGCGTTAAGTTTCAATGGTGTGCAAGGGATCCAAAACTATTGCTGAAGATAAATAGTTACTTGTGCTACGGTGGAATTCCCGATATTAGTTTTCCATTAAATGTGTCCAAAATGTTCGTCATTCTAGTTATTTTAGTTTCTATAACATGAATAATTCTATATATATTTCTCTTTTTTAATTTATTATTTTCAACATCTTGCTCTCTCTTCTAGGAAGATCAATGCAGTAAGGAACCATTGAGGATTTGATATGATGACAATGCATGTTAGCTATCTGCTTTCTTAGTCTGTCTGTACCTACACATAGTCAATGGCAGCAACTTCATTTTAGGAGCCCTAAAACAAGATTGCCAAAGGAAAAATAGACTAGGGCAAACAAATCAGTATTGGTCAAGAATCATAAAATAACCCTTCAATTATATCTTATTTCACGAAATCTGATTAGATAAACAGACTCACCCTAGAGGAGAAGATATCCTCGACGTGATAACCAGCTATGGAGATGAAGGTTTTCGGTGATAACCAGATATGAAGTCTTCGGTGATGAAGTCGACATCCAGGCCTAGTGGATGAGAATCGTCGATCTAAGAAGGTGACTCAGTGGAGAGCAATCAGGGAAGATGTGAGAACTTGGTGGAGTAGTGGACAAAATTAAGGCTAAGATTTCAGACTATGACGGCCTGTTCTCGAGTTATTTTTTGGAAGGAAAGGGAAGGCAAGGGAAGGAAATAATTAGTGGTGGGTTTTCTCAAGTTTTTTTAAGGATGGAAAGGAAGGGGGAGGGAGAGGCAATTTTACCATTTTTATGATTTAAAACAACCCTCCTACTTTTGGGATGATTGGGAGGGGGAGTTTTTTATTCCTTCCCTTTCCTTCTCTTTCCTTTGTTTAAAAACTCGAGAACAAACTGTGAAACTATGGATGGAGGGAAGGGAAAAAAATTGCTGCCTATTTGTCAAATCTCTTTTTAATGATTTTGGCGTCTTGGCATATCGGGATACAATACATTTATGTGTTAGTTTAAGAAATCTATAATGGAATATTTTATTTCAAATGGTATAAAGTAAAAATCTACCACTAAAATAATAATTTTCTTTTATGACATACATAAAGTGCCGTTAAATATATAAATTAGTGGCACAAAAATTAAGTGCCATTAAAAAAGTGTGTCACTAAATGGTATTTTTTTCCTGTAGTGATCTCTAAGTTTTTATCACTAATTCATAGCTAAAATATTTGTCGCAAATCCGTCACTGATTTATTATCTATACTAATATATAAAGCATTTAACACTCTCTCTCCTAAATGTCAATCTCTTAAATTTTAAGTCATTTGATATTACTAACTTACCTCTTATTTAAATATTAAAAGAAAACCATTGAATACCATTTTAATAACTAAACTTTCTATAAAAATAATGTTTAAAAATGTCAACTCAATACAAATTAAATTTCAACCTATAAGATATTACACAAATTAAAAATTGAATATAAAAACATCCATAGAAATATTATTTTAAATATTATATCATATACCAAATAATTTAATTGAAGTATTAGAAAATTCGTATAACTAAAACTCATAAACTTGATAACATGTGACCGAATTTATAAACACTCATATAATTTATAATAGATTTAATATTATTTTACTTGAACTCTTGATTTTTAAGTAATAGAAAATTACTAATACAGTCTTAAATATATTTACATTTTTTAAAATACACCAACCCAACTACTAATATATTATCTTATACCTACACAATTTCTCATTCAAATTAACACAATTCACCAAGTCATTGATATGTTTTTATCATCTTATTTTATAAGTAGGGATTGTTTTTTTCTTATTTTATTGTTTTTCAAAGGTTATTTTAGAAATTAACGAAAAGGTTGATAGATAATAAAGAAATAAGTAAAATGGAAAAGAAGGAAACAAAATGGACATACTGCAAATGAAACTTATTCGACGTCATCATAATGTATGTATATCATACCTTACGTTACCGAAAACAGACATGTTATCGAAAATGAATTAGTTATAGTCGCCGTATTACGCGGGTAACATGCTAGTTGCAAAAAATGATTTTATAACCAACAGTTGCTTAATCTGTCTCAGAATTTTGTCCGCTAATCCATTGCAAACCTTTTGAAGCTGACCGGTCTCTAATTTGCGACAATTAAATACAGGTTTTTCCTTGAAAAATTCCAAAAAATTAAGCACCAAAGTACAATATTATTTTAGTTAAAACTTTATGTATTTCAAAACACTTTCTCCTAAATTAAAAACAAAGATTCACGATAATAGCAATGGAAAAGGTCTTAAATATATGAAAAATAATATATATATATGTATATGGAAAAATTTAAATGAGAAATGTTTTTCGTACGAAAACTATGAGATTTGTTTGTTACATCATTAATGACTCATTAATATGGGTACTTTGATTATTTATATAGTTTTTACAACTGTAAATTGCGTTTAGGTGGACCGTCATTAATATGCGAAACTTAATTTGCCCAAAAAAAGCCTCAATGCGTCATTTATGAGCCAATTATTAGTACCCGCGCAATGTGACGGTAACAAATAATTTCTACTCGAAAAATAGTTCTTATATATATATATATATATATATATATATATATATATATATATATTTGTTGATAAAATAATAAATACTCTTAATTTATAAGTAACTGAAAATCTGAAACTGGAGTCATCGATGACGCAAGGGTGAAAAAGACTGAAAGGCGATGGAAGATGATGAAACGGAGATAGCGACAATGACTAATTGGTGAAAATAATAATAGTTTTAATACAAGATTTTTCCACAAATTATATGAAAATATAATAAACTTTGTCTTGTTATCATTGTATATAACTAACTTTAAATTATTAAAAATAATATAATTAACTTTCATAATCTTTTCATTGTATGCAAACAACTTTTTTTATATATCTGTTGGCTAGTTATTATTGTATACAATAAACTTTGTCATCTTCCATAGTATACAAGAAGTTGCTTACAATGTGAGTACTATGAAAGTTGGTTGTATTATTTTTAAAAAAATAAAATTAATTATATAAAATTGTAACTATAACAAAGTTTATTGTGTTTTAATACAATTTGTCCTAATTAATGCGCTAACCTTTGCCAAATGATACTACAAAAATGTTACTAGTTCAATTTTTAGGATAATGTATGATTTGGGTTGTGTTTAATAAAGTCAATTTAAAAAATTTAGTCATAAAATTTTAATATTCAATCACAGGTGATTCAGTATACAATCATATGTAATTTGTAAAAGTATCACATGTAAATTACGAAAAATTATGAAAATGTCACTCCGCCCAAATTTTTAAAATTTAATCTGGATCATTGATTACATTGATTTAAAGGCTAAAATTAGTCCTTTAGAACTATGAATTAATTATGAACTATATTGAACAATCTTTTATATGATTTATTTTGACAAAATATGATATTAAATTTTAATTTCTTATATTAAAAATATATAGTAAGCCTTGATATTTATCATGTCATGATATATTGTTTATAAGAAACTGAAATTAAATATTTATATTACTCTTAGTATAACAAACTAGATTAATTAATGAATGTGATACACGAGTTGGTTTAAAAAATAATAAATATTAATTATCAATAAAAAGATATTATAATTATTAAACATAAAAAATATGATAATTTAACAAATGATGAAAGACAACTTCATCACGGAAGCGATAGAAGTTTCAAAGTGAGTCGATCATTATTCTTGCAATTATAAAAGGATATATGACTAAAAAATTATTTATCGTACGTTAATTTAAAATTTTATATATATAATCATATAACTTCGGGAATTAATTTATCATAATAAATGAGATTAGATTAGATTAAAATATAATTAACTTGAAAATAATTAATTTGATTAGTAATTTTAGTAGCGTTAGATTTAAATTATGTATAGTAATTTTAAAATATAAATAAGTAAACAACTTTGAATTACAAAAGTCAAAATCAAATTTGATTTCAATATTAATAGATTGTTAAGATTTAAATTGATCAAAAGGAACGGTTACGATTGTCTAATAAAGATGATTAAAATTAGTCTTTTATTTATATTTAAATATTAGAATATTTATGCTTTATTTCTTATCGATTTATCAGTTTTAATCGTTATTCAACATCTATATATTGGATTTTATTATAAGCTAATTACCTAAATGAGCAACTATGTAGGTAACCAAGTCAAAAGAAGCATGAAAATACCAATTTATGAAGTTGAGCACCATTCATGCCGAAGCATCTCACCGACAAATCACAACATGCCATGTGTCCAATTAAAAAACCGATATCGCCAATGGGTCTTCCATCTTGCTGGCAAAAGTAAAAACTATCTTAGAACTATGTGAATTTTGGCGAGATGGGGGACATGGGGATTGTAACATCCTGATTTTCAGTACAAATTTAAACTTTTCGAAATCTCAGTTTAAAACATACTTTATACATAATTGCGGAAGCACTTTAGTCTTTCGTAAATATTCTAACAAAATATAAAACCTTTCAATAGTAACATTATCAATAAATATAATTCAAAACTTTTGATGTTACCACAGTCAATCTCACGACCATAATCGAAAGAGTAGGAAATCCAAGATTACCGGAAATGCAACCAAATCAAGACTATGCCCAAGGCATCTACTCGCCTCACCAAGGCCACTAGACAACCTGTGGATACAAAACATTTACGCACATTGTTAGCAATAAACATATCTAGTGAGTACAACCAAAAATCATATGTCTTTTCAAAAACCAAGTCATCATCTTTCTCTTTTGAAAACACAAGTTTGGCAATCAATATATTTCAAAATCATACACGTAAGCACATAAGGATGCGGACCTGTCCATTGGGCCACAATGTCTCCACGTGGTAGCTAGCCACGGTCAGCACGTGCCCACATGGGGGATAACCACATCACCCCATCAAGGTGGGGGATGCATGAAGCAGTCCACCATACAACGGTAATCTAGAGCGTAAGCCCTGTTCACCAAATCCACTCGTGTTGCCCCGGGTTCGGTGGCTCGTCAGCCTAGTGAACCCACACCGTCATGATGGCTACTGACATACCCCTCCACTCTCTGCACCGATTACTCAACCACCCGTACATCGCGGTTCATCAATTGCCAAAGCCACATGAACCTGTGCATGTCTCAATGGCTAGGAACCCTATGGTACAGAGTTCATATCACACAGTGGTCCAGACCAAAACACATACCACATAGGGTCACATATCACATGCCACAAAGGCCAAATAATCCAAGCATCAAGCTTATCAATAAACACATAAGTGTCACAATTCATATCATTTGAGCATAAATGCTCAATAAACAATAACCACATATGGCATCTCAATGCCCACAATAGACCATAAGTGTAAACATATCTTTCACTACGCAAAACCATGTTTGTTGTTTCAAAATCAAAGTTCACTCCAACATGGAGTATCATGTTTCAAAACCATCAATTAAAACTCAACATTAACATAGACCATCTCCAAAATGGAGCAATGGTCTTACTTTGAAAACCATTTTCTTAAAACACATCATATATCAAATTCACAATTTTCACATTCTTTAATTTCAAACGCTTCATAAACATTTGCTAATCATATAAATCACATTATAAAACAATTCCATAATCCACATCCTTTGATTCATCAAGTTTCCTCAAACATTTGCCAAACAATCAAAACACAATTACGATGACTTGTAACTTTAACAAAATTTGGGTATCCGCAGGGTGTACTCACCTGAGGGTGTGATGAGGATCACAACCCCATCCAAACCAATGCTCAAACACTTGATCATAAACCTATGATCACAAAACATAAGGTTAACTCACATAAGTTAACCAAAAACAAGGTTTCTAAACTCAGTTCTAGTCTTAGACACTCTTTCGGGTCTAAAAAGACTTCATATATCCATTATAAAACCTTAGAATCAATCCACAAACAAGTACATAGTCAAATGGGGTCAAAACCATGATTTTTGGAGGTTTCAGGGTGCCTCGCACCGCGAAAAAATCTCTGGAAAAACACCCTGCGCAACCCAGAGACCTCGCGCCGCGAGGATTAAGGCTCGTGCCGCGAGCCTGGCGTAAACAGTATACTGCAGCTTGTTTTTGCACCAAAAATTGCCAAAACTCAATTCCTTCCAATTCAATGTTACTTACAACATACCAAAGACTTATTTATCACTTCATAGCAACAAAATATCAACACTTTACATAGTTTTGATCATCAAAACACTAACTTCAACAATCACCCCAAAATTGACCCATTTGACATGTAAAACCTGTATTTTTATAAAAATATAAAAATACATACAAAATGCCAATTTACTTGAAAAATAATAAAGTTGTGTGTTTTGTTGGTATTTATGGGTTATTAGTAGTGTATTTGGGTTTTATAAACTAAAATGATATATATATGTAAAGACATGAAAGATGGAGGGCTGGAAATGTAAATGTGCATATATATATGTATTGACTTCTTCTTTTGAAGTCAAAGAAGAAGAAAAATCTGGAAGAAAATAGTGGGAGGCAAGAGAGAGAGTTCTAGAGAGAGAGTTTGGGAAGAAGAAGAAATCAAAGAGAAAATTGCTAGTTCTTGGGTTTGATTCAAGATTTGAAGTGTTTAGACTTCAATTTCTTCACTCTTGAGCTTGGTTGAAGCAAGAAAGTTGGGGATGGAGTTGGATTTGCAAATCAAGTAAGTGTAGTCTTAAAATGGTGTTTGATTTTAAGTTTGAGTTGTTGTTTGTCATGATTCTTGGCTTCTATGTTGAAAAATCATGATAAATGGGTCAATTATGGGAAATATTGAAAGTTAGGGTTTGGTATAATCAAATGTGTTGAAAGTGTTGATTCTTGAGTTTGATTGTGGTATTACATGTTAATGTTGGTGATTTATGGTTGAAGTTGTGTTGATGGGGTTAAATGGGTCAAAAACTTGAAATGGAAGAAGTAAGAGTAATTGATGATTAATTGTTGATTAAGTGTGTTGGATTATGATTAGGATTGAGTTATGTGGTAGTTTTGTTATGATTCTTATGTGTTGTTGGAAGAAATAAGTTTTTGATATGGAAATAAATTAGAAAATTCGGGGCCTGCAGCAAAGAAAGCACCCGGAATCACTGTTCACGGGGCGTCGCAGCGCGACCCATAAGCGTCGCGGCGCGAGGGGTGGTTTTTGCGAAGGTCAAGTTTCCAGAGATTTCCTCCCGGCGCGATGCACCTTGTCTCACGGCGCGAGGACCCCTGAAATGTTCAAAAACTTGTTTTTGACCCCATTTGACCTTGTAATTGATTAGGGTTTGTTTCTAATGGTTTTAGGGAGTCCAAAGGGAGTCCAAAAGACCCGAAATGAGCTATTGAGTTGTGTTTTGAGTCCACACTTGTGTGTAACTTCCATGTGTGGTTAACTTAACTAAGTTAACCTTGTTTTTTGGTGATCATAGGTTTATGATCAAGTATTAAGCTTTGGTTTGGATGGGGTTGTGATCCTCATCACACCCTCAGGTGAGTACACCCTGCGGATACCCAACTGTTTGATAAGATTACAAGTCATCATGTCATGTTTGGCAATTGTTTGATGAATCTTGATGATTCAAAGGATGTGGATTATGAAATTGTTTTAAAAATGCGGGTTATATGGTTTGAAACTGTTATGAGTTTGAACTCACAGAATATGTAAACTATGGATTGTTTTATACTATGGTTTTTGTGAGGTATAAATGCTTTATGAAACCTTTGGGGTTTAAGAATATGGAATTGTGATTTCAAGTTAAGAGGTGTTTTAAATGGTGGTTTTCTAAATAAGACCATTGCTCCATGTTGGAGATAGTCTATGCTTACATTGTGTTTAAACTAAAAGTTTTGAAACATGATACTCCATGTTGGAGTGGACTTTGATTTTGAAATAAAAGACATGGTTTTGATTTAATGAAACTCATGTTTTCACTAAAGATGTTTTAGGCATTGAGATGCCAAATATGGTTTTGATTGTCGAGCATTTATGCTTAAGTGATTTAAATTAAGAAACTTGCTCATTTTATTGATGAACTGATATGCTTGGAATAATTGGACTATATAGCAAGATGTTTGTGGCCTTTATGGTAAGTGGTTTTATGACCCTTCGGGGTAAGAGATTTTATGACCCTTCGGGGTATGTGCCTATGTGACCCTTCGGGGTAAGTGATTATGTGACCCTTCGGGGTATGTGCTTATGTGACCCTTCGGGGTATATGTGCTTCGGTCCGGACCACTGTGTGATATAACTCTGTACCATAGGGTTCCTAGTCATTGAGACGTACGCAGTGGTTCCTGTGGCTTCGGCAATTGGGGGGACCCCAAGGTACGGGTGGCTGAGGGATCGGTGCAGAGAGTGGAGGGGTATGTCAGTAGTCATCATGACCGTGTGGGTTCACTGGGCTGACGAGCCACCGAACCCGTGGCAACACGAGTGGATTTGGTGAACAGGGCTTACACTCCAGATAACCGTTGTATGGTGGACTGCTTTGTGCATCCCCCACCTTGACGGGGTGATGTGGTTATCCCCCATTAGGGCACGTGTTGACCGTGGCTAGCTACCACGTGGATACATTGTGGCCCATTGGACAGACCCGCATCCTTATGTGCTATTGTGTATGCTTTCAAAAGCTTAATTGATTGTCAAACTTATGTTTTCAAAAGAAGGAAACGGATGACTTGGTTTTGATAAAACAAATGTTTTTGGATGTACTCACTAGCTATGTATATAGCTAACTTTGTGTATAAAAATGTTTTGTATCCGCAGGTTGTACAGAGGCCTTGGTGAGGCGGGTAGATGCCTTGGGCATAGTGTTGCTTGCAATTCCGGTAATCTTGGATTTCCTACTTTATGTCTATTGTCGTGAGATTCACTATGGTAACACCCAAGGCTTTGGAGTATAAATGTTTATTGTTGAGATACTTACAGAAAATGAAAATGCTTCCGCGATAAATTTTAAGGGTTTTGTATAAATATAGTTTTCAATTGATTTTTGAAAAATTTAAATTTGGACTGAAAATCAGGGTGTTACAAGCCAAATCTTTCAACTAAACCAACCATGAATCAACATAAACAACAATCATAATTCAAATCAAACACCAATTTAAGTTTGAACTTACTTGATTAGCAAACCCCAACTTGATTACTTCCTTTTTGCTTCAAAAATCCAAGCCTGGATGGGGTTATGGTTCAAGAAATCACCAAATCCAAGCTTGAATCACACAACTAGCACCCTCTCCCTTGATTTCTTCCTTCTTTTCCTCGCTCTCCTTCCTTTCTCGATTCTTCCAGCCTTAGGCTGTGTAATTTGACTCAATTGAGTCAATTTAGGATATTTATACACCATTTTTCAACATCAGTCCCTCAACTTTCTTTTGTTCACTTTTAGCCCTTAGTGTTTCTTCCACTTTACACATACAACACATAAGTCATAACATCTATAATACCCATTATTTGAAGCTTTAAACATTTGTACTTTATGCATTACTGTTTGTACTTCATGGCCAAATATCACTAAATAACTAAGATCACTCTTAAAACAATAACTTCTAATTCAACCATGATATACCATTTATATTTCACAATTATGATACACGAATTCTTTAGAACAATAGAAACATCTATTTAATCAACATTAAGGCCATAATAATATTTCGGAATATTATAGGGATACTTAAAAAAATAATGATGATTTATTGGATAGTATGTAATTAGTGTCGTGTAAGTTGCTTTGGAGCTTTGGTTGGTCTCGCTGGGTAGTTTATGTTTTGATAGACTTCATTTAATGCCAGTTTGAGACGCTTAGTATTATAGATCATAATTTGGTTTTTGATACGTAGTGTTGTGATTTAAATAATGATTTTGCTAGTTTTGGCTGAGTAGTTATTTATGTGTTTATTTGAGTAAAAGTCTTCCTTTGCGATATGTTGATAAAAAAGTTAAAAAGTTTTTGTTATAGCTAGTTTCTAAAAATCATGGTGCTACATGTTATATGTAGAAGTGCGACTAAGGTGAATATGTGATATGTGTGGAAGTTATGTGAATATGTGAAGGCGTAACTAGAAATGGTGAAAGTTGTGTTGAATATGAGAAGACACAACCATATGTAGACTATTGACAGTGCGTCACAATAACGATCACGAGTGATGTAAGGCTATTATCAGTGTGCTGCAATAGCAATAGAAGATTATGAAATGTAAGACTAACATTAATGCGCTACAGTAGCTGTATGAGACATGAAACTATTGTTGGCGTTGTGCAATAGCATTCAGGATGTTATGATATGTGATCATGGATGTATGTGCAATGTGTACATATCTAGTGTAGTGTGTACATTACATGTGTTTGCTAAGTTTTATGCTTACTATTATTGTTTAACTCTTTTACATGAAAGGACAAAAGGAAGACTCTAGTCTAATGAAGACAACTTAGTATTATGTTTTCCGCATTAAACACATTAATTATGATTTATTGGAATATTGGTTGTTACGTTTTGAAACTATGTAATGGAAATATTTGTTTAATTTCAAATGATTTTGGACATGTTATTAAGAATAAATATTCGTAACCGCTAAATTACACGGGTATAATGCTAATATATATATATATATACACACATACATACATACTTTTTTATTTAAGAAGTGTTTGAATCCGTGTTTTGAAAGTGATTGTGTGATGTTAGATATGTAGTATCAGAGAGTTGATTTGACTATATTAAAATGAGTTGTAGAGAATGATGATTGGATGTGGTTACGGTGCTTGAAGATTTATTTTCAGATTTCCTTGGATGCTATTTGTTTTGCAGAATATAATGAAATTGGAGTTAGATTTTATTTTATTATTAATTATGTATGGTAAAAGAATTTGAAAAAAAAAAATCAAATTTCAAAGAATCTAAACATTCTTTAAATTAGTGAATATAGGTTCCTTAGGAAATACAGGTAGAATGATCGATATACACTTGTTTTATTTCTTAATACTATGCATCACACACATCAATAACACCATTGTTTTCACTACGAATGCCGACAATCGTCTTCTGCAACCACCGCTCATGACCACCGGTCCACCTTTTGTCGCCACCACATTAGTGTTTATATGATTGTTTAAGAAATTACGCTAAAACTAGGGATTGATATACGTTCCGTTAGGAAAAAAGGTCTGGTGAATCTTAGTACAAAATTTTCCAGTTTAAGTTAAAAGAACAGGCAAAAAGGTGCTTTTATTTTAGTTTGTTTTGCAATTGCAATTGACATGAAAACGATTACCCAAAGTTGATCAGTCAAATCATCATCAATAGAAACCACATCTAAATATCAAATCACATTATTGATATGTCATACACTCCCTTTATATATAGTTTATTGCAAATATACTACAAGGAAAATTTCATTAGTGACACTTTAATGACACACTTAAGTGTCATTAGAGTTAGGATTTGCATACTTAAGTATCATTAGAGCTCAATTTTGTCACAACACTATAAAAAAAAAAAGACTCCCCATCTCTTAATGCGCAGATAAACAATCTATCATTTTTTTCTCACACATTTTCTGTTATGTCATTAAGTAAAATCTCCGTTCTCGTAATATGTATGTATTGTTAATAAAGCTAAAATATTAAAACATACATCTAAAGATGTTGATATTTATTTATTTAATTACTTTGTTAATAAATAGGATCCGATTATATGGTTAATTATTAAGGGGTCAATTTTAGGGGTGTTCATCGGTTCGATTTTCGGTTTAAACGGTCCGGTTTATTCGGTTTTTTAATTTTTTTTGCCAAAACCGTAACCGAATCGAAACCGTTTAAATGAGTGTCATAATCGAACCAAAAACCAAATACCAAATACCAATTCGGTTCGGTTCTCGGTTATAACCGGTTAAACCGAATTTAGATAAAAGCCCACTTTTTTTTGCAGCCCATTTTGCTTCTTTTGGTAACCCAATAACATTGCATGATAGATAAAACAATTTTAATAAGCAAAGAACAAATGTGGAACTATTGAAGTATGGAACTGGAATGATGAATGACGAACAAACGTGGTGTCTTGGATCACACTTTACAGACTCATTAGGGATTTAGGGCACATCAGCTTTGACGAGAGAGGAAACAGGAAAGACGAGAGATTTGAAGGAGGGAGTACTCTCAAAAATTTGAAAAATATTTATACATAATATATAATAAAAAAATACTAAAATATCTAATTCGGTTTATTCGGGTTGAAAATTCCTAAAACTGTAACCGAACCGAAAACGATTTCGGATATTACAATTACGGAGCGGTTCGATTTACGGTTAAAACGGTTTATATCCGAATTTTGAACACCCCTAGACAATTTTGATTTAAGAGTGAGTCTAATTAGATGGACTCTTGACAAGACATTGACATACGTAATACGTTCCGGTTGGCCACCAAGTATAGCAATGTGATGATGACGTAAGCAAAAAATGGGCGTATTGAGATATAAAGGCATGATAATTGCATAAGAGCTTATTAAATTCTCTTATATCTTTTTATCAATTAGGGTGTCCATCCTCTTGAGGATTTCATGGTTAGCATTGAGAAAGTAAACCGTGTGACTTAAAGTTAAAAGACATATGTTAGGATTTAATCTCAAAACCTTCACTACATATTTCATGTCACTAACCAACTTTTTATTGATAAGATCGAAAAAATGGCAAAAACAACACTAATTCGATGAAAAAAATTATTGAATAACAAATGCAGATATCAAACATCCCAATGGTTTGAAAATCATCGGTTGGAATCTCGCATCCGTTCATGCTCCCGATTCAATTGCAAACCGTACTATATGTTCCATGTTATCAAGTATCAAACAAATATTGAAGTTGTTAGAACCTAGAGGGGGGTGAATAGGTTATATGTCCACTTTTTGAAGTTTTTAACAATATTTGCAAGTAATTAAAGAGTTTAAGGAAGAAAGATATCACCAATGAAGTAGTTTGGACACAATGATTTATAGTGGTTTAAGCAAGGGTTAACAACCTTGCTCTACATCCACTCCTTGGCCTCACCCACCAAGAGTTGCTCCACTAACTTCTCTCTTTGAAGGTAGAGATAAACCTTTTACAACTTCTCTCTTTAGCTTACAAGAATTACACTTCACTCTTGCAAACAAGGCTAAGATAAACCACACTTCACTCTAATTTGAAAGGCTAGAGTTGATCCTCACTTCTCTCTAATTCTAAGGCTAGGGATGATCCTCACTTCTCTCTAATTCTAAGGCAAGAGATGATCCTCACTTCTCTCTAATTCTAAGGCTAGAGATGATCCTCACACTATTACAAATATATAAGAAAGTAATGTAGTGTTTGAACTTTGAAGGCTTTCACTCTTGCTTCATTCTTGATCTTGAAAGATTGAATATTTATCAAAGAATATGAGCTCACAAGATTTTGTATGTATTCTGTGTTTTTCAGATTGCAAGAGCTTGGTGAAAAACAAGACTTGAGTTGCCTTAAATAAGGAAAAGGGTGCAAGCTCAAAAAGTGTCCAGACTGTCCACGGTCGACCGTGGCATCGACCGTCGGCCTGCTGGAACTTTTTGAGACTTGTGAATATAGACGTTGGCCTTTTACCAAAATCACACACAACCCATTTTTACCATAAAAATGCACTGAAAAGAAGCTTAAGAAAAGTTGGGTTAGTGTCATACTTCTTAAGTTTGAATTTAATCATAAAAATTGTAGTTTAGAAACCAAATGCACAAAGCATGTTGAAAGTTTACCTCTTTGAGAGATTCTTTTTGCTAAATATGGTTTTGGCTTATTTCAATAGAAGATTATGTTTAGTATTTGCCAAAATAGGAATTCATTTGCTTTGACTACCAAGCTTGTGATTTTATAAAAAAATTTCTCAATTTTTATAAAAGTTTTTATAAAAATTATTTTATAAAAACTTAAACTCATTTGATAATTTATTTTGTAAGCGCATAAACTTCGAACGTTTGTTTGTAGGAATCTTCGACATCGGCTTCTACTTGAACTCGGATCTTGACGATTGGAGCTTGGCCATTTGATGAAGCTTGTTTTGTAGATTATAGATGAGAATATATTTGATTGAATATATATATGTATATGTGCACATATGTTAATGTTAATACATACAATTATATAAACAAGTTGTATATTTTTGTGTCAACAAAATAGGATATATTTGTAAGCATATTTTTCCCAACAGAAGTAATCTCACAATGATTATGTCTTGGTAGCATGTATGTGTACGTGCATATGATAGAAACCAAGAACATAGTTTATGAAATTTGACTGCTTAGTGATTTAGAATTAATAATATAGTATTTATACTCAATGGGTATTTATAATATCTACCCTATTCTCAGACTAAAGTAATAAGTATTAACAAACTTCATTAGAATATATTGAACACAATTTTAAATACCTAATACGAACCTTAAATTGGGTCAATTGGCGTAGTGTTGGCCCCATCTTGCAACGTTTGGAAAGTCCGGTATAATGAAGAAACTTCATGAAAACCATGATTGTGTTTAGAGAGGAGAACCTTCTTCTAGGACGTGTAGTTTGGAACCACTGCTTCTTGTTGCTTCGAAAATTGTGGGCTATTAAGTAACGAGGAAGTTGTGGTTATTGAGTGAAAAATCAAGGTTGGAGGAGTGGGATTGAAACATGTTGGCTTGGTTTTGTACCCTTAAAGATAGATTATTTTCTTGAATGTTGTATATATACTAAGAGGCTTTTGGCTAGCGGTATCAAGATGATTTCAATGTGTTTCTTTTCTTTTTTGAGGTTGTGGGTAGGCCCAGCCCTTAAGGGGGGCAACCTGGGCAGTGGCCTAGGGCTCATAAAATTAAGGGGCCCATTTTTTAAAAAAAAGTCTGTATATATATGTGATATGTCTGTAAAAGAAGCCCACTGTGATGAAGCCCACTAAAAAATAATAGAAGGCCCTGGGTTTACACAGCATTATGGCAATCGGCTTACCATATTCTTGCCTTCTCGGATATAGGAAACGACGAAACTAGGAAGCTGCGAATCCTGCGATAGGGCCTCCTTCGATAGATGACACCGACTCCAAGTCTCCTATCTGCGATAGGGCCTCCGACACCGACTCCAAGTCTGGGAAATAGGAAATGACGGTTGGAAGATGAAACATAAACGACGTAATCGGTAATCACGTAAACGACGGAAGTCACATAAAAGGGCTCAGTTCTCACAATCTCACATCCGATTCATTTTGATTGTCTGATTCGAGACTATTTCGAGTAAAAGGGCTCTGATTCATTCTGATTTCTGATTTGAGACTATTTCGAGTAAAAGGGCTCTGATTCATTCTGATTTCTAAATTCTGGTTCGAGTAAAAGGGTTCAGTTCTTACATCCGATCCATTTTGATTTCAGAAATCGACAAATTCAAAATCAAGAATTCGAGTTTGAGTGTTCGACTGTTCGAGTTCCCAACATACAATGTAAGTGTGTAACTGTTTTTGTCCGAATTCGAGTTCGAGTGTTCGAAAAATTCTGAAATCGACAAATTCATCTGAATATCTGATTGTTTATTGTGTTTTTCTCTTTTTGTTTACTGCTGCAAATAAACTTTTTGGTTGTTTATTGCTGCAGATGAGCTTTTGGGCTATTTTTGTGATCTGTTGTTTATTTAAATGTTTCCTGAATTTTTGAAATCCCCAGCTCGTGTAACTGTGTAAGTATTTTAACTTTTCAAATAGGCATCGATTTCAAACTGATTGTTTGATTCATCTTAGAAGTTAGAACTGATTGTCTGATTTATCTTATTTCGTTTTTGAAGCCCACTTAATCATTTGTTCTTCGGATGACTGGATGTTTGGATGAGTGATTCAATTTGACTTGTTCATCAATTCGACAGTTCAGATACTCAAGACAAAAAAACAAGTGTATAAGTTTTAATCCTTTTAACTTTTTTTATTATTTAGATGTTTATGAATTCAATTGATTATTGAACTTGTTCTTTTGTCTTGCCTAATCTTTTGCTTAGTATTGAATAATTGAATAATAGTATTATATTAGCTATTTAGCTTACTTCTTAGTTCTCACATAATGTTTTCGTACTTGTCTTTTATTTAAGGGTATATATATTTTACGTGATATATATTTAAGTTGAAAAAAAATTTAGGGCCCCCTTTTTGAGATTCCGCCCAGGGCACAAAAAAAGTTTAGGCCGGCCCTGGTTGAGGGTTTAAGTCCCGCTATGGACATATGTGTATATTATGATGAGTGTGTGTTCACCGTTAAAAAAAATGAATGTTGTATGAATGTATAATTTTACTACCGAGAATCTCGTTTTTTCAACTTGGTCGATTAACCAGTAAGCCAAATCAATCATTTAGCCAAAAACATGAAATCAACCTTATTTAGAGATTTCAAAATCGATATATTAGCTAAGAACAAAAAACCAAACTTGGATAGATCAGTGAACCAAGATGAACCAAGAACAATCACGGTTGGTGCACACACACCTAGAACAGTCGTTGCCAATGTGAATAGTCGTCGGAGAACAGTCCTTGATGGTGGTGCGCAAAGGCCTACAGACAGAAAACAGTCCTTGTTGGTGGAGCATGGACAGAAGGATGGTCGCCAAAGAGTCGTTGGAACAAGGAGGGATGTCATAGGAGAACGATTGGTTCTACTTCATCTAGCATCATCAAATAGACATAAAAAAATTAGGCTCGATCGGTAGCTTTACTAGCATGATCACATACAAACCGAAGATTAGAGTCGATTGAAAATCACTAGAAGCTAGCAAATGCATGATTGTTGACGACCATACTCTTATTTAATCTTAGATTCTTAGCGGTTTAGATGACATTAAAGTTGTTAAGATAATCTCGATAAAACATGCCAAATCTTTCAACAAAACCAACCATGAATCAACATAAACAACAATCATAATTCAAATCAAACACCAATTTAAGTTTGAACTTACTTGATTAGCAAACCCCAACTTGATTACTTCCTTTTTGCTTCAAAAATCCATCCCCGGATGGGGTTATGGTTCAAGAAATCACCAAATCCAAGCTTGAATCACACAACTAGCACCCTCTCCCTTGATTTCTTCCTTCTTTTCCTTGCTCTCCTTCCTTTCTCGATTCTTCCAGCCTTAGGTTGTGTAATTTGACTCAATTGAGTCAATTTAGGATATTTATACACCATTTTTCAACTTCAGTCCCTCAACTTTCTTTTATTCACTTTTAGCCCTTAGTGTTTCTTCCACTTTACACATACAACACATAAGTCATAACATCTATAATACCCATTATTTGAAGCTTTAAACATTTGTACTTTATGCATTACTGTTTGTACTTCATGGCCAAATATCACTAAATAACTAAGATCACTCTTAAAACGATAACTTCTAATTCAACCATGATATTCCATTTATATTTCACAATTATGATACACGAATTCTTTAGAACAATAGAAACATCTATTTAATCAACATTAAGGCCATAATAATATTTCGGAATATTATAGGGATACTTAAAAAGTAATGATGATTTATTGGATAGTATGTAATTAGTGTCGTGTAAGTTGCTTTGGAGCTTTGCTTGGTCTCGCTGGGTAGTTTATGTTTTGATAGACTTCATTTAATGCCAGTTTGAGACGCTTAGTATTATAGATCATAATTTGGTTTTTGATACGTAGTGTTGTGATTTAAATAATGATTTTGCTAGTTTTGGCTGAGTAGTTATTTATGTGTTTATTTGAGTAAAAGTCTTCCTTTGCGATATGTTGATAAAAAAGTTAAAAAGTTTTTGTTATAGCTAGTTTCTAAAAATCATGGTGCTACATGTTATATGTAGAAGTGCGACTAAGGTGAATATGTGATATGTGTGGAAGTTATGTGAATATGTGAAGGCGTAACTAGAAATGGTGAAAGTTGTGTTGAATATGAGAAGACACAACCATATGTAGACTATTGACAGTGCGTCACAATAACGATCACGAGTGATGTAAGGCTATTATCAGTGTGCTGCAATAGCAATAGAAGATTATGAAATGTAAGACTAACATTAATGCGCTACAGTAGCTGTATGAGACATGAAACTATTGTTGGCGTTGTGCAATAGCATTCAGGATGTTATGATATGTGATCATGGATGTATGTGCAATGTGTACATATCTAGTGTAGTGTGTACATTACATGTGTTTGCTAAGTTTTATGCTTACTATTATTGTTTAACTCTTTTACATGAAAGGACAAAAGGAAGACTCTAGTCTAATGCAGACAACTTAGTATTATGTTTTCCGCATTAAACACCTTAATTATGATTTATTGGAATATTGGTTGTTACGTTTTGAAACTATGTAATGGAAATATTTGTTTAATTTCAAATGATTTTGGATAAGTGTTTTGAAAAGTAGTACTTTAAATGTGGTGAATTGATTTGTAGTTCTCAGTAAGGGCAAAATCTTAATATGATGGTTTAAATGAAATGTATATTACTATATTGTGAAACTGTAATATATTTAAGATAAAATTGATACATTACAAATTTAAAAGATTCAATTCATATCAGTGTGAACAACTTGTACCAAAACCAAAAACATACACCCACAAATCAATTCACAATCACAGATAATTTTTTATCCGGAGGAAAAGATCAACAAAATCTTTGAAACAACCTCTAAATTGGGGCTTGATCTTGTTCATCTTTTATGTTGGAGAAAATGGAAAAAAAAGACCACTTCAACTGTAGTGGTGGTGGTTGATATGGTTTGAACAAAGATAGAGAGGGAAGAGTGTTAGACTAGAGATATGAGTGGTAGTGACTATGGTTCGAATTGAGATGGAGAAAGGGGAGAGGTGGTGAGAAATGAAGACAGCGATGAAGCTCTAGATGAGAAGGTGTCGTCATGAAGAGGGATACACACACACTAGTTGGCTATCCGCGTAATGTGGCGGCAATGATCAAAGAAAGATGATGATGAATACTTGTGGTGACGAGGACGAAAAAGACAATGATGCTTGCGAAAGAAGTTTAAATGTTACAATAAATTTGAAATAATTTTAATATTATTCATCAAATTTATTTTATATGAAAATTTTTATTTGATAGTGTGGTATTATTGTCTATAGGGGAGAGTTCAAACGAGAACTGTTTTTCGTACGAAAACTGCGAGAATCAATCTTGGCCGTTCATTTTGGTTGATGGAATTCATGGATGAAGAGCGTGGAGGGATTGAGTGTGGCAGAGTGCATGTAAGGAATTCATGAGTGGGCAATCCAATTGAAGGAGGGGGAATTGGACGGCTAATATTGGTTCTCGCGGTTCTTGTACGAAAAACAGTTCTCGTTTGAACTTTTGCCATTGTTTATACACTTTTACTTACAAGAAAATTGAAATGTACTTTTTTAGAGAAAAATAAATTATAATTCGACGTAATCAAGACATTTATTTGGTAAATGAGATGAGGTGAAATGTTTATTAAATTGATAGACGAGATTAATGTAATTAAAATTAAAGGTGAAGATTTAGTTTTAATTGAAAGATTAAAAACTCTTAATTTTTAGAGGAGAAAGTATTGTATGCTTAAAATAGATAGATAGATAGATAATTAGGGGGAGGTGTTTATGGCAGATTTATACAAAACCTGTAAAATATTAGAGAGAGAGAGAGAGAGAGAGAGAGAGAGAGAGAGAGAGAGAGAGAGAGAGAGAGAGAGAGAGAGAGGTTGAGGTTGAAGTTGAGGTTTGGACAGGCTACAAGGTACAATGATGACAAAGGCTGTAAGGTGTCGTCGTTGATCTTACTATAAAACAAAGTGCGATATTAAAATAAGACAGTGTTACAGAAAGACATAAGATCTTAAGCCCAAAATTTCTTAAAACCTATTAAAAATATTTAAATAAAGTGAAACAAAATTAATACTTAATAGTAATAATACTAATAACAATAATAATGTTAGGCTTAACCAACCAAAGGCATCAACGTCTGTCTTTCAGTACGAATGGTGATATTCATCAATCAACATGCAACAACACAAATTACGTACAGCTAGAGCACTTATTTGTCTCCCTTATATATATATATATATATATATATATATATATATATATATATATATATATATATATATATATATATATATATATATATATATAGAAGGGTTTAAACGAGAACTGTTTTTCGTACGAGAACTGCGAGAACCAATCTTGGCTGTTTATTTTGGATAATGGAATTCTTAGATGAAGAGCGTGGAGGGGATTGAGTGTGGCAGGGTGCATGTAAGGAATTCATGGGCGTGCTTGTGATTTAAAAGTTTATAAAAGATATAGAAGTAATTTATACAAGTTTGAAAGAATATATAAGTAATTTAAAAGTTTGAAAGGATATAGAAGTAATTTATAAAAGTTTGAAAGAATATATAAGTAATTTAAAAGTTTGAAAGGATATAGAAGTAATTTATAAAAGTTTGGAAAGATATATAAGTAATTTAAAAGTTTGAAAGGATATATAAGTAATTTATAAGTTTTGTAAGGATATAAAAAAAATTCTCCTATCTATATAACTCCCCTTAATTTGACATGGGTAAGTAAAAAAGCTACATTGAAAATATAACACTCTTGATTTAACATTTAAGTTTGTGAGAGAAGAAGGGCTAAATAGTAACATCCAATAAAAAAAGACGGTTTAGGACCGTGACAATGAAAAAGCACAAGGGAAGAAGTTTTGGTCTTCCATTGAAGAAGGAATAATAAATGCAGTCAAGTTTTTTTTTTGGAATCCCCTTCGTTCTTGGGAAAAAAGGGAGCAAACTCCTCTTTTTAAGTCTTATCTCGAAGGTCAAGGATCCATTATACTTTTCCCACTTCAGACCTATCAGTCTCATTAGTTATCAACACTATTATATAAAACATTTAGGTATTTTGTATCTCTTAATTTTAAATAATTTAAAATTACTAATTTACTCTTAACATCGAACTAAATGGAAACTATTAAATAAAGCAATTATTTGGTGAAGTTAATAACAATCATATATACCATTTTAATAACTAAACATTTCAAAATAAAGATTATTTAAAAAATCAAATCAATACAAATTAACTTAATAATTAAAATATTAATAATTATACTTTTCATATTAAATATTATATCATATAATAATCAATATTTTAACTTAACTATTAAAAATTACATATAATTAGAATTATTACATCTAAATAACATACAACATAAATTTATAAATTAAAATTACTGAATTTTTAATGGGTAATATAATTAAAGTAGAATAGAGTTGTAATGCCTACATTCTTGTTGGATTTTACCATCGATGTAAAATTTTATTGATCCATTGTAATTTAAAGAAAGAAAAACATCATTGTAATTTAAAAAAGAAAGATACCATCCCTGATTTAAAAACAAACAAATTATTAAGAAAAAATAATTGTAACCGCTGCATTACGCGGGTACAATGCTAGTTTGTATAAAATCATTTCCAAACTTCTTTCTACGAGACTAAAGGATGTAATTCACATAATCATGGGAGGAGAACAATATCCTTTCATAAAAGGTAGGAGCATTCTTGGCGGGTCTTCTGTCGTAAAAGAAATCGATCTTTTAGGCTAAAAGGATAAGAAACAATTGTTTTTTTTCTCAAAAACAACTTTGAGAAGGCCTTCAACACCCTTAATTGGAATTTTCTTGACTCTGTTACGAAACAAATGAACTTCTCACAAAGATGGAGACATTGGATCAAAGGCTATTTACAGTCTTCTTTTGTACCAGTTCTCATCAATACTTGTCCAACAAAGGAGTTTCAAACTTCTCAAGGGATTTGAAAAGGAAGCCCCTTCCACTACAAAAAAGATGCTTAGTATCCACACTTTTTTATCAATATTAATACATTTAAAACTGTAAAAATTACTATCAAGCGTGAATAAATTGAATGTTACTAATTTTTACCAAGTCTTTACATTTGTAACATCACCTAGGAAAAGAGGATTGCTTTCTTGGGCTTTGAATTAAAAATAAAAAGATGGAGAAGCCCAACATATTGGATTTATTTTGGGTCATATAAGCTAGGAGGTAAGTCTTCATGTTTCATGCGAAGGGAGTTGGGCCTTATCCAGTCTAATGGTATTTTGGGCTTTGGAGTTTAAGAATCAAGTTGATGGGCAATAATTTAACTTAGGTGATGTTACAATTATAAATAACTTTAACTAGTAAATATGAAAATGACTAGGCATGCGACCAACATCGACAAAAATCACAGGTTTTGTTTGATTAATATTTTTGTACGATCAATGGAGTAGAGGAGTAAGGGGAGCGGTCTAAGGAACCAATTTTGTAAATGGGAGACCACAACATATACATGATTAACTTAGTTTGCTACTGTCAGTGTATAATGGATTACAATCTTTTTCTTTTATTGTATTTGTTGTTTTCTGATTGTGTATGAGTTTGAGCTCCTTGTATTTATTTAGACAATTTGAATCTTAATATGATTTATCTTTGATTTCATGGTTGACATACGATTCAATACCCGTTTCATGTTTACCAATTAAAGTTTCGTTCTTTTTTACTTTTATCTTCGTCTTTTGATTCACGATTTGCATGAGATATAGATTGGTAGTTTATGTTGTGTGCTTGTCTCTTTAGTTTATGTGTCTATGAATTTAACTAAGGGATCACTAGGGATAGTAATTAGAATCAATTGACCATAACATAAGTGAAAAGATAAGGATTTTAGCGTATTGGGAGTTATAGGGTTTCGTAAGACGATCGTTTGGTTGGGTTGGTAGATTATGTCCTAGGATTGTTGTAAGAATGACTTTCAAGGGGGACCTGATAGTTAAATCCGTCTCACATTAATCATATGATACGGGAGATGATTGGTGAAGTCGAATAGAGTTAACTAATTAAAACAAAAAGGAAATGGGAAGTTTAACCAAGGTGATGGAGGCTAAAGGTGAAAGATGACTCACAATGAAAAAAAGTAATTAGTCCACTTAATGGGTTTAGAAGAATTTTGGCTTTGACATGCGCTCTTTATGAGTTTATTCACTGCCAGTGTCATCTCAATTAAGTAGGGAAATATCTACCATTAGAGTTGTAAACGACCAGAATGTTCGTAAATTGTTCGGCGGAAAGTTCGTTTATATTCGTTTTTTTAATAAACGAACGAATATGAACAAGATTTTTCGTTCATTTAATTAAATGAACGAACATAAACAAAGCTCTCGTTCGTTTATTTATGTTCGTTAACGTTCAATTATCCGTTTGTTTATGTTTGTTTATATTATATTATATTATATTATATATATATATATATATATATATATATATACTATGTTATATAGTGTTTATTTGTTATTAATAAGGCTGGATTTGTAATATAGAGTGTGTTTATTCGTTTAAGTTTGTTTATTATATTAATGAACGAACAAAAATGTATAAGAACTAACCAATCTTTTAAACAATTGAACACAAGAGCTTGTTCGTATTTCATGTTTGTTTTCTAAATTTCGGTAAGAATTTCGAAAATAATTTTCGGTTTTGTTCTAACTTCAATAATCAATGTTCGTTTCAGTTGTATTCTAACTTCGAATTCGGCATTTATTTCGGTTTGATTCAAATTTTGATTTTACTTTTTTATTCAACTTATATAAATGAATATAATAAATACTATGAGGTATTACTATTCTATCAAATACCGATAAATAATATGATTGAACAACCGAACCGAATAATTTAAAATTATTTATCATTAAATAGAATTATGAATCGATTCAAAATACTATAGTATCAACTATCAAATAATCAAATGTAAAAAGTACCACAATCATATAGTGAAAATAACAAGTACCAAAATAATGTACTATTGTTTTAACTGTAAATCTTTTATTGTTTATTTTGAGTTTTTAACTATTAAGGGTTTTATACTTTTGTATGACGGGTTTTATTGCCCTAAGATGTCACTCTATAATTTGAATTCACAATCTTCTTTTTAAAATTTAAATTTCAAGTATTAAAGAAAATTTTAAAATGTTATAGTTTTACCCTTAAACGAGTCATACGAGTCATTTTCGAGTCGTCGGGTTGACCATAACCCAACCCATTTATTTTCGTGTCGATTTTGTGTCAACCCGTTTTTGACCCATTTCGTGTTCGTGTCACTTTTTTATGTCGGGTTCGGGCCGGGTTTTCTGCTGACCTAGAAATTGTCAGCCTTATTCAAGAGGGTTTACAACACCTTGGTTAATTAAAGTAGGTTCCAAGTAAGATGAATATCATGGCTTGGCCTCTTTACTCATGTCACAGGCTTCCTACCCGATGAATCTCCTAAAAAAGGGTCTGCAATTAGTTTCCCTTGGATGTCCCTCATGTGATGCAAGCTTTGAATTTGTGTGAGGAGGTTAGCTTTAACCAAAAAATAACAATAATAATAATAATAATAATAATAATAATAAAAAATTATGTTTAAGTGTGATTTAGTTCATTTGTTTTAGCGACTCACGATGTATTAACATCCAATTAAGTTGAAGTGGCTTTTTAGTATACTAATAATCATCAACTTTTAGTTATTTTAACATGTATTGATCTAGTGTTACACCAAATACAACCTAAATGACATAATTTATAGGTCATAAGTAGGTGAAGAAGAATGAGGAAAGCATGGTATATAATTAAGGCAAGTTTATCATTAGAAAGAACATATCTTAATTTCCAAATTCTTCCCTATAAAGTTCATATCTTCAGCTTTGATTTACCAAGTAAATGTTAACAATGGAGTCATGTGATCATGATCAAGGTGATAGTAGGCAAATCTTAGCAACAAAAAGGTTAGCATTCTCCTTGTGTTATATCTTAGGATTATCTTATTATATCATATGCTAGCAGCATATATCCTTTGGCTATACCTAAGAGAAAAGGATGTGAAGGGTAATTTTGTCATTTCAGTGTTTGCTCGTTAAAGAGGTATGTTAGTGTTGCAGCACCTAATTAAGGTGCCGCTAGTAGCATATACATATCGTTTGCCCATTACTCAAATAAATAAAATTGAATACATTTTGCTTATCTTTTCCCCTTATTTCATCCTCTTTATGTAGTTTGCTATAATCATCTTCTTTTACACATTAAAACAATTGAAATCCCGATGCGAATGTGATTTTTTGTCTGCAGGTTGAGCGGAAAAGTTGCGATTGTAACAGGTGGAGCAAGAGGAATTGGAGGTGCAACAGCAATGTTAATGGCGGAGGACGGGGCACATGTTATAATTGCGGATGTACTAGACGAAGTTGGTGCAAATCTTGCTAAGTCTATCAGAGGCCTTTATATACATTGTGATGTATCTAAAGAATCTGATGTTGAATCAGCTGTTCAACTTGCTCTTTCTTGGAAAGGCAAACTTGATATCATCTTCAACAATGCAGGAACTCTTGGTACAAACACATAGAACTTCTTATATATTTGTTTATTGTACGTGGTACGAAAAAATTCGCCATTTGCTTAAAAAAAACACGTATTGGGTGATGAATTGAGTAGCAAGAGGATCATTGTTCAATGTTATATACCAAAATGGGTGGGTTGGGTAACGTGACAATTTGGATTCAAGTCAAAATAGTTAATCACTATACGGGTCAAAAGTCAAAACGGGTTGGGTTGACCGACAACATTTTGTTTTGTATAATTTTCTTGTGGCTTAGTTCTTTTATAGCTAATATTACTTTAAATCTTATGAGTTTGATAATCAATAAATACAACTCAAATTGAATTCTTCTCGTAACAATGTTACTCCTAACCTTTACATTACATTATTCGGCTCACTTTGTCAATATCGACGTCTCATTCTTTCAAAATCTGGTTTTTAGACAACGGAAGGAGCATTACGAATCTTGAAATGAAATCGGTAGCGAGTTTAATCAACGTAAATGTAAATGGAGTTATACACGGGATAAAACACGCAGCAAGAGCGATGATTTCAGTAGGCAACGGAGGCTCAATCATATGCTCATCAAGTTCAGCAGCAATCATGGGAGGTCTTGCATCACATGCCTACACATTAACAAAAGGAGCGATTCTTGGTATATCAAGAAGCGTGGCTTGCGAGTTAGGAGTTCATGGGATTCGCGTAAATTGTGTTTCACCACACGGTATCCCTTCAAAAATGCTTGTGAAAGCATATCAAGAGCATTTAGGGATACCGGATATGACCATGGAAGAAGTGAGCAAGAGGATAAGTAAAGAGGGAAGTTTACTTCATGGGAAATGTGGAAGCTTTGAAGATGTTGCACAAGCTGTGTTATTTCTAGCTAGTGATGAATCTAGATTTATAACCGGGCACAATTTAATCGTCGATGGGGGCTATACAACATCGGTCCGAATGAGTTCCATTTATAGGGACAAATGATAGCATATCATATGTTGTTACCCTTATTAATTTTTAGTGTAGTTTTATAATCTAATGCAAACCTGAAATGTTTAAATTTGATTTTTTTTGTTTCAATTGCATTGCTTGTAGTATCTGTAACTGTTTAACAATTATTAAATCCCCTAATTACACTCAAAGTTATGCATCAACTTCATGTTTACATGCAAATTAATACAATCATTTTCAGTTTTTCACCATTGCATCTGATTGGTAAGTCAAGACACAACAAGTAACTGCAACTCAAGTTTGTCCATGAATATTAATATATGAATTCTTGTATATATAAACAATGCATCTATATTTAATAACATTTATATCATAATTATGCAAATGCAGTGAACCTTTGTTTCAGATATAGTAAAACAGTAAGCAAAAGGAATGTACCAAATCATATATATATAGTATAACCAATCAGATGGAGTGAAACCATGTGATAAAACAAATACTTAGATGTAGTAAAACAAATCAAATGCAGATGCAGTGAAACTTTAATTATTATTAAGAAGCAACATAACATAAAATACCAATGATAAACCATATATATAATATTACATTATTACCCTCTCAAAATAGTCAGCAAGTTATACATGATTTTGTTTCTCTAATAATAATGTTGATATCTATTGTAGTTATGTAGGAAAGGTTGTTAAGAAAGCTTGATAGGTGGTTGGAGTGGACACCTTTGTTGTTTTATTTGCACCATATATAAATATATTAATCCATATATACAGTGAGGCCATGAAGACCTACAAGTCTAGTTAAAGACCATAATTTGCTTAAAGACACATATTTAATCCCCACAGATTTATTAGAATGGGTTAGTTGGGCTTTGCAGAAGGTGCATCCAATCTTGTATGTAACGATGATTTGTTCTTGTGTAGAGTTGATGGAGCAGTAAGTAGATATAGTAGAAGTGCGGGTATCGGTGGGGTGTGGAGAGACCATAAAGGAAATGTCATTGGGGCCTTTTCTAAACCAGTGCAGGCTTCGAGATCTATTGATTGTGAACTAGAGGGCATATACTTTGCCCCCTTAGCTATAACAGGGTGCGGGAGAAGGTATGCAAAGAAGATAATTATGGAATCTAACTGTTTACAAATAGTCAAGATGCTGCAAAATGAGAGCGATGGCCCTGTGGAGTGCAGTGATCGAGGTGGTAGAAAGAATTTCCACCTTGAAAAAGAATTTTGATAGTGTTGACGTGCGTTATGTGGATCGATGTGATAATGAGGAAGTAGATTTCCTTGCCAAGTCAGGAATGTCAAGATCTTCTTTGTGGCTTGTGTGGATATAGATTTGTAAGTACTGCACAAATTTACTGTGTTATTATTCTCACTATATCTCTTTTGCAGGTTCAGTATTAACATGGCAACTACGGCCTTTTGAATGAGTATTGTTCCACGTGTATGTACTGTAGGAGAGATCCTTCAACGTTGTTTTGCTAATTATTATTGGATAGATTGTCGGGTTTCATTGGGGTGCTTCATGGTTTTCGTTCATTAGTATGGGGCGCCTTATGGTTTGTTCATTGGTTTGGGGTGTTTTTTGGTTTGTAGAGTCTATGGTGGGGTGGGTTGAGTTTTGTGTTCTTGATAGCATTATCATAGCATTTATGTTAGGCCTCATGGAGTCTATCACACATATAGTTGTAGTTGTCTAAATTTTTATACTTGTAGGAAGTTGGCTCACCAGATATCATCTTACTTGGTAGAGGTATTATAAATACTTTATGATATCTTTCGGGTATACTGGGCTGTGGGATGGTGCTATAAGGAAGGTGTGGGCTGGTACTTAGCCTCAAATATACATGATTCCTTTCTTTGGTAGCAATAAAGTGGCACTATATTTAGCACACACGGGCACATTTCTCCCCGTAAGACATGAAACCACCTTCCGTTTGGTTTTAGTGCACTAGGAAAAAGATGTTTGACTACTTGGAGTTGACAAAGTTCTGGATTACACATGCAGGGAGCACTATCAACTCGACATCCATCAAGATCACCACTTACGACACATTGATAATCCATCATGTGTTCCTTTGCCTCAACCTACTAACGATATGTTCCCTTTGTCATTGGGTTGATTGTGTGAGAAACGGAAGGGACAGGCGTGTTAGAGAGATGTCACATGCAAGACACATGTGAAGCTATAATAGTTTAAGTCGATGGTAATTTCTTCACCAACTTAATTTTTAAAACTAAAAGATTATTTTTAATTTTATTAGAAAAATATGAGGTAGATTTGTGATTTCCCAAATCTTAAACTCTACAAATTACACATAATTCTGTCTTAAAAAAAAGAAAAAACATAATTCTGATAAATTGCCCGTTTCCCGACCCCCGTATATAAAGCTACGGACTTGCAAACTAATCGTTATTCCTTTGCGCAACACACGCGTAAGCGGCGCTACGATTAGCTTCTACACATCCAGGTTCTGATCATCTGATCACTGCTTCGTCCTCTTTTCAGAGTGTTTATTTTATATGAATGGTTGATATTTATAAAAGTCTAACCTTTTAGGAGAAATTCAGAATGGGTACTCAAAAAAATTATTCTTAGGTTGAGGCATATTACCATTGTGTCAATATTTGGTTGTATTTGATTACGATTCCAAGTTTTTGTTGATATTTTGCTGTTATATACAGAGTACCGTGTATGTGAATTTAGTTATGTAAGACGAGCATAAAAGTTGCACTCCAGGTGTTTGATGTTTTGCGTCAATGAGTTTTTCAGATGTAGTCGCTGATGATTTCGTGGTCAAAGGGTTTAGACCTAACCCTAATAATGATCAACTGAAAAAAAAGGGGGGGGGGGGGGGGGGGAGGGAGGGGGGAGGTGAAGGAAGTACCACTTGCCAAATTGTTTTTGTCTGCCAGTCATTTTGAGTTTCTGACTCTCCAAATGTTTATATCAGGAGTGTTCATGTCATACAGGCAATGTTATTTTTGGAAATATTGTATGGTTTGTTATTTCTTTGAGCAGATTATCTGTGATTCTTGTTTGCAATTGTCCTTAACGTGATGATCTTGTTCTCAAACAATCTGGTGTTGTTTGTCTCGGATTTTGCTGAATTTTCAATGGGATTGTTTCATAGGGTATTTTGGGGATGGTTACATTCGGGTTATTGTAGATACTACTTTTTTTGCAACACGCTGGTGCCCTATCATAAGACACGGTGCTCATCATAAAGAATTAATTTTATACCATGTCGGCTGCTTGTAAACCAGTGATGCAGCTATGAACATGTATTTGCGTCTTTTAGTTAAACAAAGGTTCGTCTTTTTTGTTGGCTAATCTCTCACATATTACAGAATACAGATTATCTTCAAATTACATATGTTACAAAAGTGGAGCTAAGTTGGAGCATTAACTGGGGTTTTTGTATATCTGCTTACATCCAATAATGGTTATTCTTGATGTGTTTTCAGCTTCTTTTTATTCATGGAGGGAGAAGAGAGCTTGCTTGATTCCATTTTAGATGTGGAGAATGTTGAAGATATTGAAGATGTTGAAGATGTTGATATGGTTGATGTAGAAGAAGGAGAATTGGTTGGAAACAATCATCAATCTGAGTTGGCACAAAGCAGCAGTGTGGATGGTGATGCAGTATCTCAGGAATCTCAAAGTAAAAAACGGAAACATAGAAATAAGAAGAGGAAAAATAAGAAAAGGAAAGGTGGTTATGGGAATGATGTCACAGATATTAACAGGTATATGTTATATATATATATATAGCTTTAATAAAAATCACATGTCCTTGACTTGCAAAACTAACATAATACTTTCAACAGTATCATGTTCTGTTGATTTTTGGTCAATGTTATCATGTTTTTTTGAGTTGGACTTTCTTTATCTTGTACTTTGATTTTAGTTTTTCGCTCATCACAGATTTATCAAGTATGCTATGCAAGTATTGATTGTGATGATTAGCCTATATAATCATTCTGTTTGAATGGAGGAAAGTAATATGAAACTTATGATGTCATTTGCAGATTTGTTTTAGATACTTGTAGACGCTTGAAAGAAAGGAAGTCATACTTGGTATGGACTGCAGTTGGCTGCCTGGGTGTGCCTGCATTGAGTGATCTTGTGAAAGAGGTATTGTTTTCTTTTGTTTTTTTACTGTTTATATGCCATTAAGTATTTCAACATCATTTACTAAGAGGGAAAAAGTAGCAAGTATCAAACATGAATTTTTATTTTGAAGCACCGGAAGTTGTATTGTTCGTTATATAGTGAATTTAATTTATCATTTATTATGTAGGACTAGTATAAACTACTGGTGTGTATAACTAGAAAACATGTGTTACTTTTATTATAACTTTTTGATGTAAAGACAAAAGTAAAAAGTATTTGCAATGCAATACTTCTCTGAGTTATGTGTTGCAATAGTAGTGTATACTCTGGACTAAAACCATGGATCTACTTGGTCTGTTGGGTAACAGGTCAAATAACATTCAAGTTGGGTAGGTCTGCAAACACTTTCTTGCTCCATCTTTGAAAATCTAATAAACATTTAAGGTGTTAGTTGTGACTTGTGATTACAATTTACAAGAACAATATTACTATAACGATGATCTAAATCTAAGAATTATAAAATTAGGAGGCTGTATGCATTAAAACTACACCTCTGACTCTTTAGCTAAAGATTTTGATTCAACCCATTGACCCTTTTGAGATAAACACAACCCAATTCACCCATAAGTACTAAGTACATAGGTTGAAAGTGCAATCTTTTGTTCCAATCATATAGAGTTGTGTGATGCAATATGTAGAAATACATCAAGGCTTGGAAGAAGTGGTGCATGCCAAAACTATCTATAAAAAGAATCATATAAATAGAAAGGAAATATTGTTCACTTACATAACATTATAAAAATCATAGAGCTTTGTGTGCAATCTAGCATTATGTTATCTCAGAAAGCAAGAAAAATATGAACTCATTGTTGCAGTTGAAGGTGAGAGGAACAGCCCTAGAGCTGCAGTGGTGTTCAATCTTTTTAGAATACTTAGTTTTCTAGTCTCTGATGCTCAATATTGTTTCCCTAAAATCGCAGATTTCTCTTCCAGAAGCCATTTTATCACTTTCAGTCTGTGGATTCTTGAGCTGACATGTGTTGTGGATGTGTATTACTTCATAATATCCTATTGGTCACCTGTTTGGCATCTCTTTTGCAGTTTCACCACTTGGTATGAACACAGAGACAGACATTTATACATCCCAAAGATAGAACGCGTATTAGATTCTATTAAAATAAAACAACTAGAACTCACTTTAAAAAATGGACTGTAGTAAAAAGAAAAAGTGTAGCTCTTTAAGAAATATGATAGGAAGCTTGTTTCATGTGTGTTGATTGTATCTTGATGGTGTGTGATCAGATTTAATAAGTTGTTTGTACAAAATGAGATTGTTTTGAATGGTTATATCTTGATGGGCTAATGATGATCAAAATGGTAACAGGTGGATGCCATTCAGGCTTGTGGTGGTCAGAAAACTGTTGATGGAAGACGAGATAAAACAGGTGGTGGAATTTTATGGAGCATTCTTAAAGTTCGTGATCCAAATGCTTTTAAGGAGATAATGAAAAAAGGGAGGGAATTTGAGGTACATTGATAATTTACGTTTACACATTAAGGTGACATAGTATTTATTACAGCTAAAAGATAATCTATTGAAAATATTAGAAATAAGCTCATCTGGAATTCGAGGAAAATCATCATAGTCGACTCTTCCATGTATTGATATTATTCACAATACAACCTGCTTTGGCCCCAAACATCATATCATTCAATGGGCTGTAAATGGTAGACCTATTTCAGATTTGGTAATACTTACAATATATGTTTTCAATAATGAAACTGAATTGGTGTCTTGCCTGACATATATGTGTATAGAACTTTATACGTCTTTGAGTAGATATATGAAATTAGATCTACATTATATGATAATCTATAATTTAGTTATGTGTCTAAATTAGTTAATGCATATTTAATGTGGAATTTTTAGTTTGTTTTAAACATGGCTTATGAAACAATTATCTGTTTTTCCAGTGGCGTATGATCTTGTCATATGCTGTTTTGAAGTAGTAAGGTTATACCTTCCTCTTCTTTTTGAATGCCTTTAGGGAAAAATATCATATTTCACTATTTCTACATTTTCTTTTCTTAAACAGATCGGATGATATTTTTCTTCAATAACAAAATAATTGTTTTTTTTTTTGTTTTGCAGAAGCAATTTAAACGACCAGATTTGAGAAATACACCAAACCAGAACAAAAATAGCTTTTCTCAAACAGAAGGTGCTCATGCACCAGAGGCAGAACCTGCAGTGCAAGTTGGAACAGAGGAGAGGCAAATTCAGAAACGGCCCGTTCAAGAAAGAATCCGTGTGCCTGTTTCCTATGAAGATTTGGTTGAAAGTGAGGACCCAAAAAATGATGCAATTTGATAGCCAGTGAGTTGGGAAAGGTTTCTATGTTAATGGTAAATGAGAGGGTGAAAAGTAAGTTTTGTGATGGTTTTTGGTTTAGATTTAAAGTTGCAATCTTCTGTTGGTTTTTCATGTAATGGAGTCGATTGCAAACGAATGGAAGTTTTGATGTGCATTTTGTGCTGCAGGATCATATGCCATACCTGATTTTGGTACTTTTGTTTCTTTCCTGTGCATGTGTTCACAAGTGTGCGTGTGCGTGTGTGTTTTGTTAATATTACAGTTGGTAATCGGGCCGTGGCTAATGATTTAAAGCGGGTTAACGGGTTGTGTTTAAATTTCTCCTTTTTTCAATTTTATCAATATAAAAACTAATGGTTTAAAACAGTTTCAGATCTTAAAAAAAAACATTATTTTGTTTCTCATGTTATAAGCTAGAAAACTCCACCCTTCTCATTTGAGCGTGTTAGGTTGTGTTTGGTTAATAAAAAGTACAACTATTGTCTAGAAAAATTTTCTAAAACTTTTGGAAAACTTGAAAACATGCTTGCTTACGGCTTTTTCTAAAGCTTAAAGGAATTTTTACTTTTCTAAAATACACTAGAAAATAGAAAGGTGATGATCCATGTTTTTAAAAACATTTCAAATCATTTCTATTCAATCTCGTAGATAAAGTGTATACTATGTATAGTGAAAAATTCATTTGAGAACTTTTTTTATTGCGGAAACTGTGGGAATCAATCTTGGTCGTTCAATTTTCACTCCTTCACTCACTTACCAATTGAACAGATAAGATTGGTTATCGCGGTTTTCACAATAATAATGATTCTTAAATGAACACTCCCCACACACATATATATATATATATATATATATTGATTGAATTTTTTTAATGGATATCAACAATAATGATATACATTTAAATTTTTACTTTTATTAGTGTCTTGGCACATTTTTACTATTTTATATATAATAGCGACATTTTAATTTTTATAGCAACATATTTTTTAAATTCTATCCTTAATTAATAAGGATTCTTGTATTTACATCGTGTTTCAAAAAAGGTTCTCTCGTTTTAACTAGTTTTTTTAGAAGTTGAGATATTTTACGCAGTCTAATCATTTTTAACCAAACATGTTTTCCAAATTTTTTTATAGAAAACTGAAAATGAAAACTCTACCCCTTTTTCAAAAATAAAATCTAAGAAAACTGAAAACAATTTTTCACAATCAAACGTGACCTTAGTTTACAATTTCTAACTATTTTTAGAGAACAAAAACTTCATCCTTTTGAGGGCCAAGTCTACTACGGAAGGGTTTCTCAACAAAACTCAATAAGAATCAAGCTAGGGTTTCTTGACATCAACGAGAATCTTCTCAGAAGGCAACACTCGCTTTTACTGTTTATTATATTACTTAGGTTAGGGATATGAATTTAGAGTCAAGTGGTAAACGTCATCTTGTCACTTTTAATAAATGGAGTTCCATAGAAAAACTTGCATCTACCATTTGTGGCCATACGCTTGAATTACCGCCTTCTTAAAGCGTACTTGGAGTGTTTGCAATTTTTACACCTCACCACATCAGTTTTTTCTCTCTCACCACTCAACCCATCACTTACTCCCATAATAGTCACTTCCTATAACACTAAATTTTGAGATCCGTCTAATACCTAATATTTATTTATTTTTTTAAAAATAAGAGAGAAAGTAACTGCAAGCCCCACTAAATAAACACCACGCAGGATTAAATTTCATAGAGATTGCCATGACCAAGCCACCTCCATGCAGAGTTGGAGTGGCAATTGCCAAAATTGAAGCTTATTGCGGCCTCACCATGCCGGAGAAACTACCCCACTCCGCATAGCTTTAGTACCATAGTTATTATCGATTTGTTGTTTTTTTATCACTAATCTATCATTAATTTAATCATCTATTTTCTCATGAATGTAATGACAGAACAATATCATTTAGTGACTTTTATATTTTAATCTCAATTGCACCAAAACGCTAAGTTTGACTTTTTATAATTTTAATCTCTAAACATTAACAAGTTTCAAATTTTAGTAAATATTGCTATATAATCATCCTTATACAAGTTTAAAATATTTGAATTTTATGATTGATAATTCAAAATGTTACGTAAATATTAAAAAAATATTATCAATCTGAATTTCTCTATTTTCTCACACTATTGGTTCGCCGAGTTAAAATTTTCTATTTAATTGTCCTACAATTTTAAAAGTAAATAAACAAACAAAATCTGATATTGAAATTAATAATCAAAAGATATATATGATTAATTCTAAAGTTTTTTATGTTATACATATTTATTTCATTATCATGGTACCCATAGTCAACTCATAATTCTAAATATATTAAAAATAAAATTGTATAATCTTAATATATTACTAATACAATTATAAATGTTATAATAATATAAATGGTTCAGGGTCAGGTATATGAGATCGGGTAATCGGACAAGTATTGATTAAACCATAATCGTCCCAAAACCACAAAGATTTTAAAAAGAAATCTCAAACTAGTCCCATAATCATTTACCCGTCTCAAAAGTTCCCGGTTGGGTTTTCTTGTCTGGATCGAGTTTTTTTTTTGGGTCATCCTTATACGCAGGAGTAGAGAGATTGATTTTCAAAAGATATCTGACTTGTAACTTGCATATGTTTGTCACCCATCTTACAAGTAGTGTCCTTCTAACACAATACACATCTACCCTGGCTCTAATTCTCTATACATTCCTAACAAAGGTCATGTCCTCGGATAGTAGTATCTCCTCCATTCAATACCTTCTCACGAATTAACCACAGTTGCACCTTAAGATCCGTAATTTACATCTTCTTCATCACTCATTCTGTCCTATATAACCTAGTTACTCTAATTACCACCCAATAGAATTTTAAATCAACTGTACTTTCTTGTCCCACAATACACTTATGGACGCTCTCTACTTCAACCTTCACGTGTGTGTATGGTGTTTTACACACTTGTCTAACTCCCTAGTATCTAGATATCATTCAAGGTCATTGAGATCATCTTTTGAGGGACATTATCATACCTCTTTTCTAGATCTATAAAAAGTGTGTAAGTCCTTTTATTTTCTCCAATACCTAAACATAAGGTTTCGGATAATGTATATTGCCTTAATCGTTCCAGAAATAAAACTGAATTGGCTTTTTAAGATGATCTTAGTCAATCTTAATCGTTCCAATACCTAAACATAAGGTTTCGGATAATGTAAGTCCTTTTAAGACAGTCGTTTAGTGAAACATGTTCTTAGTCACTCTCTCCCACAGTTTTATAGCATGACTATTTGAAAATAGGTTAAGCATTTTTAATAATTATAATCAGACAATCAGTTAGTACAAAAGATGTTACAGAATAACAGTCTTTGGATTTATTATGATGCTTTATATCAGAATAATCAGATTATCAGTTTTTTGAGTGTAAGTAGATTAATTAATTTTTAAAGGGTAAAATGATAATAATTAGATAATCAGATTCACAAAACTGTGTTTTGTAACCTCCAAAACGCAAATAATTTATTTTTATAAATGCAATCTCAAACACTCTAAACTAACTCAATAATCATGAAGCCATTCCTAGAGCTTCCTGTTCAACCTCTGTGAAAATGGGTCATACAATTCCATGTGTGTTCCTCCTTTAACATCAAACAAAAACAAAAGTGATTAGTCAACAAGAAGTCTGAGTCTGAGCTAAATTCTAGTTAGGTTTTAAATAAAACATCATCAGTTGCAACAACAAGAACTGATCCAATTGTGTTTCCGACAACGCAGCATTAAATCAACTGTTTTTAAACAAATCAAACAAGAATTGAAACTTCTTTTATACATTAAAAACAGGAAAGAAGCCAAGTTACTGACTGGAGACAGGAACACATTCTTGATCAGCAGCCGCGGCTGGAAGGGGGGTAGTATCAACTGCGGGTGACTTCTTTGTAAGGGATTTGGGGATATCGATATCATCTTGAACACACCGTTGTTGAGGGTGTGATAAAAGCACACACATGTAACGAAAAACGACACGTGTCAACCCCTGACCGCTTTCAAATATATAACCCTCGTATTCACTCACCTGCTCAAGGGCATCCACCAGACCATCGTACACCTTTTGGGGACAATTATCAGGTCCTGGTTTGTCGTGGAGGTAAACCACATCCAATGTGAATAGCTTTTGGGTCACGGGCCATTGATGGTGTGGTGCTACTGATGATCTACAGTAGAGTAGAATCTGGGAACCACAAATAGTATCAACAAATCAAGTTTACACACAGGATTAGAGCATAAAGTAGTACATCATGATTTTATGGGGCTTTAATTGAACATTGTTATGATAGTTATGAAGACTGATTTCATGAATACCATGATTAAACACAATGCTTATATATTATAAGAGATTAGGTAAATAAGTGTTGCAACACATGAAGTGATAGATCACATAATAATAGTAATGCAGCTAGCATGAAAAACAAAAGTTGAAATAAAAGTGAAAAAAGTAACATATGCATCCTCAAGCGTTATCAAATTAAAGATCCTAAATATATATACTCACCACCCTTAGTATACGGTTTTGTGCACGAGATTTTTTAGCTTCATGATTTGCCACTTTAAACAGATGTGTGAGATCTGCATGACCAGCAGAAGAATCAACGGTGATGCCTCGAAATGCAGCAATCGCAGAGTCAACTTCGCTGCTAAATTCTTTCTTAAGCTTCAGACATACATGAACAAACACACGAGAAAACAACAGTCGATCAATTAACAATCATGGCTAAGGTTCTTCGTGTTCAATAACTTCAATCATTGATTCCATCAAACTGACATTTAAGGAACTTTTGCAATAATCAGATGAACAACATCAAGTAAAAAGATAAGAACTTTGTTAGGGCATGTTATCTGATTTATTCCATTGCCTTAACGATTTGTGTTATTTTATCTCTTATTCATCCCATTTTTCTTCATAACTTGTTTTATTTTATCTCTCTTAAAATCTTCTCAAACCCATTCAACAATCAATCTTCACCTTACCAGACATTGCTTTAACCATTCCCTATGAACATCCCTTACATACATCCTTGCTAGGTTATTTAATGGCTGATATGACGGTAATTTTGACTTGCATCATGTTCCTGGATAAAGATAAATTTCAATTTCTGTGTCGATGTGCAGAATTAGTTAGATGATAGAATGAGGTATAGTGTGCACATACATACAATTTTCTCTGTCTCCCAGGAAGCAGTCAATAATATTATGTAATTTTACAATCAGGGTTCCCTCAGCAGTAATACACATCAAGTTTTACCCTAAACATTTACATTGTATCAAACTGCGAATGGTTTCCCGTTGAAGGGTATGAGCTTTAAAGTTAGGTATCATATCCTCAAAATTGAGAATTTCATGTGCTTGCCAGAGGGACTGGATTCAAAAATTGAATCCATTCTCTTAGTGATTCTTGACTACAAACCAAACATCAAGAAATGTTTTGATAACCAAATCCAAGTCCCCACTATCTCTAATAATATATTCTTTCAAATTGAAGTTTTTCTCTTTACAGAATTAGCTACACAACAAAACTAGGTCAAGTATTCTAGGGTTTTCTGATTCATGGGCAGATAAAATGCCAAGCGCACTAATTTACAGCCTCAAAGTTGTTGTCAACTTGCAATTTCTAACATCCTAATTTCAGAACTGAAACATCGTATGTATGTTGAATTTGCATTTGAAAAGATTATTTCTCATCATGAAAACGAAGGGGTAACTAAATTCAAAACACGTATAAATCAATTGAAAAGCAAATAGAAGAAATAAGAAAGAAAGAAAGAAATGAAATCGAGAATCCAAACCGCGACGAAAAGGATTTTACCCAAAAGGGGGATTTGCCGAGGGCACAATAGGCGAAGCGATGATCGGTATTAATAGCAAGCTTAGCGTTGATGAAGAGAAGAATAGCTTGCTTGATTGATTCTAATCTGGTAAAAGGTCTGCCAATGACGCTGGTATTCTTCATTTCAACGAGGGATTCAGGATCGACATCGATACAGAAGAGTATGTCTTCACATGCCAATCGAGAAGGTGGCAGGGTGAATCGAGCTGCTGTTGTGGAGCTCTGCCCTTCTCTTGCCTCCATAGTTCGTCTTTCACACACAATCGGCACAAAGGCAATGGAGTTATGCTGTAATGGTGATCAGAGTGAGGAAAACGAAACACAATTTTGGACAGAGGATTGTAGAGGTGCTGTGTTCTATTTCACATGTTATATTGTATCGAATAGGATGATAGACTCCGGAAGAAATAGTGGTAACTCATTGTTTACGGTAGAGTTGTATGTTCGAGTGTGACCTTGTAACGAGTTTAATAAGAGTTACGAGTTACTTCACTTCTTTTCAATTGATTTTTGAGTTTGAGTCCGACAAACTTACATGATATCAGAATCAAGTCTACCGTACTTGGCCAAACAACCTACACTCCATATAACCCATAATTATTTACGTTTTAGGCGTAAAAAAAGGTTACATGCGAGGAGGCGCGTTAAGTATTGTCACATATTAAACGAGTGTGACTTGTAATTTGCTTAATAAAGGTTGTGACTTAATCCACTCATTGTCAATTTCTTTTGAGTTGAAGTCTCACAAACTTACAAAGAATTGGTAACCGGAGCTACATTTGGATAATACAACCAAACAACTATTTTAATCATTTATGTTTAAGGATATTACCTTTTAAATATAAATTCTTTTTGTTGAGTATCACAAATACTTGCTGTTGTACAAATCATCTAATGAATTATGCATAAAGTTGTATAATATGATAACTTTCATAAATACAACCGGGTTTTATTATCCTTTTATTGTATGTAAGTTGTATATAATAATAACTTATACAAAGTTTATTATATACAATAATAACTTAAAGTCCTTCTTGTCATAAAAATCTCTAATCAGTGTCATCGATTTAGGACCAATGTGGAATCGATCGAAGTTTAGTTTTTCTTGTTGTTCATCGGTTTCAGGTGGGTTTTTTGTCTGTTAAAAAAAGTTTGACTAAAACTCGAACTAAAGGCTAAGATCATAGGGTTCAAGTTTGACTTTTGGTTAAAGAAGATTCCAATTTGCTATTTTGCCATGCTTTTGGTTATATGATGCTATTGTTCAGAAAATATATTGTGTTTGAGTAAAAGCAATTGGCAAGTGTTATATGTTGCTGCTTTTGGTAATTGGCAATTGAGTTGAAGCAATCTGCTTTGCTGTTACAATTAGTTAATTGGCAATTGGGTTGATGTTTTGTTGTTGTTGCAATTGAAACAATTAAACATATGTTATGTTGTTGCTACTTTAAAACACAAAACATACATATGACATATGTATCATGTTCAAACAAGTACATTCAGGGGCGGATCTATGTGGAGGCCAATAGTGGTACGGGACACCAGTCAATTTTGTCCGCGTAGAATAAATTTCGATTTTTTCAAGACGGTGCTACCACCCATTTCAATGGTGCCACCTACCATTTCAAATACTGGGTCCGCCACTGAGTACATTAAGATCAAACTACATAAAGATCAAAATGATATTTTGACCAACATGATAACACATGATCCTTTCGAATGAAATTTCTGTTAGAAAGTTTAGTAAAATAATGTGTTTTTACAAAATTAAGACCACATATAGTGCCCCATTGAAACCATCATGTTATGAGCTCCATAAGACACCTGGTGTCAGAGAGCATGTAGTCAAATTCTGCAGTTTGTAAAGTAGCTCATTTAGTTCAAACCTTAATAATCAACTAACACCATATTCTTACATTTGGGAATAACTACTTCAACATAATTTGAAACAATAAAAATGCGTGCATCCTATAAGCTATAATTCTTGAGCATAACCACTAATTTATGTATTTAATTGAGGAGCACATAATATGTTCTCAAACACATATGCAACCACTACTCTATGACTTGGTAGGGCCTACTATATTAATTCAATTCCAAAAGCAGAATGGAGAATTATAATCAACAAAGAATAATGTTTATTATTATATAAATATTGATTATATATATATTTGAATTTTTGAAAAATTTAAATATATATGGATAATTATATAGTATTTTCGGATTTAAGAAGGGTTTATTTCATAAAACAGTAACCAAGTTTGAAAATTGTTTCACCAAGGTCATTTGTGAGAAATTTCACAATATGAAATAAAGAGATGAGTGACCTTAATAGAACAGTTTTCAAACTTGGTTACTATTCTTTTAATTTTTCCCATTTAAAAATAATAATAACATAATAATTGATTTTTGAACTTATTTAGATAATGTATCATATCCTTTATTTAAGATTTTAGTTTCCTAATCTAATTAGGATTCTTCCTAGTATAAATAAAGGGTTAAGGGTTAAGTTTTAATCTAATAAAAAACTCTCTCCCTCTCTATCCTATTGCCATTGATCAACAAAAGAAAACCAAAAGGTTTTTCTGTTTTGTTCAAATCGACACACACATGCATATACAATACAAGTTTTGAGATTGTACGGGGATTGCTTGCTCCAGTTAGAAGGAGCTTGTATGGTGTCATCACAGGTGGACTAAGCTTGAGCAACCTAAAGTAAATTTTTTAACTTTCTTGTTTGATTATTTATGTACTTAAAGTGTCTTGAGATTAACAAAGATCACGTCTTCGGGTTTTAAAGTTTCAATCTTTGTTTGTTTAAAACCGGTTTTTCCGATAAGTAAAGTTTAACTTTTTATCACTCCTGTTAAATAAAAATTGCATTTTGTTAAAACTCGTGTAAACCAGTTAGTGTTCATATAATTGTTTTGACCATTAAAAACCCAACATATTCTAACAGATCGGAACTTTCGCTTTGATCAGATTCCTACTAAGGAAATTGAGCGGCAACGTATGGAGATTTTGGATAGCAGACAATGAAGAAGGGGATCAAATGAAAATGAGTTAAGACAACTTATCAAACCGGGTACCCATTGAAGTTAAGGTCTACGTGTTTTGTTAAATATGAATCTTGCCCAATTTGTGGTCAAAATTGGTGAAAGGCGGGTTGTGATTCGTTAATTGAATCTCAATTAATGACTAATTATAGAAAGATACTAAGCATTTTAATAATAGAAGATATAGAATATACACTAGTCCTTGCGAATTACTTTTATTTCTTGTTAATCCTTGCGAATTTTACGTGTCTATGATGACTCATTTTCTTGTTTTTTGGGTTTAAAAAAATGGGCTTACCCATGTTACATGGTCTAATTTACTATTAGTCGACCATTCGTAGTTATGACATGTATGACTGTCATGATTAACTACTATATTAGCTTTTTCAGCCTATGACCATCTCATAACAAAACAATCCTAGACATGACTGTCATGACTAATCTCTACATCACTATCACTACTATTACTAGACACATATTACTAATTTAACTTAATCTGATTGGTTGAAAATAAATTAAAAAGAAAAAAAATGAAAACGAACTACACAGGTTGTCACCGAAATAACGAGCCTCCGGATGACAAACATTGAAGAAGATGTGCAGTGAGTAACGAGCCATGACGAATCAAATTTGACTCGTCATGTGGTATGTCTTCAACCATATAAACGTATTTTGTACATAATTAAATTAATTTGTCTACTTTGACCCACATACCAAATTATATATGCTACAAATAATGGGTTTTTATAGTTTGAATATAAATGAAATGTCATATAACAAAAATATTAACCAACAAGATTATATGATCAAGAATATTCAAAGGCATTTATATTTTTACATACATATATACATACATACATATATAAATATATATGTGTAATGATATATCCTTCTATTTTGCCTCCTATTCACCATAAGATGATATGTGAAGTCCATTAATTCTCTTTCTTCACCTCTTCCATTGATTTTGACACTTGTGTTGATCTTGTTAGAAGGAGAATATATCGGACTGGAAGCCAAAAAAATAAAATTGAAACTTGTCGATTAAGTAAAATAATTATGAGTATAGTAACCACTGTTGAAGACGGATCTGTGCCGATCTATTTTAAGCTTTTCATGTCTTGATCTTACCCATTCGAAACTTCTCCACCGAAACTCTACGATCAGGACTGACAACATAAGTTTGTTAACCCCAAAAACACACTCATTTATCTGCTTCCATAGTAACTATAACAACGATCGACCACACCATCATATTCCAGATTTGCCTTGTTTCCTTTTTCCAATAAGCCATCCCTTCATAATTGACCAGTTCGTTGACATTTATGAGCTTGAAGACTTCAAATCCCCACCATATAAAAGCCTTTGACCATACTTTCTCAGCTACTTGACATCTCACCGGTACATGATCAATATATTCTATTGCATCATTGCAAAAAGGGCAAGGTATTAATGGTATATCAATACCACGAAGGTCAAGTAGAACACTTACTGGCATTAGATTTCTCAAAAGCCTCCACATGAGAATACAAATTTTTTTGGGACCAGTTTTGACCATTTTGTGACCGTGAGATCTGTAAACTTTGGTTGAAACATATTTGCAGGAAATTGGGTTTTACTTCAAAATGAAAATAAATCAAAGAAGATGAAGGTCGATGGGTTACTGTGAAGAAAATTGGATACTATTTTTCAATTTAAGGAAAGTACATACTTAGACTATATATAATAACTTCTCCTGACTACCTAGTAAAAAGCAAAGCTATAAAATAGGAGCTAAACTACCCACTCTCCCTAGTAGTCTTAACGGATACATCATGGCCAACATGGCCTTTTGACTCTTTCACCATGCAACAATAAAATAATAATTAGAACCTAACATATCAATCATAAATAATAATTAAAATCCAAACTCTAGCCAAGTATATGACAATCGATTAATCCAACAAGATCTTCTGGAATAGAAGAGTTGACGTAGCCTTCCACTAATAAGCTTAGCTTTTTTACTTCAAAGACACCTTCTTCAGCCAAGAACCATCGGCATTTGTCTTCTGTGGCCTTATTAATTAGGATGAGAAGAAGCTACGATTTATTCCAGTTCTAAGACCGAATTACCCGATAACCGGTGAAACCGGAACCGGAACCGAAAACCGAAAATGAGGTTTTACGAGAACCGAAAATGTGGCCTCTCATTTACTAACACTTTGCTTTCGTTTCAATCTTGAAGAGCCTAGGAAATCTTTGACAAAGTGTAAAATGTCATGGCCATTTGTCAAACCAAAACATTGTTTTATCACCTTTCCCCACTTTCATCCTCATTGAATCAACCCAACCAATGTTATTATTTAACTGTTTTTTACTATTTATAAATTTATTAAAATCGATCTTGCAGTACACGGATATTTAACTACAAAAAAACTAGTAAAATAAACTAGTTAAATCAAAGGATTGATTTGGCGTTATGTTGATGTAAACTCCAATTCCATTCGAGTGTTGATGAGGCTAGATGCCAACACCACGCACGTTTTACCCTACGAGACTCTCCCTTCAACACTTTCAGGTTATATATATATACACACATTTATATATAAAAAGTTGTACACCGCCTACTACACAATTGGTAATGGACACCCTTATACGGGGATCTGCTCATCAAAAAACGGTTCTCTATGTTGTTAATACTACAAAATGCAACTCGCGTGTGGAGACCAATTCTTTAATAGAAAAATGTTTCCTTTGAGTAGAGGGGGTGTTTGGTTCAAGTATTGATTTTTGTGGGATTTGCATTTTATATTGGGATTTGTATTTGGTGAGATTTAAAATCCCATGTGGTGTTTGGTTGAGATTCCTTGGGTGAGATATCCACCACCACTAAACCCCATCAATACCACGTGCAACCTCCATTGCCACCACCAACCACCACATCCATTGCCACAGCGAACGGCTACGGAAACGAACGGAAGCGACGACGGCAACTGAAGCGACGGAAACGAAAACGAACGGAACAAAGGAAGTGACGAAGGGTTTCTGGTGAACGGGATTGATGGCGACTAGTGTTTTCGGTGAACAACGAATGGAACGGAACGGAAGGTTTCTAGCGAACAACGATGACGACGATGGTGATGGTCGAAACGACGATGGTTTGAATGACGGCGACGAAGGAAGGGATTGACGGCGAACGAGGGGTCGACTGGGGTTTCTGGCGAACAGCGAACGGGTCGACGGCGATGACGAGGGGTTGACGGCAACAGCGGTGATGGTCCGCCTGAATTTTAGCCGGAGGCTCACCGGAGAAAATCCTCAACTGTGGGATTTCAAAATACCACGGGGGTGAAGGGAATGAGAAATCCTCCATCCATTGGATTTTAAAGATTCCTAGGATTTTAAATCACATTTCATTTTTGCAAACCAAATACCATATTTGAAGAGATTTTAAATCTTAATCTCATGAAATCCCCCCAAATGACACCACCCAAACACCCCCAAAAAGTCATGGGAATTGATTTCTAACTAAAAAGACGATCTATATACATTACAATAGAACCGGTCTTCATTTACTTTCTCATTGTCCCCTAACAAATACCTTTAAAACCAGTCTTCATGACTCTGAGAACCTCCCTCACATTGTGTGTAGTACTGACTTAAATTACTTATAGAAAAAATAATTAGTTGATTTACAAAATAAAGTCCCAAAATTAGACTTAAATTAAGTAATTTTATTTACATCAACCAAAATCCTTGACAAAAATATCCTAAACAAAAATTAGATGTGGATTAAGGTCATAATGTACGTTAATTTAGATATGCAAAAAATAGTACAATAAGTTACTAATCAAAGGAATCACTTGCTTTATGTTGATGTACACTCCAAGTCCATACGTTTCGAGTGTTAAAGAGGCTCGACTTCAAAGTCATGTGTTACTCTACGAGACGACTCCTTCATCTATCTCATTGCACCATATGCTTTTCAATTTGGTTTGCATCCGCACGAGCAATTTTCGAGTTCGTTGTGTAGAGTCTGCAAGAGAAGCAAAGATCGTTTCATATCATGTCATTTTTAAGGTTTCACTCTGTTTGAACGATGAGTAGTTCGGTTAAAAAACATTGTCAATAAAGGTGACAAAATGGACGAGTTTTGAGCTAATATATAGTTGTATGAGCTCATGTTCTTCTATACTTCAAGCATTTTTTATAAATAAAGTGAGAGTTTATATAAGGGGTTTGTTACACTAAATGCGACAAGTTTTGCATAAGTTATCATTATATGTGACGAACTTTGTTTTTTATCAATAATCACAATCAACTATGATAATCTTCTTATTGTATACAATAATAACTTATGTAAAATTCATTGTATACAATGTTAACTTAAAAAATGAGGCACACAAAAAGTTGTTTGCATATGAGAAATATGAAAGTTTATGTATTTATTGACCAAAAAATAAAGTTCGTTGTATGCGGTGATAACTTATGCAATATTTGTACGTTGTATTCTGGTGTAATAAACCCTAGTCAAAACGAATAACTAATAGTGAACATATGTTACCTGTTAACATTAATTTCAGAAAACTTATATGTTAAGCAAATTAATTAATTACAAATGAGGTTTAATTTGTTATAATCTTTTTCTCTTATATATAAACTATATATAATATATAGAGGACATTTGTCAACCTGAACTTGATTTTGAAGGCCTTTGATGTGCTGTACAGCGAGGTCTAACATGTCTGAATAACTTGTTTGCTGCAAAGGATCAAAATTTTATTAAACAGTTTTAATAAGGGTAAATTATATGAAAATACAACGAACTTTGTCTTAATTATCATTGTATATAACCAACTTTATTTTTTTTAAATAATACAATCAACTTTTATAATCCTCCCATTGTATGCAAGTTGTTGTATACTATGGAAATTTTGGAAAAGTTTATTGTATACAATAGTAGCTAAAGACTAGACACAGAAAAAAGTTGTTTGCATACAATGAAATTTTTTTGAAAGTTAGTTGTATTATTTTTAAGAATTTAAAGTTAGTTGTATACAATGACAATTAAGACAAAGTTAATTGTATTTTCATACATTTTTCTCTTTTAAGAATGATGTATAATTTTCATGCATCTTTAAATATAATACTAGTTTAAATACATGGATAGCCATAATTATATATGTGAAAGTATTATTTCATATTCATTTAGGAAAATATATTATTATATTGTATGAGTGAAAGAAGATTTCGATCACATGACAATTTTAAGAAGGGTAAAATGCATGAAAATACAATGAACTTTGTCTTAATTATCATTGTATACAACCAACTTTATTTTTTTAAAAACAATACAATCAATTTTTATAATCCTCTCATTGTATGCAAGTTGTTGTATACAATGGAAATTATGGAAAAGTTTATTGTATACAATAGTAGCTAAAGACTAGACACAGAAAAAAGTTGTTTGCATACAATGAAATTTTTTTAAAAAATAGTTGTATTATTTTAAGAATTTAAAGTTAATTATATACAATGACAATTAAAACAGTTTAATGTATGTTAATGCATTTTACCCTTTTAATAATCCTAATTAATTAAACGCTAAAATTAATTAAGAATGAAATTAAAACAAGAACACTATTTATAAACCAAAGGAAATACACACACATATATATATATATATATATATATATATATATATATATATAATTACCTTATCCATATTTGGAACAAGATCTTGTAACTTCTTCAACTTCCCACTTATTCTTGTTCTTCTTTCCTAATTCAACAAATTAATTAATTAATTAATAGCATAATCATGAAAGCAACATTAATTACAGCATCCACATATGGCTTGAATTAATATATATTAGCAGGTTAATAATATCAGTTAATTATTAGCATGTACTTCTTATATATATACTCATAAATACAAAACTATATGTAGTAAATTAATGAGCACTTGCAGTTGCTGGGCAGTCTGTCCTATTCATGCCAGTCCTTGAATCTAAAAAAAACTATAAATTCAGTAAACTTGCAAGTAATTGGTTTAAATATAAATACAAAAACCATTCAATACAATAAACTTATATATTATACTTTAATTTTTTATTAACTAAGTCCCATAATATTAGTTCTATTATTATTTATTTTTTTGAAATATGTTGAATTAAGTAAGATAGTTTAGAGTATATATATTATCTAATAGGGGAGCTAGGATTCAAACGAGAACTGTTTTTCGTACGAGAACTGTGAAAATCAATCTTGGCCGTTCATTTTAGATAATGGAATTCATGGATGAAAAGCGTGGAGGGATTGAGTGTGGCAGGGTACATGTAAGAAATTCATGGGTGGACAATCCAATTGAAGGAGGGGGAATTGGACGGCTAAGATTGGTTCTTGCGGTTCTTGTACGAAAAACAGTTCTCGTTTGAACTTTTGCCTTATCTGATATTAGCAGAACACATACATTTACGAGTTTAGGTAATGTTTTTGTTATATAAGGACATATACAAATGCACTTACCCTTTCTGCAATGCTTCGAGGATGAGTAGCACAACCACGCTTGGCACGAATTTTACAAGGGACGGAATCATGAGGGATGTCCATCATCTTTTCTATCGTGGCCGCCTCTAAAGCAGATTCCGATAACCCGAAATTTAGCTGAAACTCGATTTAAATCGTTGGTGTACGTCAGTACGCGTGTGTGTATACATACACACACACTTTTTATGGTTTAACTGGATTAATAATTACTTTAAGTCATATGAATGAGCTACAAAAATGGTAAATGACTTAGAAAAATACCAAGTACGTACGTACCTCGGACTCCATGATATTGAGACCATTAATGTCTATCTTGGATCGTTTGTTATGCGATGAGGAGGAATCAAACACAAGAGAATTGCCAATATCTGGTTCTTGCGATATTTGAGAATATGAACGGCCGGTTCCAGTGAAACTGAGTTGAGAACTTAATCTCGAACCACTAATTCCATCTGTAATTGCAATTAATCATGGCAGTCGTTAACTAGTTCAAATGTATATATGAAGCTTACAGTAAGTTTGTGTGTGTGTTCAGTCAGATAATTAACCTACAGGAGAAAGATAAAGGTAAAATTTAATTAACATAGATTTTTATTTTATTTTTTTACTTTTACATGAGTTATATTTGAACACAGACTACATAATATAAATCCTCGTATTAAACTCTTTTACTTATTGTAGATTATAAGAAAAGATAAATAGTAGATTATAAGTGTTATCATTTAGTGTGTAAGAGATCGATAAAATAAAAGAATTTAGTACGAGAAAATAACTTTAGAGATACAGGGTATGAAGACAGCTACAAATTTTTCACTATAGAATTACAAGGTATATGGAGACATCAGACATGGACATAGCTAGGATAAATAGTAGATAATAAGTGTATGATTTTAGTTTTGGGTTTATTTTGTCATTAAAATTTTGTGTTGTAACTTTCTATTGTATGTAAGTTTTTACATAATTTTCTTTTTTATGTAACTAAAATATATATAATAGCAACAAATCAAAAGTTTCATTAACACAATAGAAACTTTTAAAGGTTGAATGTTTGATACACACAATAACAAAACGTGACAAGTTAAATGCATTTTGGTAAACTAAACCCTTATTTTTAAAACAATAAAATAAAGAATTTAATTAGTACTAGAAAATTTTCACCTTGGTCAGTTTCTGGTGTAATCAAAGAGATTATCAAGTGGGATTAAATCATCTCAGTAACATGCATGATATCAACTACGTACTTAATGTATAAAAATAGCAAAATTTGTGATCAGAAACAACAAATTAAATCATGAATCAACAAATAACATAATCCCAGGGTTCAATAGAGGGTTTAATTTAACATATCATATTAAAATCTGAAAATTTACAAATTTTAATTTTAATTTTTTTAATGAAAATTCAATAGATTCAGGTGACCGCTTACTAAAGCCACGGCACGGTCCTTGAAGATCGAGTTCTGATAATTCGATAAGAAGAGGCTATATCCTTCTATTTTGTATTTGTCCTCGTTCTCTTACTTACAAAATCAAGAAAAGCGTCAATATTAAGAGAGAAGATTGAGAAAAAAGAATTAATAGATTCGACACGTTATCGTCTCGGATAGAAAGATTTATCATAGGAGAAGAGAACTGTATGTTTGAGTGGGATGGCAGTGGAGTAGAACAGAGAGGCATGTGATTGGTCAAGTACGGATTGTTATGATGAATAATGCAATGAATCTAACTACAATATACCAACTTTCAAACTAAAACAATTGCAACTTGATATGCAACTTGCTAGTTGCTACTTATTCATTAAATATTTTTATCTTTAATGCTTAGTGTCAGAATATAAAATACTTTTTTTTCATAATATATCATATACTTTTATTCTTTAATTTTAAATGAATATTAATTTACAATAATTTAATTTTGGGAATTTTATTTATTCTTCACTAACTTTTTTTTAACACCCACGATATGTTATAATTTTTCCCTAATTAAAGAGTTGTTAAAGAGTCTTGAAAACAAGCAATAATGATTAAATACAAGTTCAAGTGTTTTAACATATTTAGCAAAAAATAAGTAATTTTAAGTAATTAATTGAAAAAAGGTTTAATTGTTTGGTATATATTTAAAATACTTGTAAGTAATTATTTTAGTTTGAGATTGTGTGTGTAAACCAATTATTATTAGTTGTGTTTATAAAAATACCACTTTAGAGTGTTTGAATAACAGATATTTTAGAGGACTGAAAGAAAGTTAGGATTATCAATTTACAACATATAATTTATCCAAATTAACTAATTATTCTAAAATGATTAATCATTTTTAAATGAGTCCCAAAACATCTTACTTTTTCTATATGATTTAAACATTTCATTAAAATTATATTATAATATAATAATATACAGGAACACCAAAAAACCAGCATATATATATATACATACACATATATATACATGCTTACAAAATAAGGGTTTACTTCTCTCAAATATATTATACAACAATTTTTATTGTGTTTATCAACCCTTCAAAAATGTTATTAAGTGTATTGAACTTTTAATTTGTTGTTATTGTATTTATTTTAATTTTATAAAAAACAAAAAAAGAATAATACATACAATAGGAAGTTTAATACAAACAAAAACATATTTTTTGAAATTTGATACACACAATAACAATTAAGTTATAATTTGATACATTTTAAATAAGTAAACCCTAAAAATAATATAACTAATGATATGCCTTAAGATATAATAAATTTTTTTACACGTTAACGGTGAAATATACGTACCTACGGAGATTTAATTAGATATTTATTATATATTCACAGCCAAAACCCTAATATATCTTTATAATTGTTAAACATATCTTAAAAAGTGTTGAGTTTTTCTTATTTATATTAATAATAATAATAGGAGAATAATAACTATATATAAAGCTTTTAGAGCTACGAATAAGAATAAAAGAAATGTAATTTTAGTGTTTAAAACTGCTAATCTTGTTTCACGTATATAAAATTGAAATCTAATTAAAAGGTACGTATGAAAATTATGAAAAGTAGATTACAAAAACTATATGAGTTATGATCGTCATTTTTAAAAATAAAAATTTTTCTTTTTTATTCTTATTCAAAACCATAATAAGTGTTATGGTTATCATTCTCAGTAATAATAATAATAATATAACATATAATAAATACATATATATAATATATATTATAAATATTGACTTATAAATTCTATTCAAACCAAAACCCAAACATTGCTATAAAATATTCTAAAAAGTGAAAAACCATGGGCGTTGTTTAAATCCAATGGATAATATTATAAGTCCCACTTGCACTCGTATATACATTGTAACTCGACATTGTATTATTGGCCGGTCTTTAATTATTAGGTTAGTTAGTACGTACCATATATATACTTGTTCAATCTTCTTTCATTTGAGTGTTCTAAGTAATTCTCGAAATATATATATATATATATATATATATATATATAATTGTTTGAAAATGTTATAAATAATTTTATATATATTTATAGGGTTTAGTTCACCAAAATGTATTCAAGTTGTCATGTTTTGCTATTGTATGTATTGGACTTTAAAATTTTCTATTGTGTGTATCGAACTTTTAATTTATGGCTATTGTGTGTATTAAACTTTATATTGTATGTACTAAACTTGTAAATTTTTTTACTTTTTTATGTATCCAAAATACATACAATAGCAACAAATTCAAAGTTTGATACACACAATAGAAACTTTTAAAGTTTAATACACACAATAGCAAAACATGACAAATTGAATACATTTTAGTGAACTAAACCCTTTATATTTAAAAGAGCAAATTGCATTAAAACACAATGAACTTTGTCTTAGTTACCATTATATAAAATCAACTCTATTTTCTTAAAAATAATACAACTAACTTTTATAATTCTCATATTGTATGCAACTTGTTGTATACAACGAAATTTATGGCAAAGTTTATTATATATAATGACAACTAAACAACAGACACATAAAAAAGTTGTTTGCATACAATAAAATAATTATAAAAGTTAATTGTATTATTTTTAAAATTTTAAAATTGGTTGTATACAATGGTAATTAAGAGAGAGTTCGTTGCATTTTCATGCAATTTGCCCATATTTAAAATGTCATAAAATATATAAACGTACTTAGATAAATAAGCAATCTTAACTCTTAAGGAAACTGGAAAAAGAATAATATAGTTCGACAATTATTCAATATTCATGTTAATATTTTGACTAATTATAAAAATTAATAAATATGTCATACTCTTATTAGGGTTTTCTCCTCATAAGCAATCTTATTAGGGTTTTGCTTATTTATTTAATTAATAGTATATTTATCTATTTGGTTCACAAATAGACCTTATCATTAAATACAAATACAAGAATAACATAATTAAATAATATTTATTAGAAAATCATATATAGTTATTAATAAAAATAAAAAAATTAATTATCAAATCTAAATAATTTATTTTGGTAAAAATTGAAATCTAAATTTTACTTTTCTAGATTCAACTTTTAATAAGATAAAATAATTTAGTAATATATATTCTTAACTTGAAAGTTTAGCATGATTTTATTTTAATCGTTGCGTGCATGATTGAAATATTGAATGATGGATTTTATGAGTTATACTCTTAATAATTTTATACTATAATAATAATAATAATAATAATAATAATAATAATAATAAATCCCTTATCTTTTATTTATATAATAATAGAAGAATGTTTAATATAATCCATATTTAATTCATAGCTTTAATAGACTAATTTTAGCCTTTGGATCAATGACATCAATGGTTTAAATTGCATTTTAAAAATATGGACAGAATGGCATTTTCGTAATTCACATGTGATGCTTTTACAAATCACATGTGATTGTATACTGAATCACCTGTGATTAAATATTAAAATTTTAGAACTATATTTTTTACATAAACTTTATTGAACATAACTCTATAATAATAATATAAATAAAAGATTAATATTGATCAATTTTATTAAACAACTCTAACGATTGATTCAAATAAAATTAAATTTGAACCATTCATTTGCATATAAAATTAGATTTTATCACATACGTAATCTCTATTAAATTCAATTACTTCACATCTATTAAATATTTTAAAATTTATTTTTACTACATACATAATATCTATTAAATTCAGTTACTTAACAATTGATTGCATTAATATGAAATCTTATTATATCTAAAATCAATTAATCATCTTGATTTCATTACATACATTTTTTAAGGCATAACACAAACTAGTTTCCTATATCTATTCCTAAATCTGTAACTTTTCTATGTCACCGGACTTGAACCCAACCTTGTAGGCTCTTAAATTTTATTATATACTTAATCATAGTAATATCTATACTATATTATAAAGCATTTAGGCATTTTGCTTAATTTTTTAAATTTTAAGTCTTTTAAAATTACTAAATTACCCCTCATATAAACTAAATGAAAACTATTATATAAAGTAACTATTAAATAGAGTTAATAAGAATCTTATATTCTATTTTAATAACTAAACTTTCCATATTTAAAAAATTCAAATAAATTAACTTAATTATTAAAAAATACTTTCATAATCAAACCTTTTATATTAAATATTATATCATGTAATAAATATTTTAATATAATTATCAGAAAATGTGTACAAGTAGAACTCATAAATCTGAATAATCTATAATAAGAATTTATAAACATATATTTTAAAATTTTTTAAATAGCTCATATAATTAATAGTTTCAAATTAGTTTACTATTTTCTAAATCTCTTAATTTTAAATAGTTTCAAATTACTAATTTACACTCGGTATTTTCATGCAATTTAACTTATTTTATAAGTAAAGACTTTTTTCTTATTTAATTGTTCTCAAAGTTTATTTAAAAATAATAAAAGAGTTGAGTAAGAACAGAAAAATAAAGAAAATAGACATGTTACCAATGTAAAATTATTCGTTGTCACCGTATTACGTAAATTCCCAAAATGAACAAATTATCGAGTAGAAACTATTTGATGCCGCCGCTTTGCACGGGTACCATACTAGTATATATATGTATATATATTTGTGTATATGGTAAGGGTCGGTACAAAACCAGCCTTATATACATAATCTATATAACCAATCTCAACTATATATGATTCTAAAAAACTCGTCTTGGCTCGATCCGTTAAGGCTTGAGGCTTGACAATATCGCCATAACATGGTTCAAAGCTTGGGTGTAAGGCTTGATGTAAGCTAAGACCCAACTTTGCGCCCCTGTCCATTATAGGTTGTGGTTTTTTAGGCATGTTAAGGGTATTAAGTCAATATATGCCGAATATATATAATTATTCAGGTATAAGAATGGTTGGATATACTGAAAACAAAAAAAACAACGATGAACTATATTATAAATCTATAATTATTTGTTTTTTTATTTTTGTTTGTATAATTGTATATATAAATATATTTATAATTTATATACAAGATTGTCACTTTAAGTCAAGCCTTATGAAACCCCGTGACCTCACCATGGCTTCCAAGGCTTGGGGCTTAACCATGCCGCCACGCCACGCCTCACGTTATTTAGAACATTGATCTCAACATTTAGATTTCAGTGATTAATGGTTGAGATTAGGTAAACCGAATATGCATTTTACGTAATCGAATATTCCAAGGCTTGAGGCTTAACTATGCCACCACGCGTTATTTAGAACATTGATCTCAACATTTAGATTTCGATGATTAATGATTGAGATTAGGTAAACCAAATATGCATTTTACGTAAATCGAATATGCGGCATAATATGCAGTTTACATAAATCGAATAAGCAGTCGTAATGTCCATCATTCATCATCCAAATCTAAAGGCTGAGTTTGGTTATGTAGTTTCTGTATACAAGGCTAGTTATGTATTGATCCTTGTTTTATACACACACACTCTCTCTCTCTCTCTCTTAACATAATACTACTTTCAAATTCTTATGTCAATCTTTTACCTTCTTTGAAATGTCATATTTAAGTGATTTAGTTTGTTAATATTTAAATATTTTAACAGAAACATTTAATTTATTCAAATAATTCAGAACTATGTTTATTATATACAAATATTATCATAATTAAATTTTATATCATTTCTAAAGTTACCGGACTCATGTTCCGTTCATATAAAAAATAATCATATATTTATTTAGCAAAGTGGATATCAAATAATATGTACTTTCACATCATAGCTTCCCGTGTATTTACACCGGTATTTGTACTATTGATTACTTAACTAAATAACCTCAATTTTGAATTCAGTTTGTTAACTTTTACTTAACTCAAATAACAATGAGGTAATTAATTAGCGGATTCTAAAACACAATCTCAAACACTTCCTAATCGAATACCAAAATACGTTAGAGGATTAATGTGAGTATCACTTTTCAGTAAACTAGCTTTTTCTTTAAATGACGATTTGCATTAAAGCTAGAAGGAAATTACAAAGCATTGAAAGAATTAAAGGGTTTGGCATATGGACTACACTAACAAATAACTTATTTTAACTTCCTACTTTTTTATCACATTATGCAACATATTTATACTCATAAGAACAACACAAATATTAAAATCAATGAAGAAAGTTAGGAAAGAGAATTAGTTGATTTCATATATCATCTTGCGGTGAGTAAGATGATAAAGTAGAAAAAAATAGTAGGAGGATATAGTATTCTTTTTATCTTATCATTTTAACAAGAAATTTTGATCAATCGTTTTGTGTTTTGGTTGTTCGCATCAAGCTAGTCGATCTACAAGTGATTGAAGGCTTCAATTGATCACTAGAACTAGATCTTTCAAGTATAATTTTGTTGTGTGTTCAAATCATAATTTCAATTTGGTGGAAAGTAACTTACTTTAATTAAACATTTCAAAATCGATCTAAACTCCTTTTTTGTTCTTTTAAAAAACTTTCTCGTTTTTTTTTTTTTTGAATGAAAAAAAAAAAAAAAAAAAAAACTTTCTGGCTTTATAACAAAGTTCTTTGGCTAGTCGAGCCATAATTAGTGTACGTAGGCAACCTAACTGTGACTGTTTTCTATGTTCCCCTACCTAGTCATTTAAGATGCTTACCTAGAACTTGCATCTCTTTTGAGCACGTGTTTTCTATTATATATAAGATTAAGATTAAGATTCTAATCTTTCATTCGATTATCTTCAATTACTGAATAATCTCGGTCTCAGTAAAATGTATCTATATATATATATTCCAATTAATGCATTAATGCATGGATTAACCAGGAGAAACAAAATGTTCTAACTTAATTTGAATTTTTGGATTTTGGAAGAAATTAAGTTCATTTTCCAACTTCTTGGATAGCTCAAAACCAAACAGTTTGTAGTCTAACGGCATGAAAATGTCAGAAAGTGTTTCCTATAACTTATAGTTACGGTGAACCACAGGTATAGATTGAAGACTAGAATAGTAGCTCAAAACCAAACAGTTTGTAGTCTAACGGTATGAAAGTGTAGAAAAGTGTTTCGTATAAACTATAAATATAGTATAAATATGGTGAACAACAGGTATAGATTTACGACTAGAATAGTGTGGTACGTATATATTTCAAAAAGAAAAAGCTAGGCTAGCTCAAAATTGTTTTGGAAATTGTGGTTTTGTATATTAATTAGTAGAATGAACAGTGTTCGGGATCTCAAAATTTGTTGACGGATGCAACTTGGAACAAATTTTTAATATAATATTCGTAGGGTTTCTCTTAATTATAAATAATTTATAAATAAAAAAGTTATGATATTAGAAATATAAAATACTACATGTAGCTAGCTAGACTCTACATTTTATGTGCAGTAACGACAGCTTTAAGCTCAATGATGTTCGCCGTGGAACAGAGAAACCGGCGTGATTCCTCTTTAATTTCACGATCACGGCGAGATTCAAGTATGAAGCAGGTATGATATATGGCGTGATATATGTGATTAAAGTAATATATATACTTGAGTCATGAAAAACCTAATTATGCGAGTAATGAAAGTGTGGTATTTCGGTAATTTTTATGAAACATAGGGGAAATAGACGAAGTGGCGTACCAGTGGGGGTTGTAGAAACGAGAGTGTTTAGAAAACCAGCGGGGGAGCTGCCGTGCCGGAATAACGGCGACGGAATCTGAGTTGTAGTTTTCAATCCATTAAAAGCGGTTGCGAATTCGTTTAACCGGAACGACGTCGTCTGCGAACGGTCTCCAGTGGAGGCGGAGGAGGAGAGTTGTGAGTTGGTGGCGTCTGGAGGTGAGAAAAACCGAGTAGCTGTTCCGCCACCGCCACCGCCGCCGCCGGCTGCAAGCATGTGATTTCCGATCGTATGTTGTTGACCGCTGGATTGACCATTGATGACCGAGTCAACTGTTGTGGTTAAGAAAGAAACAGGAGCAGAGCGGTAGCGAGCGAGACCAATTCCTCCAGCGCCGCCGCCGCTGCCGTCGGTGGTGCTGCCATTGATGCCGTTGGGATCTCTTGACGCCTGAGATTGATTGGAGGTTGGATACATAGTATCAATCCAACTCTTGTTTTTTCTAAAAGTGGAAAGAGAGAAAGAGCGATAGAAGAGAGAGAGAGAGAGAGACGAAGGTGGTTGAAGAAGCCTGCAAGAGATGCTTTGGATTAATATAAGAGTGGAAATGTGCCACTTGCTCAAAGTATGCGGTCTTTTTCATAAAGCATAATTAACGAATACATTGTATTCGTATAATGAAGTGATAAATATTTTTCGCTTATCATTTGTATATTTTTAAAACATAGATGTTATGTTCATTTTCTGAAGTATTATAAGTAAATAAAATTTAACATTGATTGTTAAAATTCAAGAAAATTATTGGCATCAAAGATTATATTTTATGAAGAATGATCAATATAGTTCATAATTAATGTATAGTGTTAAGTGACTAATTTTAACCTTTAAATCAATGTTATCAATGATCCAGATTAAATTTTAAAAATTTAGACGGAGTTGCATTTTCGTAATTTCCAGTAATTCACATGTGATGTTTTTACAAATCACATGTGATTGTATACTGAATCATTTGTGATTGAATATTAAAATTTCAGAACTATGTTTTTAACTTGACTTTATTGAACAAAACTCTATATTTTATTCAACTTATTACCTTTCTAAAAGATTTAAGAATATATATAAATTCAGGCTATATGTTATCTAGATTTATTAGTTTTAGTTATTATTCTCAATTTCTAATAACTTAGTTAAAGTATTTATTATATGATAGAATATTTAATATGAAAGGCTTAATTATTAAAAAAATTTAATTGTTAAGTCAATTAGCATTGAGTTGATTTTTTAAAAATATTTTTAATTATATAAGGTTTAGATAATATTGTCATTAATTCCATCTAAGTTACTTCATTTAACAGTTTCAACTTTTCAATTATAATTTTCATGATTTATTTAGCTTTTCATAATTTCCTAGTGTGTTATAATTGTTTGTACAAGATGTATAAATATTTGTACTACTTAAAATTAGGAGATCAAGACATTTAAGAGAGTGTGTGTTAAATACATTATATATTAGCATTGATAGGCGGAATTAGTTTTCACTCATCTTCTTACTTGTCATTGCTAGCATTATATCAATTTTTCTTTCTTTATCTATTTTATCATTCTATCTAGAGTTAATTTCATAAATAATCCGTTAACTAATCACAAAATGCACGTTTAGTCATTTTTTTTGAAAAGGTTGCAAATTCTATCCTTAAACTAGCATTTTGTTGTAAAGACGGTCCTTTTTAATAGTTTCCGTTAACCATGTCTGTTAATTTTTGTAAATTGACTATTATACCCTTATTTTAATTTTTTTATTTACTTGTTTGATAATAAAATCATTATTATTAATATTATTATTAATAAACACAAATATATAAACACATCCCTACCCTTTCTTTCTCACTTACTTTCTCTCTCTAACATTGCCACCACCTCACCCTACCGGAGAAGACCACCGTTGCCACCTCCGTCGCAAGAGACCACTGTTGCCGCCTCTCATCTCCACCACAATCGTGCAGCATGGCCTTACACTATCGCCACCACCGTATGCACATCACGATCTTACTCCATCGCCGCCAACATTTAGGTTTTTGGATTCCAATTTCTGAGTGCTTTCTAACCCTTTAGGGTTTTGATTTCGACACTGACCGGTATTTTAGGCGGCGACCATCGCCGACATCGCCATCTCCATCACTACGACAGAGCCACCGTCTGTTCATATGTGTAAGTGTTGAGTGTGTGTGTGTGTGTGTGTTTAGATCTGTTGGTGTGTGTGTGTGTGTTTAGATTTAGGATTTTTAAGGGGTTTGATTTTTGGGAGTTTTGTTAACAATTTAGGTTTTTGATTGAGTGTGTATGTGTGTGTGTCTATGCAAATCTTTAACATAGTGTGTGTCTGTGTTCATATTTCTAACCGTGTGTGTGTATTTGTAACAGAGTGTGTGTGTGTGTAGATCTGTCCGGCGAGAGAGAGAGAGAGAGTGTGTGTGTGTGAGTGAGGTTTTGGTGGTGGTAATGATGCAGCGACGAATGTGGTGGTGGTGGTGGTGGTGGTGATGGCAGAGGTAGAGGTGGGAGGTGGTTGTGGTGTTTTTCTTGGTGGTTGGAATTTTAGAGAGAGTGCGTGTGTGTGTGTTTGTTCTTGGTGGCGGTGGTAATGCTAACGGCGAAGTGGGCGATGGTGATGGCAGCGGCGGATGATGCGGTGGTGATGCAGAGGTGGGCGGTGGTGGTGGCAGATGTGGGCGGTGGCAGTGGTGGTTTCTTGGTGGTTGGAACACGAGAGAGAGAGTCTATTTTAATGAAAGGAAGTAGAGAAAATATGTATTTAAAAAAATTAATAATGATAAAACCAATTAATAATTAGAAAATGGTAAAAAGACATAAATACCCTTGATTTAACGAACATAGTTAACGGAATCCGTTAGAAAGGACTACCCATGCAACAAAATGGTAGTTAAAGGACGATGTTTGCAACTTTTTCAAAAAAAAGGACTAAACCTGCAATTCATGGTTAGTTAAAGGACCATTTATGAAATTAACTCTTCTATCTATGTGAAACCAAGGTAGTGATCATCTTTCTAGCACACGACTCTACAAGCATTTTCTAATTGAAAAACATATTTATATGCTAGCATTAAAAGAGGAGTAGTCACTTTAATAAAACTAAACAAAATTATAAAATAAAAGGCCACTAAGCAGAGAATAAATTAAAAGAAATCGGGAAGAAAATGGGTGTAGCCGTCGAATGCATCATCTTTCCTGATGTGGTGGCCAGGTCGGCCTGGCAGAAATTCGGTGAGGTAAGGGCAGTGCAAACCTCAATGGACTTTTTCAACATACCCCGAGAAGCGGGAATACCATTCCATCCAGCCTTAGAGTAAATCACATTTTTGGTATATATGGTTTGCAATAAATAATGATTTTGTCTCTAAATTTGAAAAGTTATAGATTTGATCATCTCGACCTTACTTTATTGCACTTTTGGCATCTCCCTAAATTGGAATGTCTAAATTGTCCTTATCCCATTTGTATTTATTTTCTTTTGGATTTTATATTAATTTAATTATTTAAAGAAGAAATAAAAAAACAATCTATATTAATTGTATTCTCTCTCTTATTTATCCCCCCCTCTCTCTCTAACTCCTCTTTGTCAACGAATTCCACCACCACTCAACGCTGTGATTTTTAACAACTCTATCACCAACCACAACCTCCTCCATCTTCAACCACCACATCCATATTACCGAGTGCCTCCCTCTTACCTACCCTTTATCTCCTACTCCTTTATTTGCTTCCGCCTCCCATCTCCCCGGTACGTGGCGTGAGCCACAACACCACAATCACCACCTTCCCCTCGATTATTGAGCAGATTAGTTATTTATGGTAAGATTTGTGTTCAAACGATTCCTGCTTGGATTTTCGGTGTTTATAGTAAGATTTAAGTTGTGTTTTTTAGTTCAAGCAATCAATTAGTTTAAGAATTTAAACAATTTGAGATGAGTTTGAGTTTGTTCATCGTCGGTTTCATCTTCATCTACATTGTCATCCCCAAACAAGTTGTCTACAAACAATCCGGTTATGATGACATGATTTCGGATTGTTTGATATTAGATCTTTGAGTTTTGTGATTTTCTTAACCGATTTTAGGTTTTAGGTTTGAATGATTTGAACAACATCGGGAAGTCAATTAGGGATGGCCATGAGGATGTTTTGGAAACGGTCATGGGTACAACATTAGGCCTATACATTGTAGCCAATGACCCAACGTCCCTCGGATAACCTAAACAAGAAATACCATCCATTTATATAAAACAACATCAATATATGTGTGGTGTGTGTGAACAAATTTATGGTTTGAACAACCTAAACAAGAAACACCATCCATTCTAAAATCAAATTTATGGTTTATTTAATTTATATAAAGTAAAACAAATTTTCAAAATGAAATTTTCAATTTTTAAAAAATTAAATAATTGATCAATTGTGAATAAATTACATACATTTATTTCCCTCTCGTGTGTACAAATATATATATATATATATAGTATAATTCATATATTTATCCAACAAATAAATTACTTTTAATTTGATAATTACCTTACAAGTGAAAACCCTTTTTACTTTAAATCTCTCTTAATGACGCGGCGGTTGCTACTTGCTAGGTGCTTAGAGATGTGACCGGTAACATTGACTATGAAACCATATTGTAGCTTGTTGCACACAGTTATCTTAACAGACCTCCATTTTTAGGGGTGTTCATCGAATCGAATTCAAGTTTTTTGAATTGTTCAAATCGGGTTGTGTTCGAGTTTGATAATTTTTTACCCCAATTTGAATTTCAATTCAAATTCGTATAGATTTGAATTCAGTTCGAATTTGGTTTGACTTCGAATAAAACCAAATTCACCTAACTGAGTATATGTGCTTCAATTTATATTAATTTAAACCAAATTTAATTGGAAAACTTTATTATTTTGAATATCTAATTGGAGTTTGAACTTCTTAGGATGAGTTAAGAGATACTTACAGGGTTTTTAGTAGTCCAATTTTTAACATATTACTATTTATGAATCAAAAAGGGAAATTACAAATAGAAAGAGAGTAATAATATATATATATATATATATATATATTCAAATTTCGAGTCAGATGACGAATATTTCTATAGACTCAAAACTTGATTCAAAAACCAATTTAAATATTCGAATCAAGTCCAAAACCGATTTGAAAACCAAATAAACCAATTCAAATCGGATTATTCAAATTTGGTTCGGTTCAAATTTCGGTTTTTACGGATCGGATCCAAATATTGAACACCTCTATCCACTTGTGCAAGTTAGCAGCTGATGCTATGAACTTAAGGAGCCCCCTAGTAAAGCATTTAGACTATACTAGACCATAAAAAACTTATATATCCAAGTGATAATATTATAATCCAATTTTAAATTAAACTTCATGAATCAATTATTCAAGGAGTGGTGGTTATAGTTAGGCATTTTTGCAACACAGTATTTCAAATTTTGAGTAAGAGCATAAATATAACAATTGTATTAATTACTTGAAATTTTTGTTCCTCGATTACCAAATTTTAATTAAACAATAATTGATAAAGAACAAATCAAGAGCTTTAGTCATCTAGGGTCCTAAAATATCTCTCTTTAAAGAAGATATGCAATTCACATCTTGCATATCTTTATTTAGCAACACCACTTTTGTTGAACATAGGGTGAGCATGCGACCCGATAGATCGAAAAAACTGACGAACCGGACCGATCGAACCAGACCGAGACCGGTCTGGACCGGGACTGGTCGGTCCGGTCTTATGTCCTAGTTTTTTATAGATTTCGGGTTTCGGTCCAGTCCGGTTTTTGAACCATGCTCACCCCTAATTGAACATATATATATAGCCTTTTATAAATACCTTGTTATGGTGTAACGTTTAGAATGCATTAAAGCCTAATGTCACTTTGTCTTAAACTAAGTACCTCAAGTAAATGAGGACATGCAACCTAGTTGAGATATAACTATGATATCATCCATGAAGTATTCTCAAACGCGGTCTATCCAATATCCATTCGCAACATATATTCACGAACTTGGCCTGCAACTCTTTGTAGCCATATTTATCCCCATGAAATATGAATATCAGTCGAACTTCACCGATGAGCAAATAGTCACACACAAATTTTAAATAAATCCTACACATGAAGTGAAGAACAACAACCAATTATATAAATACTACATTTTATTTCTATTGAACAATTGTATAATTATGTTTCTCTCAAATTTGTTATGCACTAACATCTATCCAAAATTACTATAAGTGAATATATAGTTTCAACCGTGAGTATCACAAGTTATGGTATAAACTCTTTGAAAGTCTAAAGCTAGTTAATAAGTGTTAACTCGACGACAACGATACCCAATCCCGCAACAACGGAGTACGGGAGAAGTAAGATGTAGACAATCATGCTTTTACACGCGAGTAAAGACATTGTGTAACACCGTAAAATCCTAAGCCATTTTTTTAAATACGCCACGGAAGCATCAAACAAAGGATTTACATAAAACACAAATATTTACAAATACATTCATTAAAACATCTGTTGTGTTACAAAACAAAACATGGCTCGTCTTAGTTTAAAACAAATAAATATTAGAGTATTTGGTCAACCTCTCCTTTAACAAAAACTCTGCTACAAATACTGAACCTGCAAAAACAGTTCAACGGTGGCCTAAGTCGCACGACTTTAACAAAAGTCGCATGGCCTAAGTCGGACCAAGTCGGGGTCGCGCCGCGATCCTGCAATTCTCAGTTCATCATCTTCTTCTTTAAATTTCAACCGGCATATTCTTCAACTATCTCATAACCATAAACTGAAATCTGCTAGAATCACTACTAAAACATATACAAACATCAAGAACTCATCAAATCCATTTAAAATTATCAAACTTACAAAACCCACCAATCAAGTAAGCTTCAAAAGCTTTATATCAAGAACAATGGAATTCTTCATATTAAGCATGAGGATCCCATAAGAATAAACACAAAACTATCGTGAATCATGCTTATAATCCATAAGAATACATACTAACCTTAGTTTGAATTAACAGTCACTAGTTCTCCGATTCAAGATTTCAAGTCTACTTGTTCTTGACCTTTCTTCTTTTCAAAGAAAACACACACTTGATAACTTTGAAAATGAGGAGGTGGATTAAGATGACTCATCCATATTCAGCTCACACATACGTACACACACCATATCTCAATTCCTTGATTTTATCAACATGAGGTGGCTTATTAATAAACCATGCATACATATACTTTACATACACACACATAAGAACATACATGTACATTCATACTTATCTTTTTTTTTTCTTAATTTATATGTACACACCTAATTAATTAAATTAGGCAATTCCAACAATTAAAATATTAAAACACATAATTAAATCTTTAAACACATATAGTTAATTATAAACACGCGAAAACAAACATAATTAACTTATCACCAACCCGTTTACGACTAGGCCGGTTTTCGGGTGTTACACATTGTTTCCTTAAAGACCTCCAACAGTAAAGCATAAAAAACCAATAAAAAGAAATATGAAAATAAATAAATAAATAAAATAAAGATTAAAACGAAAAAAACAGATTAAAAAGGATAGTAAATAAATAAATAATAATAATAAAATAAGGGTGATTACTAAAAACTTTTAAAGCTGAGCCCGGGATAGTTTTAATTATCAGGTTTAATTAATCATTTATTCAAATAGAAAATTATTAGTTTATAAAACCATTACATGCCTTAACGTGCTCTCTTACTTGCAACTCTTTTACCTTCCTATCCTTGGATCCTAATTTTCCTTCTCCAAGAAACTCTATGTGAGATTATGTCCTCCGAGAGAGAAAGTTCCTACTGATCTATCCGCACTCTATCCCCCACCTCATAGATGGGTGACCTTGCCTCCTCGTGCTATCGAATATAATCGATCTCACCCTCCAAAATGGCGCGGTTGCCTTCTTATAACATGTCCAAACCAACACAACTTGTCGATAATAGACGTCACTCCTAGTTCAATTCTGAAAATTCCAACCAATATTTTATCTAGCAAGATCTCCCCACAGGTCCACATAAGCATCCTCATCTCGGCCACTTTCATCCTCTTTGCTTGTGCCTTTTTCAGAGGCCAATACTCAGATCCATATAGCATAGCCGGTCTAACAACCACTTCGTAGAATTTTCCTTTCATTTTCAACGAAACTTTCTTGTCGCATAAAACGCCCGTCACTACTTTCCACTTCTGTTACCCTGTCTGAATACGGTTGGCAACATCCGCATCTATCCTCCCTGTTCTATGTAAAAGGGAGCCTAAGTATCTAAAAGATTCTTAGGGTCTCAAAATGTGTTCCCCTAAGCAGATATCCTCGTTGTCATTGTGTTCCCTTAATAACATTAATTTGAAAAATCTAAAAAACACATATATAGCAACACTTGAAAAGGTCTGCTCTTATTTGGTTTTGTTAGGAATTTGTGCTAGTATAAAGAATCTTCAACTTAACCTAGCAACTTATATCGTTCTTAAACCTGTAGATACCAGAATAACTCCATGTGTTTTAAACATGATCCCACAACTACCATGTAGATGTTAAAGTCTTTTGTATTTCCCAAATGGTTAAATAATAGGTCTGTTTTGTTACTCTTTGCAAACTTAATGTTAAATAGCAAGTATTATGAAAATACTTATCTAATTATAATTCCTAGATATCCACTATTCTAACAACCCGAAATTCCCTTTTTATTTCTTAAGATAATGATATTAACCATTTTCCATGAAAAATTTCATGTGCCTAAGGATGATTGTCTTGGGCATAATATGCATAATTTAAGACCCATACGCGTGCTATATGGATTAGGAGACAAGCCAGACATATTAGAGGGGCTAATGTGTTGTTTTTACAATGTTAGGCAACCATAAAAGCTCCAATCTAGGAATGATCATATCATAACTCTATATTTCGTGTTGAAGGTGGTAGGAAACCCTAAGGATACTGTGCGAGGATTTAGGGGGGGGGGGGGTTGAAGAAGGAGTGATATCTTAGAGATTCTTGGAAGATTGAAGACTTAGAAGCAAGGACTATTTCAAAATGTAAGGATCTGTTTTAGAACCATAGTCTATTAGACTTTGTTCCTGATCATAGGGTTTGGTTTAAGGGATGATCATGCAGAATTGTTAGGGTTCTTTTTTTTTTTTATAAAAATAGTTGATTTCACGACTAATGAAGGACTATTAAAATGTGATCACCATGCATGAATGTGCCTTAGACAAAGAAGCGACTACCTTCTTACTAAAAGGTTGTGAAGGTTATTACTTCCTTTCTTAGTGAGACTAAGAGGTGATCACTTCCTTTTTAGTGTGACGTGTACCAATAACCTATTCTGTCTAAAAGAAATGTTGGTAATGAAAACAAACTATTGATCGAAGGCCGAAGAGTGGATGTAGGTTGAATTCATTAACATCCAACCAAACTACTATACATTAGGTGTCATCATTTTTATTCTCTTTCTCTTTACATACATATTTTACTATTACAACATTACAACATATTGTTGTAATAGTAAAACATGTATGTAAAGAGTAAGGGAAAAAATGACGAGACTCGATATATGGTGGTTTTGTTGTGTTTATATCTTAAACTATCGGTGTTCTCTAGAATTCTTAACGCCAAAACCGACTCAAACTCACCAATCACCTCCGCCGTTCTCACACCCCTAGCTATCGTTGCCTTACTTACATTCCTTGGCACTCTTCATCATATTCACTTTCCTACCTTAGTCGTCATACTCACTTCGTTGTCGGCGATCTACATCGCAAAAAATATTTCGAGTCATTTTGCCATGGTTGCTTTCTTTTTTTATTTGTATTGGAAGTCTAGTAATGGTGATTACATTAAAACGTTAATGAATGTCAAATATGATAAAATAGACATTGACAAAATTTTGGACCTTTCATAAAACAAATAGTGAACAATGAATCAGATTTAGACCGTAGAACCGCATTCTATTGTTCAGACATGATATTATATTCAGACATAAACCTTGTTAAACAAATGAAACCTTACTAAGCCGATCTCTTTTATTTGAACATACATATAAACATATAATCTATAGTGGAGGTTTACGTTGTGTTCCCGAGTTTTAGATACGAAAGAAAAGAATAAAAAAGAAAATCAAGGAGAGAAAAGAAAAGAAGAAAAATGATAATAGTTTTACTTTTTTACGTTCCCAAGTTTGAAAGAAAAAGAAGAAAAGATAAAGAATCTTGTTTTTATTTTGTGTTTCCGAATTAAAAAGAAAAAAGTTATATTAGTTTTTAATTTTTATTTAAAATTTTACAATAAAACTTTACAATTTTTCTAAACCATCACCTAATAGCCTATATAACATTTTCGCTATGTTTTTGAGTTTATTTAATAAAGAAAAAAAGAAATAATTTAGAAGGAAACCACACTTCTCAAGAGGTCAAGAATTACACTTCTATATAGGAGTGAACATGTGTACCGAAAATACAGATTTGTACCGGCATCGTACCGGAATCAGTACTAGTAACGAATTAGAGTTTTCGTTCCGGTACTTGGCATTTGAAATATTACTAAATCAGTAATCGAGACTTGATATTAGAGACTAGTACCGAATAAACTAGGTAAAATAGATAGTCAGTACCGATAGTATATATAAATATTCAGTATCGATCCCATACCATGCTTCTATACGAGTTTAGACTAGAGATTACGGAGATACCAGGGAACAATCTTTTGAAAAGAACCTTCGGTATTTTTTTTACCAAAGCCCCGTAAAACGATCTCGACTAACCTTGTCTTATTCCGGTTCGTTCCGTGTCGAGATTATTCATTGTTCAATTCTGATTCTGACGATCTCCATTTGCGGAGAAATTAAGCGAAACATATGGCGTGCTTGCATGATCACAGCTGCGAAGATCACGATTGCTCATCGGATTGGTCTCTTTACAAACACATAGACATCCCCAAGGTTAGTGTTTCCTTTTTTCCCTTTTCCTAAAACCCTTACTCTAATGTGTATATGAATTTGATATTCAGTTGCCGATAATTCTTGAATCTTCGTCATCGTTTAGACCATTGAATCTCGAGAAACATTCAGCCATTAATATGTTTAGTGTTACCAATTCTATTGGATTGATCTCCGGTTGCCAGATTTTTTATGCGAATGTCTTTAGGTTTTTAAAATAAGGCTCGAGTTCTTCAGTCGAATCTGTAACAAAAAATGTAAAGACGGATATAGAAGGGTGAAATTTGTTGTTTTTTGTGGTCGATATGTTGTTCTTACAAGTACTCTTAGTCAAAAAATTGGAGAACAGAAGTAGAGATGCATATTTTTGAGCAGCTGTTACGATTTTTTTGGTTTCTTTTGATCTACTATTCTAATTGGGCACCTTACTTCATATGATATACGTCCTCTTATGAGAATTTGAGGAAAAAGGTGCAACTTCTTTTGCTTGCCTTATTTTCTAAAGGTGTCTGCGCTGAATGAGGCTGTCCCTGGAAGTGTCAAAGCAGTTTTTAAAGCATGGGAGCAGCGTCTAAACTCTTCAGAGGTAATTATTCTTTAAACACATGCAAATTGCTATTTTTACTGCTTATAGTTTGACTGTTGTCTCACCAGTCATCACTGTGTGTGTGTTTTGGTGAAAACTGGAAATTACAATTTAAGAAAAGAAACAAAAACACAAAAAGGAACGAATAAACAAATTTTGGGCATAGATGATCTGTTTGTGATTTACATTTTTATGGCATTCCCTTAAAGCACATCAAAGATCTAGTGATAAATAACAGTTAATATAGAAGATAATACCACCATGAAAATTATTCAGATTGCTGTAGCCAATGCTGTCGCCACCAGTGTGTGACAAAGTTGCCAATGTGAGTCACATGTAGAGTTGCACACTTCTTTTTAAAAGTGTGAGGTATAGACGGTGTTGCTATCAATTAAATCACGGATGCAAATTAGATCTTTGCAATGCGGATATCTTCCATTGAACACAATATTTAAGATGTTTGTTAATGAGAAGAAAATTGATCAAATATGTAAATTAAGGTTGATTACTTTTGTATGCAATGCCTACTTGTGTTTGGTCATGTGGATGTTTTAGAGTGTTTTCCATGATTGGCTGATTGCCATATCTTGAAATTGGTGTGGAAGTAGTTTTTTGATGTTGATATGGAAAACTAGGGAGGATTTTTTTTGAGATTTAATGATTTTGGGGACTTGTTAGTGCTATAAAGCCCTAGCAACCGGGTGTGGTAGGATGAAAAAGTTCAAAGAAAAAGATTAGGGAGAATATTTCTTTATCTTTCTTTTGATTAAATTGAACTTGGTATCATGGTATGTAGCAAGTAGAACCTTGGTGTTTAGAATTAAGAGTCTATTACTTTAGTTTCTTATGTTTAACCTAGGTAACAAAAAGTCAAAAATTCTCTCATTTAAACTAAACATGAATCAGTATGGAGAAACTGAATTTGTGGTGAAGCCTTTAGCAAAAATGGGATAGCATAGTCTTGAATTTAAGTACCCTAATTTTTTGCTAAAATCTTAAGAAGGGGTTAAGTGAAAATAAACATATGTCAAATTATGGATACAAAAAATGCCGTGAAGGCAGTAGCAGTAGCAAAAGAAGGATATGGTTTTGCAGATAGCAATAATCCCCAAGTACTACCACATAGACATTTATGCTCTTTTATAGAGATTGTCTATCTTGGTTTAAAAAAGCTTGTCTAAGGCGCTAGTTGCTTTGAGCCTTTGAGGCGATGGTCAAGAGCTTTGGAGTATTAGACAATTAAGTGTACTTAGTATATATTATTATATTAGAGGGTTCAAAGTGTAAATGTATTTCTTATTGATGCTGCCCTTAGTTTATCATGGTATCAGAGCCGCCACCCAAGAAGAACCCTAAACCTGCGATTGCACCTCTACAGATCACCACCTTCTTCTGCCGTTGAATACAAGACCTGCGATTGCACTACAATGCCGCCTCATCTGTTTGAATTGCCACCTTCTTCTACTGCTGAATACATCTCTGAAGCATCATTCCAACACATTCAAGGTCTTACTTCTCCTGACTTATGGCTGTCCCATGAGTATGCTTATGCTCCTCATACATCCTCCAAGGAATACACCCTGAAAACACAGCTTCTTAAACCGGAGATGAAAGCTGATGAATCCTCCTCCGCGTACCTAACTCAAGCTCGTGAGTATTCTGATGCCCTCGCCAACATAGGTGAACCCGTGAAAGAAAAAGATTTGGTAATGCTGGTTATAATTAGAGAAAACCAAGCCACAATCCTGATGTTGGGGTCTTGGCAAGCTTCATTGGCTTCCATAACAAATGCTCTCCCACGAGCTTGGTTTCCATTGTTCCCTTGATTACGGTTCCCTTCTATGGCCAAGGTTTGGTTTTGCCGATTCCCACCTGGACCAGGAGCTCGGTTAAGTCTTGGACATGCGTTTTTGTAGTGGTCAGCACCACCACACGCGTAACACGTCCCGCGGTTTCTAGTTGGATTCACAGTATTCACCGGTGCTACCATTCTTCCCTCGGCCCTGCAGACCTTAGCATAGTGCCCTAAGCGATTACATGTCATACAGGAGCGACATGGCACATTCTGATAGTGGTGAAAGTTGCAATTGGCGCACTTTGGCGCAGGACCTGCATACTCCTTCCTTGCAGGTTAGCTGCCACAAACCTAGTTGCTACTTTGGCCTTCTTGTCGTTGTTCTTGGGGTTCCCTTGCCTGCTCGTCTCGCCCTCCTCCTTTCTCTTCTCATTACCCCTGGTCAACGTCCCATTCTTCACCATCTCATTTGTTAGCGCCCCAGCTTTCAATATCACGCTTTGTATCGTAGGTGGCTCGGTTGCCTTAACCATTGCCCTGATTTGGGGTACCAACCCTGATATATATCTCTCAATCCGTTTGGACTTGGGAGTAACCAGATGTGGAACTAGCTTGGCTAGCTCGTGAAATCTATCGGTATAGGCAGCGTGATTTGCTCCCACCATAGTGAGATTCCATAGTTCATCATCCAACCTTTGCATCTCGGTACTTGGGCAAAATTCCTCCTCCAGCAATGCCTTGAACTCTTCCCAAGTCATCCCTAACATAGCAGGCCTTCCCCTGGCCTGAATCTGGGTGTTCCACCAAGTCAACGCTTTATTAACCAGATAACTTGTTGCATACCTCACTTTTTGGTGATTAGCACAATTGCTGATGGTCATCACCGATTCCATCTTCTCGATCCATCGGGTAAGCGCCAATGAACCCCCTTGCCATCAAAGTCCCTTGACTTACAAGCCAAAAACTCCTTATAAGTGCAGCCGTCACCAGTCCCGGCATTGATATTCTCAGCTCCGCCTCCATTGGCTTTATCGGCCCTAACGCCATTATTGCTTTTGTTTGCAAGGTTATTGCTAACCTGTGTGACAATGGCAGGGATTAGGGCTTGCAGCTGTTGAGCTATAATTTCCGAAATGTTGGGGTTTTCGTGCCCTGCACCCCAGCATCACCGTCATTTCTAGCACCTCTACCCCCTTTGTTGGCGGCTCCGCCACGTCTAGCATTTTGGGTTGATCTTCTTGGAGGGATGTTCTATACGAAGGTAGATTTATGAATTAGATGGAAGGTAAGTTATGTTTATCGTTACTCATAGTGTTTTGCATGGCATATAACATAGAACTTTGTTGCTCCCCGACCACCGTGCGTTGCTCTAGTAAAAACTTCAGACTTTTCTGGTCGGTGATAATAGTGAATACACGACCTAATAGGTACGGTTGCCATATTTGAACGACTAACACAATGGCCATCGGTTCTCATTCATATACCGACTTCATCTAAGCTCGCGGACCTAACACTTGACAGAAATAAGCCACCGGTCTCCCTTCTTGTATCAATACCTCCCTGACCCCTGCCCCGAAGCATCTGTCTCAATAGTGAATTTTTTTGAAAAGTCAGGAGTGCCAATACAGGCACTTGTGTCAGCACCCTCTGTAACCGATGAAAAGCTTTGGTAGCTTCTTCCGTCCATTTAAAACTATCTTTCTTCGGTAAATCCGTAAGAGGTCGGGCAATCTTACCATAACCCTGCACGAATTTTCGGTAGTAACCTGTTAATCTCAAAAACCCAATATGGCCCAAATACTCGACCTGTTTCTGTCTGAATATGCATTTCTTATTGTTGCAATATAATTTCTCGTTGCGTAAACATGTGAGCACGATGGTCAAGTGCTCCCGATGCTCCTCCATAGTCCGTCTATACACCAGAATGTCATCAAAGAAAACGAGTACAAACTTACGTAGATAGGCCCGAAACACCCGGTTCATCAAGGACTGAATGTTGACGGCGCATTCGTCAACCCGAAGGGCATTACCAAGAACTCGTAATGGCCGTCGTGCATACGAGACGCCGTTTTGTGGATATCTGTTTTTTTCATACGGATTTGGTGGTAGGCCGATTTCAAATCCAGTTTGCTAAAGATCGATGCACCATACAATTCATCCAATAATTCATCTATAACTGGAATGGGGAATTTATCAAGAACGGTGGATTTATTCAAGGCTCGGTAGTCAACATAGAATCGCCAACTCCCATCTTTTTTTAACCAACAAGACCGGACTAGAAAATGGACTCGTGCTCAGTCTGATAATACCCGATCCAATTATCTCACCCACCAATTTTTCGATCTCATCTTTCTGCAGTAGAGGATACCGGTAAGGCCGCACATTAACTGGTTCAGTGCCACCCTTTAGAGTGATAGCATGCTCATGTTCCCACGAAGGAGGCAAACTTGCAGGTGTAGAAAACACATCTGAAAATTCAGTTAGTAAGATGTCTAATGCCGGGTTGACCTGCGAGTCGGGCCAATCACCCGAATGAAGGCTCTCTAAGGCTACCAGGTGTCCCTTGTCTATTACCGCAAGTCCCCGTGCTAGGGATTGAACTATTGAAGTGAGGCCTCCACCCAATGTAACCCAGGATCCCCCTACAATGTGAGTCGGTCTCTCCCGTCCAGAAAGGTCATAGTAAGTTTTTTCCAATTCACCCGAATGTCACCCAATTGCCGTAACCACTTTACTCCCAACTCCCAAGATCACATCTGTACTCCCGAGTTCTAAGGCGTAGAAATCCTCAATCCCCTCCAACCCTATCAAGAGTAACTCCACCCTCTGACAAATCCCAATGCTCTTCTCGCCATCTCGGACATCCAATTTCCCAAAACTACCCCTGTCACGCCTCAACCACCCTTAAAGACAAAAAATTATGCGATGCCCCACTATCAATCAACACAACCACCTTAGTTCCCCTAATTTGACCCCTGAGTTTCATAGTATGAGGGGTATTAATACCTGCCACAGATTAGGCCGAGACCTCCACCGCGTCCAAGTGGGCATGCTCCTCTTCCTCCCGATCCTCATCAGCTTCCTCGTCCTCCCCCTTTGGTATGAGAAGCACCTGTAGGGTCTTCGCCGGACATCGGTGCCCCGGCGTAAATTTTCCGTTGCACCGATAGCACAAACCCTTCGCCTTCTTATCAGCCAATTCCGCCACAATCATCCGTTTGAACGGTGGTTTCCCGGTTCCGACTGTTCTTTCCCTCGCATCCCCGTGGGTTATCACATGGTAACTTCCTCCCTTTCCTATTCGTTGGCCCGCCGGTTTAGTGGTTGTGCCCGACCGATAGTCTCCCTTTCCAGCGGTTCTACTTTCGTCAATCAGTAGCGTCAAATCCATGGCCTGACTTAGGTTCGTGGGTTGTTGCGTTCGAACTGCCGTCCTTAGATCCAGTTTCAACCCTTTAACAAACACCCCCAAACACCCCCTCCAACACATCTTCTCTTAGACCCGGCAATTGGACTGCCATTCGTTCAAATAATGTCACATACTCCCTTGCTCTACCCTGATGGCTAATAGAAAAGAATTGTTCCATTAAGTTCCCATCTTGTGAAGATCGGAAACGATGTAATAGTCGTCTGTTAAGTTCCAGCTACGGAAAGGCTCCCGGTTGTTAATCCATTGGAACCAAGAAAGTGCCGGCCCTTCGAAGCTCAATACGGAAGCCCGTAGGCGATCACCTGTCATCACCGGTCCCTGCACCTCGAAAAACCTCTTAGCCTGGTAGATCCAACCATAGACGTCATCCCCATCAAACAACGGCATCTTTAGCTTCTTCATACGGGGATCAGCCACTTAATGTCCACCCTGTTCAGGCCCTCGAAACAATGGAGGAGGCTGCCCAATAGTTCCAAATACACCACTCGAATAATTCTGAAAAATCCCTTCAAAGTTCAACGTCGGTCTCGTTTCATGGTTGGTGCTGTGGTCTCCGGTGTGTCCCATCGGCAGAGGGAAGCCTTGAGAATCAAATCGCGAGCCCGAGAAACTAGTGTAGGCGGCAGTGGGCTGATCTGTAAAACGGGGATTCGGTTGCAAACGGGGCTGTTGGTACGAATTGGGTGGTATCCGGTTGGGTTAAGGGGCTGTAGGTCGACATCTGTATGGTGGTTCGGGAGGGGCGACGCAGGGGCGATGGTGGTGGGAAGGGTGGTGGATGGTTGAAGGGCTTGCAACAGCTTCAAAACTTCTGCAAACTGCTTGTTTGTTTCTGCCTTGTTGCTGTTGATCAACTTCTGCAAACTGCTTGTCTGTTTCCGCCTTGTTGCTGTTGATCAACTCCTGCATTCTATCAAATCTCATCGAAGTCTCCTCCTGATTGGCCAACGATTCCAACTTGAATTGCTCCAAACTCGCTTCCACATTTGAAACCTTTGTCATCTTCGATCGTGATTAACCCCACGTGACGGGCGAACTGCTCTGATACCAATTTGATGCAAATCAAATTGTTAACAACAATAATTAACGAGAGCAACCAAGAAATTGGATGCTCTATTACGATAGCAAAGACTTGGCCTTCGAGACCCAAGCAATTCTCCCAATCTCCCGAACAAAACGAACAATCGACTTTAATTTTCTCAATGACTCGATAAAACCTAAGGCTGCGCTAAAAAGCTAGCCTCGACCCCTGATACAAACGTTGAGCTCATCAGGCCCAATGTTAGTAAGCCCAAGTTACTACAGGTATATTCTAGAAGGGCAAAGAAGGGAATTGTCAATAGTGGCTAAGGGGTAGTGAGGGGAACGAATAGAATAAAAGGGGGAGGAGATCTTTGAGAGGATCATTCTGTTATTTTTCTCTTTTGATTATTGGCTCCAGTATGAGACTGTGAGAGAGGGAGATATTCCCTGGTTATCCTTTGTAATTCGTATTATCATTCTAAGTATCAATCCAATTTCCTTCTTCCTTACCTTGAGTTTATTTCAATCCTTGTTGCACTCTTTATCACTGGTCCGACCGCCATCGACCTGCCGCTGTGGTTATTGCCATGGAGACCCGTTCCATTCAATCTCATTTTGAGCAACATGAAGAATGCATTCAACAATTACAATCTGATGTCACTGATATCAAGTCAGCTTTGCAAGCCCTAGAAATCGATCGCACAGAATCGGGGGAATTTCGTAAAGTCATATTAGCGTGGATGAAACAGCAGGGTAAACAGCCATCCTCTGATTCCGGCGGTACAGCGGGATTTGGTGAGTTTTTTTCGACTGTTTTTAGTACACTAGGTAGTGGGAGTGGTTCTGGTGGTGGTGCGCCTCCGCCTCCACCTCCACCCTTGGCTGGGGATTTTCCTTGGGCTATTAAGAAAGTGAAGTTACCCGAATTCCATGGGTTCGATCCACAGGGGTGGATTCAGAAAGCAAATTTGTACTTCGATATTAATAACACCCCTCCCCATCTCCGACTACGGTTGGCTCAACCGAGCATTGTCGGGGTAGCACAACATTGGTTTACGATTGTTCTTCAAGTTCATGATTTCTTAACATGGGATCAATTCCAAATCGAACTGTTGCAGCGTTTTAGTGGCCTGGAGATTCAAAATCCGTATGAACAACTCTCTACTATTAAACAGTCATCTTCCATCCATGATTACATCGTTGACTTTGAATATCTTTTGTCCTTGGTTCTTCGTCTACCAGAACCACAGGCTTTGGGGTACTTTGTTGCCGGCTTACGTGAAGACGTGAAACGTTGGGTACGCTTACATCGTCCTCAATCGCGTCTCGATGCCATGTACTTGGCAAAGGATGTTGAGGCGCTGTTACATCCATCATCGGGGTCGATGTCCTCGGTGCGTTTTCGTTACACGCAGGGGCATGGATTTAGTCCAGTGGGCAGAATGAGAGTCGTTCCACAGTGGGCCGGGGTGAGGGTGGTCGGAGCCCAAGTTTTAAGCCCAATGACAGGTTTCCTTTGTCGAGGCCTTTTACGACTGTTAGGGCATACAATTCCCCTCCTTCCGAGTCGACTCCTCATTCTCCCAAGGATCGGGGGGTACGTTCTCTTACGCGCACGGAATGGGAAGAACGTCGGAAAAAAGGACTATGTTCTCGTTGTGGGCAATTGTTTGGTCCGGCGCACAAGTGCCCGGAAGGAAAATTACCGTTCTTTTATTGGGAGATGATGAAGATACACAGGAAATGGATGAGCAGGGAGGGTGCGAGAGTCCTTCCGAGACCCCCTTGTCAATCGACGATCATGAGTCCTCAGGAATGTGTGCTGCTTTGGAGTACTTTGGGGTTTCAACCGGCGTAACACAAGGAGGGAAGATGATGAAGCTTGAGGGCTCGATTCAAGATATTCCGATTAGCATTTTGGTGGACAGTGGGGCAACTCACAATTTTATTTCTCAACAACTAGTGAATTCCTTAGCTCTTCCAATTACATCTTGCCCGGGTATTTCTATTAAATTGGGGGATGGTCATAAGATTATGGTTACACAGCAGTGTCTTGGCCTTGTAATCGTGATTGGTCACTATGAATTTACTGTGGATGTTTTGATATTTGATGCTGGGGACTTAGATATGGTTTTGGGTATGGCATGGCTCCGTACGTTAGGGGAGGTGTTGCATAATTGGGAGAACTCTTGGATGAAGTTTTTGATAAAGGGTTCCCAGATTGTCTTACATGGAATACGGACCTCTCAAAATTCTTTGGGATCGCTTCAGCATTGGTTAGTTACTTCGGATGATAACCGGGATTCTTCTACACCTAAAGCTTTGTCAAACATGGGTTTTGGGAATGACATTACTCCTGTTCAGTGCCAGTCCTTATCAGCCCTTCTGGCGCAATTTGAGGCTATCTTCCAAGCACCTACGGGTCTTCCGCCTAGTCGCCAGCATGACCATGTTATCAATCTTACCACTCTTCATGACCCCATATGTGTCCGTCCCTACCGATACCCGCATTTTCAGAAGGCAGAAATCGAAAGACAGGTGCAAGAGCTTCTATCGTTGGGTATGATCAGACCCAGCAAGAGCGCTTTTTCGAGCCCTGTTATCCTTGTTCGAAAAAAAGACCAAACTTGGCGGATGTGTGTCGATTATCGAGCTCTTAACAAGGCCACGGTTGCAGACAAGTTTCCAATTCCCATGGTTGATGAATTAATTGATGAATTGCATGGTGCTCTGTTTTTTTCTAAATTAGATCTGAAATCGGGGTACAATCAGATCAGGATGCATCCAGACAGCTTTGAGAAGACGGCGTTCCGCACCCATGACGGGCATTACGAGTATTTGGTGATGCCTTTTGGGCTTATGAATGCTCCAGCCACCTTTCAGGCTGTCTTGAACGATATTTTTCGTCCCCTTTTACGGAAAACAGTGGTAATATTCTTTGATGATATATTAGTGTATAGTCCCTCATGATCACAGCATTTGGTTGATTTAGAAAGAGCCCTTTTAATTTTAAAGGACCATCAGTTCGTGGTCAATCTGAAAAAGTGTTGCTTTGGGCAGCAGTCGGTGGAATATTTGGGTCATATTATTAAGGGGAATGGAGTGGCTATGGACCCAAAAAAGATTGATGTTGTTGTAGATTGGCCGGTCCCCAAACAAGTAAAAGGGTTGCGGGGATTTTTGGGTCTCACAGGGTATTACCGGAAATTTATCCGTCATTACGGAAGTATTGCTAAACCCCTCACTGATTTGACCAAGAAGGAGGCTTTTCAGTGGAGTGAGGCAGCCCAGGGTGCATTCGATCAGTTAAAACAAGCGTTGGTTTCGGCTCCGGTTTTGGCTTTACCAAATTTTTCTTTACCTTTTGTGGTTGAATGTGACGCCTCGGGGCGAGGCATTGGGGCTGTTTTAATGCTGCAGCAGCGTCCCATTGCTTATTTTAGTAAAGCTCTTAGCGACCGTAATTTAGCTAAGTCAGCATATGATCGAGAGATCATGGCATTGGTGTTGGCTGTGCAACATTGGCGTTCGTATCTGTTGGGTACCACTTTTGTGGTCTATACGGACAAAAAAAGTTTAAAATTTCTTCTCCAGCAATGTATCTCGACTCCTGATCAACAGAACTGGGTGGCGCAGTTATTGGGTTATAATTTTGACATTTGCTACAAACCGGGTCGTGAGAATAGAGTTGCTGATGCGTTATCTCGCCGGGCTGTGGAAGTGGAATTTTTGACCATTGTATCCACTCCGTTGTGGTTGCAAGGAGCAGATTTAATCGCGGAGCATAAGGCTGATGTTGGCATTCAAAGGTTGTTACATGAGTGTGTAAGTAATCCGTCGAGCCATTCGGGTTATACGGTTCGCCAAGGAATTCTATTCTATAAAGACCGGTTGGTTCTTCCCAAGAATTCGAAATTCATTCCATCATTGATTCAAGAGTTTCATCTGACCGCTTCCGGAGGGCATTCTGGGTACTACAGAACTTATCGTCGATTGGCCCTTAATCTGTATTGGCCCGGAATGGTGGAATGTGTTAAAAAGTTTGTTCGTGAATGCGATATTTGTCAACGTTTTAAGGCAAATTCGACAGCACCTGGGGGATTACTACAACCTTTAGATATTCCGGAAGTTATTTGGGAGCATGTGTCCATCGATTTCATTCTGGGATTGCCTAAGTCCAAGGGATTTGATGCCTTACTGGTGGTGGTGGACAGGCTGTCCAAGTATAGCCATTTTGTTTTGTTGAAACATCCATACACGGCAAAACAGTGGTTGAAGTCTTTGTTCGGGAAGTAGTTCGACATCATGGAATTCCTAAATCCATCGTTAGTGATCGTGATCCTTTATTTCTGAGTCGTTTCTGGCAGGAAATTTTTCGTTCGCAAGGTACTCAGTTACACATGAGTTCGGCATACCATCCAGAAATGGATGGACAAACAGAGGTTATTAATCGTTGTCTCGAGACATATTTACGGTGTTTTGCAGTGGATCAGCTGCGCAATTGGTCATCCTGGATACCTTGGGCTGAATTTTGGTATAACACGACATTTCATGGTTTTACAGGAATCTCTCCTTTTGAAGCAGTTTATGGTCGGAAGCCCCCTACTATTACACAGTTCCTTCCAGGGGAGGTTCGTGTTCAGCAAGTGTTGGAGGAGCTATACGATCGTGATGAAGCTCTCAAACAACTTCGTCACCACTTAGCGCGTGCTTAAGATGTCATGAAACAGAATGCAGATAAGAAACGACGGGACATTCATTTCGATGTGGGGGAATGGGTTTATGTCAAACTGAAACCTTACAGGCAGATTTTGGTAACCAAGAGGATCCATCAGAAGTTGGCTGCGCGATATTTTGGGCCTTTCAAAATTATGGAAAGAATTGGACCAGTTGCATATAAATTGGACCTTCTGTCTACTTCGAAAATCCACCCTGTTTTTCATGTGTCGCTGCTCAAGAAAGCTGTGCATAGCTCTGCCACGACGGTGTTACCTCCAGAACTTGAATTGGATCCCACAACAATGACTCAGCCAGTCGCGGTTTTGGCCTCTCGTGTACTTAAGGGTAACAACTCAGATATTGCTCAATGGTTAGTCTAATGGACGGGAAGTTCAGCAGAGGAGGCTACATGGGAGGATGCGTTGGCTATTCAGAGTCAATTTCCGGACTTAAGTCTTGAGGATAAGACTTATTTAGAAGGAGGGGGTAATGATACAAACGTTGAGCTCATTAGGCCCAATGTTAGTAAGCCCAAGTTACTACAGGTTTATTCTAGAAGGGCAAAGAAGGGAATTGTCAATAGTGGCTAAGGGGTAGTGAGGGGAACGAATAGAATAAAAGGGGGAGGAGATCTTTGAGAAGATCATTCTGTTATTTTTCTCTTTTGATTATTGGCTCCAGTATGAGACTGTGAGAGAGGGAGATATTCCCTGGTTATCCTTTGTAATTCGTATTATCATTCTGAGTATCAATCCAATTTCCTTCTTCCTTACCTTGAGTTTATTTCAATCCTTGTTGCACTCTTTATCAACCCCTGACCAAAGAAAAATAATAATTACTACGTAATTAGCTACTAATTATTGATTAATGACACTTAGCCCCTGAAGTTGCCTTTCGGCGCCGATAAACACATCCCCAGCATCTTTGGTCCGTATCAGTAGGTCGACTAGCTCTGATACCAATTTGATATGAACCAAATTGATATATTGATAAATTGGAACAAATACAATAGTCGGCGTGCTTTCGAGAGACACCCGTCTCTCCTTGACCTACTTTCGAGAGCTAGGAGCTCTCCAAAAGAAAGAAAATATCAAAATAACTCTAAACTCTCTCCCCCCAAATGATACCTCTAAACCTCAATTTATACTAAATAAATAACTTCTTTCCTAAGATAAAAGATTACTTACCTAACATAAAAGATTATCTCTAGTTAAAATATAATAACTACTATAATTAAAAGATCTCTAGAATATTGATCCTATCATTTAGGCGGTATAATTAAGTTATCTTTGGAGCTGGTTATATAGCCTATTTTTGTTATAAGGTCAAAAAAATCTTGGTGATAACTGATAAGGTCCCTAATGTAATAGACCATCTTGTAGAGGCTTGGTGAATGAAGATGAGATGGAACAAGATACTAGAGTTTCTAGTGACTAGGGAGATGAGCTTGTGGTTGATGATGATCATGAGGATGTATAGTTGATTATTAGAGAAATTTGAGAACTATATGGGGATGCTTTTGTTACTTTCATGTTTGCATTTGACACTGATAATCAATTTTCTTTTGGACTATTGGTATGTTTATTTAATATTTTGGTGTTTAAGTATATATTATGTGATAATTAAGTATATTCTGAATATGGGGCGCCTTCGGTGCTTGAGGCAAGTGGCATCGCCTATCGCATCGGCCTCTAGACTTTTATCGCCTCGGAGCGCCATGCGTCTTTTAAAACCAAATTATCTGTTGAACATTAAAGTACTAGTTTTGCTTTTACTTGTAAGACTTAAGGTAGTTATGCTTCTGCAACTAGTTCTTAAATTGACATGTGACCTCAAGTACCAATGTGTGTGAACTGTGAATATTCAAAATGCCAGGACTAGAATAGCGGATGTGTTGTGTGAATATTCAAATGCCAAGTAGCGGTATTTAACATTGTTCTTTATACACAAAATGAGTCATAAAGCTTGTCTCACATGCATGTAAGTGCACTATTCATCTGTAAACAAACTCATGTTAATATACATGTTTAGACATCCTGTGGTTACTAACTCTTTTGACCGAGAAGACTGATTTAGGCTTTTTCTTGGTGAATGCCGCATAATCATAGGAACTCCATGTCTTTCCAGAGACTGCATATTGACAAATGGTGGCATTTTGGTGTTGTGTTTGGGTTGATGGGTTTTCTGGTCGACCCATATTACTTCATTTTGACCCATTTTAATTTCATGTTGGGTTCGGTTTGTGTGGCTTTATTTTTGTTAGGCTCGAGCTGTGTTTCATATTAATGAATTATTCCGACATACGTACACATACATACATACAAACGTAGGCATACATTTGTACACATATATACATTGTTTCTCACTGCAACATTTCTGACCACACTTCAGTAAATAAAATAGTTCTTAAGTTGTTTCATGTTCATAATGTTATTTGTGTAGAGTACATGCAAGTAATTGAGCAATAAGGTTATTTATGTGCAAAGTGCAAAATTTAGCAATATAGCTATTTATGATTTTACGGCTTTTTACAGATTTTACTTTTTGTTTTATATGAAAATCAAATTATAAACAGGGTGACACTAACGCGACCTAAATTTTTCATGCCAAATGTCATGCCGACCCATTCTTACACAATTTAGTTTCCTTGTCGACCCACTACGTGAAATGTTTTAAATACTGAAGATGAGATTTAGACTGTACTTCTGTGTTTATTTATGTATGAGTTACCACTCACTACTAGTGGACAGCTGGAGATAGTATATGTGTGTGCATGCGCATGTGTATATGTATATATATTTGATTTGCTAACTCTGTATCTATGATTCTTACCAGAGTTGTCATTTTCTAGCATTTCTACCTTAATGTGATTAGTGATTTTCTTTATTGGTTCAGGGTTACTTGGAAAGCAATGAGGGTGATCCTGAGTTAATTGTTTTTATTCCGTAAGTTGAAAATTGTTTCATATTTCTTGACAAGTTACGACAACATTACTTCATTGTTCTGTTACTTGTTTTTATTGTTGTTGTATATTTTCCTTCTATTGTATCCTTGCATGTCTTACGAATAAGGCCTTGTATTGGCTTTTCTGCATATATTCATTTCCTTGAATATGCAAGCAATTTGTTTCTTATTGACTAATTTATTTTAGAAATAATGATTCTGAATTTCTGATAACAAAGGTGAAGTTGAGACTTGGCAATTACCTTTAGTTCTTTTTTTAGTGGAATTTAGAATAAACCATCATCTCTTTGAGGAATTCTTGATCTCTAATACTTTTAGGGTAGCAGACCAAAACAATTTAAGGCTAAAACTAAAAAATTTGCATGTTAAAGGCTGGCAAAATCTTGTATTTGTAATAACTACAATACTATTTAGGCTGAAAATAAATAACGATAAAGAGTTGGTAGAAAGAAGGTTGCACTATTATTAACTATCTGTCAGGCCTCTAAGACATGTGGGCATATATATATCAGTATTGTCCAATTTGTTGCACATGTAGTTGGCTTGAACCCATAAAGGTTTTATCAGGATTTTTCTAGCTGATATTTATAGTAATTGACTGTGAGTTCATTAGTCTCTCTACCCATGGGATGAGACATGACTGTCTACATCTTATCTCCCCCATACCCTGCCCTGGCGGGATTGCGTCATGTTGTTGTGATGTGAATCCATAAGAATCCAAATACGGGGATGCATAATAGGGGAAATTTGGTCCATTTACTTGAAAATGTGATGAAATTTCAAAACGTGCAAAGTTAGAACAAAGTTAAACTTAAGTTTATGATAAAGATTAAAGAAAGAGAAAAAGACAATGAAACACAAGTTTTTTTTAATTATGCTGTGAATAGGGTTGCTAAGTGCAGGTGACATCTAAGGCTCTGATTTTCGTAAACACAGGGTGGGGTTTAATATTTATTGTATATTTCAGCAAAGAGAATGCTCAGTATATAATGATACAAGATGGGCCTTGTGCTAAGAGGCCTTAATTCATCGCTAATATATCCAGATACCAAAATATCATAATAAGAAATAACTGCAAATGTGTCTAAGGTACAAATTCCTGTAATTGTTTATTGAATACAAGACCTTTAGACAATGTCCCAAGATACGGTATGACATTAATATATGATGTCCATATTCTGAAGAAAATGTATGTTGAAAAAAAAATCTTATTTGTAACATGGTTTCATGTATTTCTAGGCTTGTGAGTTGATTGTTTATGTTAATTTGTTGGAATTGATTGTTATAGATTTACATCCGATGTTAAGATAAAGAGCATTTCAATTGTTGGTGGTGCTGATGGAACAAGTCCTTCCAAGATGAGAGCGTAAGTAGATCTGTAAAACACTTCTTATATAAAGTACTCGTAACTTCACAATTCATCAATACATTACTCATCTGCAAAAGGAAAAAGTTATTTTTTTAAACACCTATACGGCTATATCTTTAAGCTTTATGTGAAAATTACTCGATTAACAATTTTAATCATAGAGAATTCTTTTAGAATCGTTGGAAGATTTCCTTTGTAAGGAGCAAAGTAAAAGACTTGAGAAGTATCCACGTATGAATTGTTGGAAGGATTTAACATATTAACATAATTTATTGATGAATCATGTTTAAAAAACTTACAACATTTGTGTATACAAATTGATTCTTAATTATATGGCCAGGTACTCCAGTCCATCAACAAAATGAAAATTTGCCTCATAAAATGCGTTAATCGAAGATGTGATAAAATGATGAGGGTGGGATACCTGATAATTGATATTAAATAACAAGGTTTTGAAGTGACGTTTATCTATAAAATAGTTATCTATGGTTGTAATGATTTTGGGAGATAGCCCCTTCCTATAATTTGGTTAATTGTTTTATAACAATTTTAAATAGTTACAAACTAAACCCGAAAATGTACTTATTGCATATAGGTTTATCAATCGAGAAGGAATCGACTTCTCAGATGCGCAGAGTATGCAAGCTATTCAGGTCTGCAGGCTAAGCATGTCGTAAGATTTTTCATTTGTAATTCTTTTCACTTGGTGATAAATTTTATCATGATTTTAGGAGTGGGATTTGGCAGAAAATTTGCAAGGAGTCTTAGAATACCAGACAAGGTGCATCGATAGTTCTTTCTTTCCATTATATTCACACCCAACTTCTATTTATCACTTTCCACTTCATATTATTTGTAATCTTTTTCAACTCATGATTGTGAAAAGTATAAATATGTGATTGATAAATGTAATATACTAATATGTTCAAAGAATTGTAAAAATATCGTTATGTTTTTTTATTATCTATTTTGCAGTCTAAAATGCGAAACTTATTAATTACTGACGCTTGTTGATCTCTGTGTTGTACCAGATACTCTAGGTTTCAAGGTGTTGGAAATCTGACATTGCATTTTCCTGATAATTATGGTGGTGAGACGTCTAGAATACAATACATTGGGCTAAAAGGTGAAGCCACTCAGGTATATTGCATTTTGGGAATTTTCTTGATTTCTTTGTTTAATTTCTTTTCTTTCTTTTTGTTGCTTTGTTCATAATTTCACTTTTATTATTGTATAGTTGAAGAGAGATGTTGTTGCAACAATCGTGTATGAGCTTATGCCAAATCCGTCGGATCACAAGTAAGTGACATTGCTACACTTCTTTCCAAAAGTTCTATTATGTGATTAACTCATTTAATAATTTCATGTTTAGTATGCTTGTGCTAAAAATACAAAGTAAACTCTGTTCATTTGTATATTACATTCTCAATCTTTTGCCACTTATCTTTCCAATTGTAAAATCGCAGGGCAAAATCTGAAACTGGAGGGGGTATGTCACATGTGGAGTGAGATTGGCAGTGTTTATTTCATATAGCGATATATGACAATGTTAGTAAACCACCCACCTTTTACTTTTTAGAGATTACCATATACCCTTTTGATTTCCTTATATTTTCACTCATGGAAACTTTGCAATGTTCTAGACTTAAATATTGTGTCTAAATTATCTTATCAGAAGTTTGCAGTGCTTTACATATTCATGGTTATTTCACCTCTTAACTATGTATATTCTGCTATCCTAGCTATAAAATATGATGTAGATGCCTACTATATTAGCTAGTGTTTCATTGTAAGGAACAAATGAAGCGAACACCCTTACTAGTATCATTTATATATAAATGTTATGAGGCTATATCCTTTCTAATGCAACCATTAAACGAAAAAAAAAAATCAAAATTGAAGTTTTTCACAAATACAACTCTGTTCCAAGCAACCAAGCTCTTTGACAACCTTTGATTCATTAATAATCTTCCAACAACTAACACTTGCATGCATACTAGTATAGCAACACTATTGGGAGTTCAGTTGGAAGAAACTAGACAATGGATTGTTCAAGAAGAACCCACTACAGGGCTAATTAAGACCCAGACGTTTCTATTGACTCTTTTTATTGGGATTAGTAGAGAGCCAAATATGGTTGAGGTAATTAGTGACGGGCTTAATGGTTAGAATGTCTTTATGCTCAACGAGTTTAATGATTTTCCATCTTAGGATTGACGAGAACATGGGCCTAAAGGTAGTTTTTGAATGTTGCCTTGTGAAGATGAAAAACGTTAATATTAGACCAACGATGAAGCATAATATTTAAAGGATTTCCTCAAACAAACGTCTTGAAAGATGTTATTCATGTCAAGGTTGTAAAAATTGCTAGGTGGTATATAGCCATTCAACTACCTTCAAGCGATTAATCGGCCTAGGCGGTGATTAATCGGTTTCTAGGCGGGGCCTTAAATTATAAAGGAAATTATTTTTAGAAAAATATATATTAGTAATACCCTAAGAAAATAAGTCAATAACCATAAAAAAGTTTAACAAGCTCAAAAAATAAGAACCATAAGTCCATAATTAGTAATACCCTAACCAAATAAGTCAAAAAATATTAGTAGATTTCAATTTAATAAAAATCCAGTCAAACCCTTTTGTTGACTGCCGATGACCGCCTAGGACCGATTTTGATCACAACCGATAAACCTGATCGATCATGTGATTTCTAGGTCGGCGGACCACCAATAACCTCCTAGGCGCCGGTTAATCGGCCGGCAAGACCGATTTTTTACAACACTGATTCATCTCTTGTAACCTTTAAGGGTTCACCTCTTTATAACTTTGGTGTTTTTTACCTCTTCATGTCCCATCCTTAGAAATTTGAGATAGAAGCCTTATCATGCTCCACTAAAACTATACTATAAACGAACCTTTCCTGTGTAGTTTATTAGAAGTAATGACAAGGTGAATAATTCATGTTGTGTTTAGGTCGACGGGTTGTGTCCTCGGGTAAGTGTCAAGTCATTTCCATGTCAACCCATTTTGGTTTCGTGTCAGGTTTGATTTGTCTCACTCAATTCATATATAAACTTGCATAATTCATACTAATTTTTTCTGGCGTTGGTTTTAAAAGGTGCTTCGAGGCGATAAGGGTCATCGAAGCCAACGGGCTAGCCTAAAGCACACAAGGTACCCATTTTCAAAACATAATATCACCATCATTATACTACCTTATAAAAACTTAAACACCAAAATATTGCATTAAGCATGGACGTAACCAAGTAAGATATCACGTATATTTCTCAAAATATCAAACCCCTCTAATAATGGACTAATAATCCTCAAGATCATAATCATCATCTCCCCCTCAACGAAGCATTACACATATATTATACCTTGATGGAATGCGTGTTTCAATTTTTACTGCCTGCTTTTTACTCTTTGGATTTCTACAGTCACATGCAAGCATGAAGCAACCTAGGTCACAAACTCACGATTTATTTTGACTGTCTTTTTGATTTTGACAGCCTATTTTAACTTTGATTTGGTTCACTTCTAGATAATAGATAGCCTGGAAATTATAAAAGGCCCACATATTTAGATAGCCAAACAAGATAAAGAGCCCAAACAACATAACAATCTAAAGACATTCTCTAAGTGCTAAAGAGCGCGACCTAAGGCAGTTCCAAGTTGCACGCCTCTTCAAGCCTTTGTGAAGCACCCTAGCAATCGCCTAGGCAAGATCTGGCCAGAACATTTTAAGATAATGAGTCGTGTTTCTTATTGACTTTTGAACAGTTAACGATGTTTGTTGACACATGATGCCTCGAAACAATTAATTCATGTATATCATAAAGCAGTCACACACAAACTATATAATAACTATGAGTCTATGATAATAGTATAGTAATAAAATAATAAACTGAAGATTATTATTGTAACAATGCTATTTTACACACACACATTGAATCTCCAAATTTAATAACTAAATTAACTATAATAATAGTGATAGTAATAATAGATCTATATGAAAGGTCTTTTTTATATATAATTAGTAAGTCTTATTGTAATAGAGATTCTATTCACATTGTATTTAGTAATAATACTATTTTATAGAGTAATAAGTATATATATATATATATATATATATATATATATATATATATATATATAAAATAGGTTTGAATATATATGATTATGTACATTTATTAATATAAACAAGAAAAAATTAATTATTACTATAATTGTGAAAATAAATTTAAGTAAAATAATAATAATAATATATAATAATAAATAAAATTATAAATTACTAAATAAATAAAATTAAAAATAAATAAATAAACTAAATATAAATAATCAATAAATAAAAATTAAATTAAACTAAATTTAAATTGAATAAATATATATCTAAAAGGGAAGAGAATTTTTTTTCAATATAATATATATGTGTATATACATATTTTATTTCTTTAGTTATTTATGTATTTATTTACTTATTTGTTTTGATTTTTTATTCTTTTATTATTATTTTTTATTTTTTTATTTCTCTTTGATGGAGGTTTTGCAGGAAGTAGTCTTTCTACATATACGTAAGGTATGACCGTGTACGTCTTACCTGTCCCATACCCCGCTCAGGCGGGATTGGGTCTGTTGATATATGAAACAATCAACCTCTATAGTAACATTTGCTCATCTTAGTGTCAATGTAACATGCAAATTCTTCGTTCGTCATCGCCAGAAACAATAGGCGGACTCCCTGGAGGTCCTGCACTTAGCAAGCCACGGCAGGCTGCCACTATGAGAGAAACACAGAGAAAGGAGTTACCGATGGTGCTGCACTTAGCAAGCCATGGTCTCCAAGATATCGAGATTCGAGACTTAAAACATCAAAAGTTCCTTTTCTTAATTTGAATATAATTTTTTTATTATTAAAAATTAAAATTGCGTCAAGCAGGTCATCTGCGGGCTGACCTGAACTGAAACGGAATTTTTTGTGTTGATCGATTTTTGACCCAATTTAGTTTCATGTCGGGTTCGTATTGACCCACTTTGTGTTTAGTTTCATGTTGTGTCAAAATTGCGAGCCTTATTTAATACTAGAACTAAGGAGTCGACACTATACAAATCATGTCACACTTGTATGGGGGTATAAAGCAATATAAAAAGCCTCGTCTGTTTGTAAAATTCTTGAAATGCTACTCATGTGGACTGACCATAGTCAACAGGTGGTTTTTGGCCCAACTGGAGACGTGGTTAGCGCATTCTACCGAGATAGTCAGTCATCTTGATATCATATTGGATAAAATATGATAAAAGCCTACTATTAAACATATCAAACCTTGTTTACATCAGTGGAAGAAAATAATAATAAAAAACACAACACACAAAAGAATTCATTCTGCTAAGCGCCTGGCCCTTGCTAGTAGTACTACAGCCATCCAATTATCCAAATAAATAGTGTTAAATGAGCTATTAAAACTCAGCTCATCTGATTGAAATTCACAGTAGATGAATATGTTAACTGCGAGTCCCACATGCTGTTACAAAAGTATCCTGCTGATTCTTTATTCTTGGGCCACACCCAATGTCAAAAGTAGTCATTTGGACCTTAGGCTTTATTATAGCTTCTTCCATTCTTCATCATCAGTTTGTGGGTCCCGTTTACATACACGCAAAATGTTTGTTGATTAATGGAAGATAATAGACGCTAAAAACACTCGAGATTACTTATCATAAACGACTATGACACCCAAAGCGATCTTTTCCCTACGCAAAAACCCGTGGCGAAAAGTTTGATTTTCTAAATTTTCGTAACTATTTTAGTAACTCTGAGCGTTTTCTGTTTTTAGAAATAATAATGTTAAAAAAACCCCATGCAGACTTGTTATGAATAAATGTTATGGTGATCTTTTCCTAGTAGTTTTGTTTGAGTTTTTGTTACCTAAGGACCCCAGAGGGAATAGTCTGGTATCTCTTCCCAGTCACCCATAGGATCAAAGTTATTAGTGTTAGAAAAATACATTTTTGGATCTTCCATAAGAGCATCATTTAATTCCATCCAGAATTTGGGGGAATCAAGTGGTGAATCATTTATTGCTTGAATTTGGCTAGGCGAAAGCCGGATATTGACTGGCACTGTATGACCCGAGCTCGAGCCACCTTGGTGTTGCTCATACTCTGGCATGGAAGGTGAGAAACGCAATGCCGCCTCTTGAGCCGCCAAGCGTATGCATTCTGCACTCGAGCTAACCGGCCTTGGGAGCTCATTTGCCCTTTCTGGAAAATTAAGCCTAGCAACATCACCTCTGAGGTAAAATGCCGCCGCATCATAGGCTGCTGCTGCCATTTCTGGTGTCTCGAAACTCCCAAGCCAGATTCTGGAACTTTTCCCAGGCTCGCGAATTTCAGATACCCATTTGCCCCATTTCCGCTTTCGGACACCCCTGTAAACCGAAGAAGTTCCGCCTCCGTTGGTAGTACGATGCACGCTTTCGTTCATAATTAAATTAACTTATTTTGGTAGAATATTCTTGTCAGTGGTATTGTTCTATAAATGCAATCCAGGCATGTATTTATAGATGTGGATATAATGCAGGTCATTAATAAATATTTTAAGATGTTGAAGGCAGTTTCCAAGCAGTTTCAAATCTACTTCAAGAGTCATTAGTAGATTTTTATGTATATAATGTTTGCATTAAGACAATAATCTTGTTTTGGACCATTTAGAGACTTGACATGTGTCCCTTCACTTGTGTGTTTGTGTTTTATAATGCACTTGTTTGCAGAATCTTGGCAATTGATAAATTTAATGAAATTGAGCACTTTGAATTTGGAAGACAGAGATTTGGTTTTCTCCTGTTTCAAACGCGGTTTCCCTGCAGGTGGCCTATCTATGCTCTTCTTGGCCCCACTTAATCTTTTACCTAGGACCAAAACCTTCTTTATTCTCTAGGTATTCAAAGAATATTCACTTCTACAAATTAAATACAAAATACTTGAATTCGGATACTCTTAGACGGTGCAAGCGTACGTATACAAGTACGTGTGTGAGTGTGTCGTGGGTGTTTGTCGGCTTAATGTATCGGATCTTATGTTATCTTCGTATTTCAATATGTTAAGGGAAATGGGCCTTTACATTGGAGTTCAGGGTTCGAGTCTTGAAATATCCAAGGTTAAGCTCGTATATCATAGCATAGGTGGACCGGCGAACGGACTCCCCGCGGGAGCTTTCCGGCATAAATTCTTTAATATGTATTTCAGTGCATTAGGGAGCAATGGAGGCATATAATGAATGAAAAGGTATGAATGATAGTTCATGTTGACATAATGGTTTGACCAGGTCAAAGAAGTCAAAATTTGAATTTTGGGAATGGGAAGTATGATGGAGATTTGACAATAAACATTTATCCATTTTGGTTTGTTGTAGACAACAGCTGGATGTTAGTAAGCTCCCATATATCCAGTCCTTTTCTCTCACCATAGCGTCCTCACCTATTCACATCTTGTTTTAATAATACAACTATTTGTACGGACATTTAATTAAAATATTTTATTTATTCTACGATATAATTCTTTATTTAATTAATCACCACGTTGTTTATTTTGGCCAGTATAATTTTGCCTATTTATTAAATTAACGTTAATTTGATAATTTTGTGGTTTATGTCAAATTAACGTGGCATAGATGGCTGGAGTGTTGTATATGTGATATTTTTAGGTAATTTTATTTAAAAAAAATGCTAACGTGAATCATATTTGTCTTATTATTGGTGTTATTAATTAATTAATTAATTTATTAATAATATTTGATAAAAATGTCACGATGACTTCATCTCTCCCTCCCTTTTTACCTTTCTTCTTTTGTTGAAACCCTAAATCGATCAGCTGTGGGTTTTTCTAGTTTTTTAGCATCAAATTTTTGGATGTGGGTTAGACATATTGTTAGTTATCGATTTTTTTATGTATAATTAATTTTAATTTTCATATTTCGGTTCTTTTTGGAACTGTTCATGTGTGTTAGGATTAGGGTTTAAATTTTTGTTTGTATGTGTTGATATGGGAATTTTGACTTTTGGATATAGATTTAGGTGGGTTTTACGTGTATTAGTGAATCAGATTGTAATCAATGTTCATGTGTTTGAATTAGACTTAGAGTGTAATTGGTACAGAGAAATGAGTGCAGAGAAAGGGAAATGAAAATAATTTCCTTGTTTGTTTAGACCTGATAATCATTCTTTTCTCTACTTTTAATTTTTTACTTATGAAAAGAAAAAGAGAGAATCAAAGTTTCATCGAGAAAAACAATCCCACCCCTCCGTCAACTTGTCAACCCACCACCCCTGCCACTGTTGTTGCCACCCAACACCGTCATCATCGCCACCACTTCATTGACATTGCCACCACCACCACCGCTCTCCACAAGTCATCAAGAAAAAATGGGTGTTTGAACACGGTAGAAGGATAGATAGTATTATTGAGATGGATGTTGTATTATTGATGTGGGTAGGGAAATGGGTGTTTGGACACGAGATTGATAGAGTTATGGAGAAGTTTATGTAAAAATAGGCCATAAGGGTTAAAGTAGAAGGTAAATATAACTTTATGTTTAAATAATTCAAAAAAAAACTTTAAGGGTTAAACCAAAATTGAAGTAAAATTTTAAGGATGAAACCGTTTTAAACCCTATATACACACAAACACAAATAAAATATACACACACAAATAACATATTTAGAATGGATGCATACAATTTGGTTGATTCTTCTTTAGAAAAGGATAAAATGGAACCCGACACGAAAAAAAGTGACATGAACCCAATACGAATCCAAAACGGGTTGACGCGAAATCGACAAAAAAATAGATGGGTCGGGTTATGGTCAATCCGACAACCCGAAAATGTCCCGTATGACCCGTTTATAGGTAAAACTATAAAATTTTAAAATTTTCTTTAATACTTGAAATTTAAATTTTGAAAAGAAGATTATGAATTCAAATAAGAGAGTGACATTTTAGGACAATAAAACCCGCCAAATAAAAGTACAAAACCCTTAAACGTTAAAAACTCAAAATAAATAATAAAAGATTTACAGTTAAAACAATAGTACGTTATTTTAGTATTTGTTATTTTCACTATATGATTTTGATACTTTTACATTTGATTATTTGATATGAGATACTTTAGTATTTTGGATCGATTCATAATTCTATTTAATGATGAATAATCTTAAATTATTCGGTTGTTGAATGACATTATTTATTGGTATAGAATAGTAAAACATCATAGTTTTATATTCATTTATATAAGTGAATAAAAAAGTAAAACCAAAATTTCAATCAAACCGAAATAAATACCGAATTTGAAGTTCGAATACAACAGAAAAGAATGTTGATTATTAAAGTTAGAATATAAATGAAAATCGTTTTTGAAATTTGTGCCAAACGTTGGAAAACAAACATGGAATTTGAAATATTGATAAAGAAAATCATAGTTGAAACGGAAAACCTTATTCGAAAACCGAAAAAATTCTCGTCGATGACATTTGGCCTAAATGGGTCGACCAGAACCCGACAAGGAAAAAAACTGACACGACTGAACCTGACACGAAAATAAATGGGTCGACACGAAACTGACCCGAACCCGAACGACACAAACCTACCTAATAACACGAACCCAACCCGAATTGAAATCCTTAGCTAAAATGTTGATAAAATACGAGTCTGAAAGTGTACGATAAATAGAAAAATAACACCGACGGAACATACGTAGAGATGAAGCTAGGGCTGTCAATGGGGCAGATCGGATCGGATCTATTAAAGATCTGACCTGACCCGTAGACCCATTTAATTGGATTTGGATCTGACCCATTAGCATTAAGATCCAATTACTTGGATTTGGATCGGATCCATTACTAATACATCTTGACCCAGAGCGACCCATTTAATATTTTATTGTTTATAGTATAATTTATCAAATACTTTTTCAACCACTACCCTCTACCCTACGTCCCTACCCCACCCCACCACACCACCACCCTACCCCCACCCATCCCTACCCTACCCACCCCACCCCTAGCCCCCACCCACCCCTACCCCTACCCCCATGGACCACCACCACCGTCGGCCACCACCCGACGCCGCCAACACTGTCACTACCACCACCGCCGGTGCCACCACCCGCCGCCGCCTACACCGTCACCACCACCATTGCCGGCCACCACCCTCACCACCACCACCGTCGACTATCATAGGCTCATTTGAGAACCACTTCCTTACTTCCTTCTATTCTATGGACCATATATATATTTAGTGAATTAATGTATTGAATTCTGCAGTTGTAACAAACTACAATGAGTCATCCCCAGCCAGCTTGAAACCGTTTTTAATGCACGAGGAGCCGCGCGACAATTGGTTCAGAAATTCTAATCATGTTGGGTGGCCTTATATATATATTAATTAAAAATTGAAAAAAATAATACTAATTAGCTAGCTAGAGACGTGGTTATATTAATTTGCCAATCTTTTGATGTTCCCTTATATGTACATATGCGAAGAATCTTTTGAGCATGCTATCAAACTAAAAACATACGATTGATATATTTTCATCTTTTGACCACCACCGCCGATCACCAACCGCCGGCCTCCATCACCGCCAGCCACCACCCGCCGCCGCCAACATCGTGATCACCACCACCGCCGACTACCCGCCGCTGCCACCGTCACCGCCGGCCACCACCGTCACCACCTCCGCCCACCAGCCTCCGTCACCTTCACCGCCGGCCACCACCCGCCGCCAACACCGTCACCACCGCCACCTTCACTGCCGGCCACCGTCACCGCCGGCCGCCAACACCGACCGCGTCACCACCACCGCCAACACCACCTGCCGCCATCGTTGTGGCGCGACGGGTGGTCAGCGGTGTCAGTGGTGACGGTGTCGGCAGTGGCGGGTGGTGGCTGGTGGTCGGCACCGATGGTGGTAACGGTGTCGGCGGTGGTGGTAGTGACCGTGGTGGCCAGCGGTGGAGGGTGGTGACGGTGGTGGCCGGCAGCGGCGGCGGGTGGTGGTCAGCGGTGACGGTGGCGGTTGCTCATGGTCGGTAGTGGTGACTGGTGAGGGTGGCGGTGGTGGCCGGCGGTGTTGGTGGCCAGTGGTGGCCGGTGGTGATGGTGGCGGCTGCTGGTGGTCGGTGGTGGTGGTGGTGGTGACGGTGTCGGCGGCGGCGGGTGGTGGCCGGCGGTGATGGTGGCGGCGGTTGGTGGTCGGCGGTGGTGGTCACAGTGTCGGCGATGGCGGGTGGTGGCCGGCGGTGAGGATGGTGGCGGCTGGTGGTGGTGGTGACGGGGTGTCGGCGGCGGCGGCGGGTGTTAGCCGGCGGTGATGGTGGCGGCGGCCGGTGGTCGGCGGTGGTGATGGTGGTGATGGGGAGGACATGTGGCGGGGGTGGTAATAGGTGACAGCGGTACATGGCGGTGGCGGGTGGTGACTGATAAATTGATGATAGTTGATGGTTAAAATTAAATTGTAGTTTAATATTAAATGGATCGACCCAGACAGATCTTGGATCGACCCACGTAGTGATCCAATTAAATGGGTCGACCTATTGAATCTCTTATTGGGGCGATGGATCCAATATTTAGACCAATTGGATCCAATAAATGGGGCAGATCAGATCGGATCTGGGGCAAGATCTGACCCATTGACAGGCCTAGATGAAGGTAGTGCCAGTGATCATTTGATGCATGACACTCCTTATCCTCGTATTTTATTTAGAAGAAGATTTTGGATGCGCAATGAATTATTTCTAGGAATAGTCTAAGGTATCTCTACTTGCTCTATTGAACCTATCCCCGAGCACTTTAAAATGTTTGGAGCAACAATCAAACAATACGGGGAAATTTGGTTTTAATATTCTTAAAAATGCATGACTGCCTTACATCAATTGGCGTACGATATCGCTTCTAACGCTTTTGATGAGTATATACGGATAACTGAACAAACGTTGATCCACTGTTTATATAGTAAACACGAAGAGATTCAAGGTTTTATAGTTGGTAGCATGGATTGTATGCATTGAGCGTGTCATAATTGTCCTGATTGTAACACCTCAAATTTTATAAAAAGATATTTACAATGAGTTGTGAATAAAAGTTGAGGAAATCGGATAGAAGTTATAAATTATTAAATGGTTTAAAATAATGGCTCTAAATATATCCTTGTTGAGATTTACGGATATCGTATGGATGAGTTGTAAGTTGGATAGGGGAGCGGGATACTCTCCAGAAGATGACCACCGACTCAAGAGTCGGTAGCAACCTTCTCATTACTCTCTTCTTTCTTTTCTTTCCTTATCTTGTTCGTATTCTTCCTCTCTCAAACCAAGCATACACATATACTTAGATGTAAATTGAAGAGAAGAAATCAAGGTTGTTGGCAAGCTAGAATCAAGGTTGCAGGGCACGGGCATGCCCCTCAAGAATGAATCGTGCCCCAGGGCGTACCTGAGGAGGCATAAGCATGTCTTGAAAAGATAAGGACATGCCTAACCCTAGATATACCCGGTGTGTGCCTGTTGACCAATGGGGTACCTCTGGCACAGGCGTGCCTATGATTTGTGCCAATTGGTGCTGATGGTGTTTGCCCTTAGAGTGTTTTTTGTGTCATGTGATTTGTGGATTTGATATTTTTTGTGTTGCGAGATCGAACAACGACATCAACGTTATGGACTAATCGCCGTTATTCAAAAACACCACTCTAGATACTCCATCTTAAGTGAATGGAAATGTACTACCTCGCCGATGGTATTTATACCGAATGGACTATGTTTGTGAATCCACGAGACTTGGAATGAAAGAAGTTTAAAAAAGCACAAGAAAGTGCATAATATGATTGTCGAAAGCTAATGCTAATCAATAAACCCTAAAGATAATCAACAAACCACTTCGAAGTAATCTCGTCGAATATCTTTGATGATTTCCAATTCACTTTAAAATTTGATTTATTTTCATTGTTTGATATACCTTTCTAAGTTTTATTTAATGAAATATTTTTATATTATCGCAATATTTTATCATTAATGTAATATTTATAATTGTATTTTTTTAAAATATTAGTGTGATTTTTATAAATATTATATGTTATATAAAAAATTAAAATTAATGATCAAGTGACAGTTAGTGATGATAATAACAATAGTTATTACGATAGGATGTTAGTAATACTAATGTGACAATCAATGATAAATGTTAGGTATCTTTCGGACCATGTTTAACCTGGATTTAGGGAGTAGTCATACTTCAAAAAGCTAGATCATTATTAAGATTATTTGGTTTACACTACTGCTGAAGAATGATGAATTCGTTAAGATATAGAGTAACACTTCTCAAGACCCCAACGGTATGTTCCTTGAAACAAATATCCAATCATGTCAAGAGATGGATTGGGTGTCTCATAAACAGTTGGAAACAAAAGGCTCTCGTTGATTAAGAGAAAATCCTTTGTAATTTAAAAGGATTTAGAAAACATGGCTATATTGCACTTAAATACAGTTTAATTGTATTCCTAATTACCATAAATTTCCCTCTTTGTGAGAGAATGTAAGCTTTTTACTTGGTTGTTAAAAACAAGTATTTGTTCACTATCAAGAAAACTAGTTTTACTTGGTTGTTAAAAACAAGTATTTGTTCACTCTTAAGAAAACTAGTTTTTTTCTTTACTGATTTGAGAAGTTTGTTCTTCTCAAATCAGAGTTTGTACTCATTATTGGTGTTTGATTGTTATAAACAAACATTTAAAATATCCTTGTGACTTGTCTTTTAAATTCTTCTTTATTATTATTAATCTTGAAAATTGGTATTCACCCCCTCTATACAATTTCTGCATATCTGGGACCAACAATGTTAGTGTTGTCGGTTATTACTATGTGTACTTCAAATTAGGGTCGTAAATGAATCAAAGTCAACTAATTGTTCGTTCACTCAAATAAATGAATACAAGCTATATTTTTTTGTTCGTTTAGTTAAATGAACGAACAAGAACAATGATTAAGTTTATTTATTTACGTTCGTGAATGTTCGTTTTATATGTGTGTGTGTGTGCACGTGTGTGTTATATATGTGTGTAGTGGTTGTTTATATCCAATAATGTCAGGTTTGTATTATATATATGTACATATGTGTCAATTTGTTTATGTTTGTCTAAAGTTAAAGGAACAAACATGAATATAAAAATTCGTTCCTTGATCCACTTATAATCGTTTATTTATTCGGTTAAAGTTAATAACGTGTTTCACGTATCTTATAATAACCGGTCCTTTTGTCGCATCGTGTGGACCCATCAGTTCAAAAATTATTTGAAGCATAAGTACAATGCTAGACCATACAAAACAAAAGTCAAAGTAAAAAACACAAAGAAAAAAAGGACCCCAGCTAAAAACTATGGTAGTGGAAAGGTTAAATTCAACATCACTTACAAAGTACTTTTAACTTTCATGTCATTGACCTTGGTGACAAAAAGAAGCACCTCATTGCATTTTATCTATTACTCAATTTTGAATTATCCTATAGATTAGGAATAATTTTTGTAATTCTATTCATTTAGAGTTAATTACAAAAATGGTCCATGTGGTTGTTATTGATTTTCACTTTTGGTTCTTTAACTTTAAAAATTATAAAAATAGTCACTGTGGTTGTTATTTTGTTTCACTTTTGGTCCTTTACACTAACTCCAGTTATCTTTGACCGTTAGTCAAAGGGCAATTTTGTCTTTTCATCCCTTATCCTTGTTACCAAACACATATCACCTATTATATTTATTTCCAAACACCAATTCCTTTTACCAAACACCAAAAATTTAATTTCTTAAAGTTTATAACTTTAGCTCTCCCCTCACACCTCCCCACTCTCCCGTCTCTCTCTCTCTAACTCGTGTGCTAGATCAACACCATCCCCACCACCTCACCGCCGGTCACCACCTCACCTACGGTCACCACCAACACACGGCCCCTCCATCGTTAAAACAACTCCGGTCTACACCACCACTTCACTCTCCCTCTTTCTCTCTCTTCGATTACTCCAGGTACCATCATCGCACAACGACCACCACCTCTTCTCTCTTCAAGAGCGCCGACCACCACCACTACTGTTCACGATTCAGCACCATCTCCGCCGGCGTCCTCTACTGTCTACGACCCTGAGATCTGAAGCAAACAATCGAGATCCGAAGCCCTTATTTGAGATATAAAGCAATCTTTGGTGAAGCAATCTTTGGGTTTTTGGTGATTTGCTGAAGCTTGAAGATTTTGGTCCTAGGGTTTTTGGTGAAGCAATCTGAGATCCGAATCCCTTATTTGAGATATAAAGCAATCTTTGGTGAAGCAAGCTTGAAGATGTTGGTCATCTAGGGTTTTTGGTGAAGCAATTTTTGGGTTTTTGGTGATTTGCTGAAGCTTGAAGATGCGAGGCGTAAGAACTGAGATATGAAAATGAGCTTGTATTGATTTTTTTTCTTCTCGAATCTTGTAAGTGTGCTTTTAATTTGATTTTGTAGGTGAGCTTTTAATTTAATCTTGTTAGTTTTTATACTTGAGTATTTTTTTGGGGTATTTATCAGATCTGGTTGTTCTTATTAGGTGTGTATGAATTTTTTTTCTTAGTCTCCGTATTCTTGAGTACTATGTGTGGTGAAAAACTTGAAATTGATGAAGATGAAGATAATGAATAATAAGAACATTAACCTAAGATATGAACACTATGAAAATAAACATCAAGAATACTGAACAATAATAACAAGAACATAATTAAAATTAAAAATATTTTTTAAAAGATAACTAGAATTAATGAGTAAAAACCTAATAAACTATTACTTAATATTGCAATTAATAATGATTTATTAGTTAATTTTGATAAAAGTTAATTAATTATTAATTTTAACAAAAAGGGTAGAAAGATGTTAAGAACGTGTTTGGCAACAGGTATAAATAGCAAATTGACTAAAATGCCCTAACAGTCAAACTTAACACCAGTTAGTGTAAAGGACCAAAATTAAAACAAAATAACAATCACAGTGACTATTTTTGTAATTTTTAAAGTTAAAGGACCAAAAGTGAAAATTAGTAACAACCACAAGGACCATTTTTGTAATTAACTCATTCATTTATAATTTATAACTATTTTGAAAGCAGTCTTTCTATCTACGAATAAAATTATAACTGTCGAGTGTTCACATCTTACTTCTACCCGTTTTTATGGGTTTTGTATTGTTATTGTTGTCATTTATTTGTAACCATAGTACTAATTAATAGCAACATCACCTTATTCTGTAAAACGCAACTAAGAAAAAGAAAAAAGAATGGCCAAAGTTAGATGGTCGGAGCGGTGTTTGCCCTTAGAGTGTTTGTAACCCTCGCATTTTACCACACCATTATATCAGTTTTTTCTTTTATTACTCAACCCATCACACAGTTCTGTAATGATCACTCTTCTTTATATCAAATTTTGATACCCACTTAATACTCAACTACTACTAATAAATAAATAAATAATAATGAGAGAGATAAATAAAAATATTTTGGTAGACACACAAAATTCTCACCCCTCTCCGTATCACCCCCACACCCTCATACCCCCACTATACCATACATACATAAAGTGGAGACCCTCTCACCCCCACCCACCCCACCCCACCCCCATACTGTATACTCTTAGTATGGTGAAAATTCGAGTGATTAAGCGCTTGAGAGATATTTAAGGACATTTCACATTAGAAGAAAAAACTAGACATAGATGAAGTGTGCATCTAGCTTGCTTTGAGACCATAGTTCTAAAAAGCTCGCCATGGTCCCGTCATGGTTTGAGGCTTGATCATGCCGTCACTACATGGTCCAACGTTTGGACGTAAAGCTTCGCATACGCTAAGGTCCTGCTTGTCATGTCTTTACTTGTTATAAGCCGTGTTTTTTAAGCGTGTTAAAGGTATTGAGCCATATGAGTTAAATATATATAGTTGTTCGGTTATAAGAATGGTTGAAAAGATTGAAAATAAAGAAAAAGATTGATGAACTACGTTATAAACATATAATTATGTGTTTTTAGAACCTTGACTTTTCCGCCACGTCTCGCATTATTTATAACCTTTTGAGACTATATCTTGTTTGCTTCTTATTTCTTATTATTTATAAAAGAGAATTGAGATTTTATTAAAAATAAAGAACATCGTTGTAACGATTTTTACCCATATCAGAGAGTTGGTTCATGCTCTACCAAATTCGAGAAAAGATCGTGAAGGAATCTTTTTCCTTTTAATAGAAAAGATGTATAGTGGAGCAAAATGGTGTTGAAGCCAATGAGTAGACACAAAATGTGTTAGTTAACATCCATTAGAACGAGTATACATGATTATGGATATGTGGTGGTGTCTCTTACACCTTAAACTCCTTACACACACATATATACATATACTAGCATTATACCTGTGCAATGCAGCGGTGACGAATATTTTTTCTCGATGACTTGCCCTTTTTAAAACTGCGGTGATGTGTTTCTTTTATAAATTATGGCCGGTCAATAAAATTTCACATGGTAAAATCCAACAAGAGTGTTAGCATTATAGCTCTATTCTATTTTGATTATATTACCCATTTAAAAAGTCCATTAATTTTTTAAAATTTAGGTTATATGTTATTTAGATTTAATACTTCTAGTTATATGCAATTTTTAATAGTTAAATAAAAATACTTTTTATATGATAGAATATTTAAAATAAAAAGTTTAATTATTAATAAGATAATTTGCATTGATTTGATTTTTTTCTTTTTGAAATGTTTAGTTATTAAAATGGTATATAAGATTGACATTAACTTCACAAAATAGTAACTTTATTTAAAAGTTTCCATTTAGTTTAATATTAAGACTAAACTAGTAATTTCAAATTACTTAAACTTATAATATTAAGACAAAAGAGCTAAATGTTTTATAGTATACTAGTGTTGTACCCGTGCAATGCTAAAGCGGCAAATAGTTTTTGTTTTACAACATTACAATGATATGTTATTTACGCGAATCAATGTCATGAAAATGTTTTCTATAGCAATATGTCTGTTTTTTTTCAAATTTTCTTTTATTTGAATAAATTATTTTATTAATTTTAAAAATAAATTCTAAAAAACATTAAAATAAGAAAAAGATTTATATTTATAAAATAAGGAGAGAGAAGTTAATAATATTTTAAAAGGTAAACTGCATCAAAATACAACGAACTTTGGCTAAACTACCATTGTATACAACGAACTTTAAAATTTTAAAAAAAATACAACCAACCCATTTTTGTCTCCCATTGTATGCATATTACCTATGAAAACCGGTAATTTTTATTTTCTTTTTAATTTTTGATTTTTTATTCAAATGTATGAATGTCTGTTGAAGTTCTGTACACAAATCTTCAAACAACCAAACCTTTTGAAGATCTGTACACGTGAACAAACCTTCAAACAACCAAATCTTCTCCCCTGCTCAACCAAACCTTCAAACAACCAAATCATCAAACTCCACCAACACCCCTCTCAAGATCCTTTTGAAGATCTGGATACCTAAACCACCACCGCCCTTTCAAGATCTGTCAAACGACCCCACCGGCGTCTCCTTCAAGCCACCACCACCGCCTCCTCTTCAAACCACCACCGTCGCTTTTGAACCACCACTATAGTCGGTGCCTTCAAACAACCACCACCATAGTCATCGCCTTCAAAATCCACCACCGCCATCATGTCATAACCACCACAACCGCCGCTGATTCAAAAGGGTTTCTTGAGATTAGGGTTTCTTGTGTCGCCTACCACCATTGTCGAGATCAAATATGAAACTTTCTGGGTTTCTTGCGTCGCCTACCACCACTGCCTTACAGATTACCGTGGCTGCTGCTTTAAACCACCACAACCGCCGCCGATTCAAATGCTTCGTTTCCGGATTTTGTCTTGGTTTAAGTGTGTAAGTGTGCGATTTGGTTTTTATGGTTAGGGTTTTCATGATTGGACTTCTTTGATTTCAGAATCTTGATGGTTTAGATGTATTCTTTGATTAATATTTCATCTATAGGATTTAACGTGTGTGATTTCTGCTAATGAGTTCATCTTCTGATGCTATGTTTCTTTTGAGTTCATCTTCATCTTTATCTTATGAGTTCATCTTCATCTATGGATTGATTAAATGATGATTAGGGTTCCCTTGTTCAGATCACCAAATGATGATTAGGGTTTTCATGGGTTTTTTTAATTTCAGATCTATTATTAGTTTTAGTTTATGATTTGAACAAATTTGGTTTTAGATTTGAAAAGATTTGAGCAGATTTGGTTAATTCATGAGATTGAAGAACACAAATAAGATCTTGAAGAACATTTAAATTTAAAATTAAAAAAATATAAAAAATTAAAAATTACCGGTTACCTTCCTTTCAGGTTACCGTTTGCATACAATGGGAGGAAAAAGTGGGTTGGTTGTATTTTTTTTAAAATTTTAAAGTTCGTTGTATACAATGGTAGTTTATAAAGTTCGTTGTATTTTGATGCAGTTTGCCCTTTTAAAAATTATGTTGATGTGAATGAATTTTTGTATTTGTGTGAGAGAGTGTCTTAGTGGAAGAGTATATATTAAATAAATAATTAAATAATTAAAGTAAATTAGGAGAGAGAGTAAAACAATTAAAAATTGAGTAGATGAGATTAATTTAGATGGAATGAAAGGTTAAGATTTTATCATGATTGAATTTTAAGAACTCTTAAAATTAAGGAGAGAATATTAAATGGTTTATATAGTAGTATATATACAGGGGACGGTTCAAACGATAACTAATTTTCATACGAGAACTGTAAGAACCAATTATAACCATAAAAAGATTGAGAGTATAGATTAAAGAGTTGTTAATAGATAACCTTAAAATAATCAAACTTATCCTTAACTAATTAAGGACAATTTGGACATTTTTACATTACCCCCATTTTTTAAGCTAATATATTCATCAAATGAAAAGGTGTTAAAATTACGAAAATAATACCAAATTAACGAGAAAATTATGCTCTTTAATTTGAAACCGATCTTGCTATATTTTTTCGGAAAAAAATTTGTGTTTGCTGGGTTTTTTTAACACAGGTCTTGAAATATGCACATGTGCATATCTACATCTATGCTGAAAAAAACTAGGTGCATTTGTGCATATGCACACATGCATATATTTGCACATGTGCATATGTCGTGACCTGTGGTAAAAAAACCAACAAACACGAAATTTTTTTAAAAAAATATAGCAAGATCGGTCTCAAATTAAAGAGCATAATTTTCTCGTTAATTTGGTATATTTTTCATAATTTAACACGTTTTTGTTTGATGGATATATTAATTTTAAAAAAAAAGTGGAGATTATGTAAAAATATCCAAACTACCCTTTTGATTTAAAGTTAAATAAAAAAGACAAAAAATTAAATGATTGATCTATATTGGTTCTCGCAGTCCTTGTATGAAAAATAGTTTTCATTTGAACCGCTCCATATATATATATATATATATATAATGGGAGGTTCAAATGAGAATATATATTTAGGTGAGAATGAAAGACTTAATTCTGGCCCTTCATTTGATTTAATCGTATAGTTTACATTTAGCCGTTTATTTTATTCATTACCCAACCATGAATTACAACGGCCATGAATTGCGACTGGTGAATTATGACCGTTAAATCTAATACATTAATATCTAAATGATGGCTAGGATTTGTTTTTCCATTCTCACCTAAGTATATATTCTCACAATAACCCTCCCGTATACACACACATTTGAGAATCATCCTTATTGTGAGGTTTACAAAATACCTTTAAATCAATGATTTTTCATAAAACTCTAACCAGTGATCCTGTCTATACAACTAAGAAAACTAATCTAAACAAGTAGGTTTACAAAAGATACCTTTGAATCAATAATCTTAAATCCTTGAAAACTGAAAGGATTACACCACCATTGCACTACCTCAAATTGTGTTGCTTGATCACACTAGGAATCAAACAAAAGCTAGCGGACTTTGAAAAAACCGGAAACCATATGCCCATGTGCGTATATTCGACAATCACCAAAATCACATAATATACGTGTGCAAATGTGTGTCATTGGCTATAAGGGGGGAGATATGGATATGCGACGATATGACACTTTAATGTCTTATGGTAGTGGACGTGACATATATTCACTATATGGTGCTAATAACACTAACACATATATCTTGTTGGTTTCAAATAATAGTTTACTTTTTAACTCTTGAAAATCAAGGTTCTAAAAAACTTTTTATGGCTTAAGGGTTGACTAGCTGTCACGAAAAGGTCTAAGACTTAGGCTTAAGGCCTAGCTAGTCGCACATTTACATGAGCTGCTTTTTTAGGCGTGTAAAGGGTAGTTGGCTATATGTTTCAACTATACAGTTATTTAGTAATAAAAATGGTTAAATGTATTGAAAACGAAGAAGGTAATGACTGATATCGTGTTTATAATACATAAATCTTATGCGATATTCAGTTGATTTTAGCCTGGAAGTGTGCGCTTATATGTGAAAAGGCGCGTTTACAATTTGTTTTTATTTTGCAGGCTAAAAAACGCGAAAAGAAAATATTTGAAAGAAGCCCAAGATAGAAGCCCAAAAGTGTAAAACGCCTACAAAGAATTAAAAAATAAAGAGTCGGGCGAAATTGAAGGGATCGCGCAGCAACATTATGTGGTCGCGACGCGACCATGTGGATAAAATAACACCGAAGAAGTTTCAAGATAAAGCTTATCGCCTTGACACGTAGGGATCGCAATGTGACCTTTAACGAGATCGCGGCACGACGAGGTGGATTATTCTGGATTTAAATTTTAAAAGAGTATTGGATCGCGACGTTTGTATGGATCGCGGCGCGACCAATAACCTGTCACGGCGCAATCACCCTGTTTTTGGTTTCCTATTTAAACACAACTCTAGATCGAGTTTGAGGTTAACCACTCATCTCATTCTACCAAAACTCTGCCAAATACATTCCAGAAGACGTCCCGAGGCTGCGGGGTTCGATATTGGAAGATTTGAGCTTGAAGATTGAAGATTTCGGCTTGGAAAATTGCTTATATTACGATTTTATCATTCCTTCTTTGTTCTTCATGATTATTATTTATCAGAACCTTAAAAGCATGTATCTAGGATAGATTCTTCTGTTTTCCTCCCTAGAGGAGATGTATCCTTAATAAAGTCTATTAATTTATGTTAATTTGGACATGGTTGCTATATAAATTGTCTTGCTTTGCTCATTTGATGATCCATATGTGTTATTGTTTCTGTTCTTTAGAGTTTATAAACTGAGTTTGCACAAATTGGAGGACCAATCCACTTGTGTGATTTGAATCTTGATTGTTTATGACCAATAGACAATTTAGACTAGTGATAGACCAATCATATGTTCAACTTCTAAAAAGGAAACTTTAATGTGTGTGATGAAGACATAATGACCATTTATATGTTGATATATGATTTGTTAACCTAAACAATCATAAAGATTGAGTATTTCTTGACACGAACCTAAAATCGGCTAACTTTGTGCTTTAATTGACCTAATGACCATAAGGTTGGTAAAATCACTTAGTTTTAGGGTTAAAAAATCTGACCAGGAGTCTAACCAGCATAGAAATCGGTATATAGTAGTTACATGTCCATTGCACTAATTGATTGACTGAAAAAGAGGTGAAATCGAGTCTAGAGAGGAAAAGTTTTAATTGATAAGTTTAAATTCAAAAAGATCATTGCTTTTGCTTCCATTGGTTGTGTTTTGAGTTTTTGCTAGAGTTAATAGGTGATCTAAGTCATAAACTTTGCAACTTGATTAAGAAATCTCACAATTCCTATTTAATTGCTTTATTTGTTTTTTTATTGTTTTTAGTAGTTAATTTTTTAATTCTAGATTAATTTAATAAATTCAGAATAATACATGTTCCCCAAGTGTTCGACACCCGACTTATTCACTATATTATAATAAGATTAGATCCTCTTGCCTATTTGTGCTGTTTTTGGTAAATAAAATCAGTTTTTATAAATTTAAAACCAGTACGTAAAACGCACATCAATGACGAATTATATTATAAATCTATAATTACGTGTTTTTTTAATTTTATTTGTATAATTGTGTGTGTGTGTATATATATGTATATGTATAATAATTTATATGTAAAAATGTTGTTTTAAGTCACATCTTATAAAATATTGTAACCTAGCCATAGCTTCAAAAGCTTTAGGTTTGATCATGCCGACACATCACACCTCGAGTTATTTAGAACTTTGTTCAAAATAGTTAGATGCAAATATAAAAGATTATATTTTATAAATGACAAATTTATTTGAAGATACATTTTTAGCCAAGAAAATAGTAGTCATTTTACATTTTGTTTTGCTAATGGACAAAAGTTAAGGCTAATAACTAGGTGGTTAATTGAAGTTAATAACCGGACCTTCTTCTATAAAAAAACAAACCAAACCTCCAAAAACCATAACTACAAATAGTCGAACCATAACTATGAAAGTGCAATATATAGTCGAACCTTCGGTTAATGCTTCTGTCTTGATCAATAAACAAACCGAATTATACCATCCTAACTTTAGACTGTACTTGGGCATGGAAATTTCTTGTTCCCAATCAAATCTTTTAATCTTAATAAAATAGACAATCCTAGCTATTAATTTAGTCAAAATTAAAATCCTTTACTAATTATGCAACATCAACCTTCTATTGTTTACAAATATAAGATAAAATCAGGTAACATAGAACTAGAAAAATTATAACGCTTTTCATGAAGGCCAAAAAATATCCCTTAATTGACAGATATAGGGATAAACCTTATTTTATTCTCAAATAATTAATAATAATTTGAAAGAAAAAGGTGAATAAAACTTTGATATTTTATCAAAAAAAATTGTTCGATAAAAGTATACAGGCAAAATAACATCACACAAAATACAAAATACACATTATAATATGAGAATACAAAAAAGTTTGAGTACAGAAATTTAGATCCTATTAAAAGTAGTTCATAAGACAATTTTTTGACTCCGTCTTGATTTAGCATGTTCATTAGTTAAGTAAGTGATCTCGTCTCTTATCTCTTATCTCTTAATACAAGAATAACAATAATCAATTTAATTTGATAATCTCAACTCTTTATTTAGTCGAAATTAATAACATTTTTAATTGAGCAATCATAGTTATTATTTGGTCAAAATTAAAAACAATGTTGATCTTATAGTTTGGTAGTTCCAATCACTTAGCTAATGTTTTAAATTTCAAAATATCAAAGCTTGATTTATTTATCTAATAGATCGATCCGATCAAACAACATAAAATCAATTAATTCAAATATTGCCAAAGCTTATTTAATTTTTATTTTTTCTAATTTTGAGATATGTCCATATAAACTATTCCACTACTTGAAAATATGATACTAGATTTGACAAATATCTAGATTACAAAAGTATTATAACCATTTTGTTTATTAGTTATTTTTTAATTGAGCGTTTCATGATTATTTGATTGATTTTTAAACCGTATCGTACATAAACATTTCTATATTATTTAAAGATATTATTTTTTAAAATCTTGTTATTTATCATCATCTTTTAAAATTATAATATCTTTGCGTCTTATAACAAAGCACGAGTAGTACTTACGGTGACAGGAATAATATGATAACTTTAGAATGTAAATATAATGTTATTAATATGATTAGTCAATTTAAAGTTAATTTGGGTGACGCACCTTCAAATAATATATTAATATTTGTTAGATTAAACTCATGAGTAAGCACTAAAAATACTTACTAATTATGCCATTAGTTCATGTGTTTAAAGGAAAACAGCTGCCATGCATTTAATATAATTAATTATTAATTATTATATAAGATCATCAATTAAAAAGGTTTACTATGAAAAAAATGTTATGCGTTGTCTCATATATCTTTTTTATGTAATGATATTTTTCTTTTAGGGTTTACTATCCGAAAGTGTACTGAAGTTGTCACTTTTTGCTATTGTATATACCCAACTTTTAAAACTACCATTTAGTGTATCAAACTCTTTAAAACTACCATTTAGGGTATTCAGTTACCTTTTCAATAGGTAATGCTGATGTGGCACAGGTTTTACTGACGTGGCATTGGTTTTGATGATGTGGCATTGAACCTAAGTGCTGACATGTAATTTCTTTGTTTTAAAATAATTGAAAATACAATAATAATAATAATAATAATAATAATAATAATAATAATAACAACCGGGTAACCATCGATCATCATCGCCTTCATCATCTAGACTTCATCATCGTCTTCGTCATCGACTACACCATCGCCTTCATCATCGCCTTCATCGTCCACTACACCATCGACTTCATCATCGACTACACCATCATCATCGACTACACCATCAAAATCGACTTCATCATCGAAGCTCAGATCTGGTTTTGTTTGAGATATGACGGCGATTTCATCAAACCTGCGATTTAGTCGAGATCTGGGTTTCTTCGATCTGGTTTTCTACAACTAAAAGGTAAGATCTTCATCTTCTATCGCCCTATGATGTGTTGCTTCGATCTGGTTGTGTTTGGTTCAATTTCATCGAAGCTCAGATCTGGTTTTGTTCGAGATATGACAGCGATTCCATCAAACCATCAGATGTGTTGCTTCATTTCAGATATGTGTGTTTGTGTTTGGTTCAATTTCATCTTCTGCTTCTTCTATTTGATTATTCGATTTTAGGGTTTCTGGTTTTAGATGGGTTTGATCCATGTTAGGGTTTCATCATATTTTAGATGGTTTCTGATTTCAGATGGATTGTTCTATTTGATTGTTCGATTTTGATTCAAATCCATGTTAGGGTTCTTCATGTTCTTGAATGGGTTTCATCATATTTGTGCTTCTTTATCATATTTGTGATTTGTTTTTGAATGGATTTATGTTGTTCTTCATACATGAAGATGATGAATATTCATATTCATCTTGAACTTAAATAAAAATAATAATAGAAACATGGCATGATTTTGCTGACATGGATATACACATGGCTTTTTAGTGTATAAAAATAATTCAAAAATCATAAAAAACCGGTTACCTGATTAGCATGTCAACCGATACACAATTTGGTAGTTTTAGGAAGTTTGATATACCAAACGGTAGTTTTGAAAGTTGGGTATACACAATTGCAAAAAGTGACAGCTTCAGTACACTTTCAGATAGTAAACCCTTTTCTTTTATATATACTTAATATAACAAACTTTTATTCATTCTCGTTTAGTATACAGGTTAGAGGTACTAAATAGCAGTTTCGTTTTATCAATTCTACGTAGTAAAGACTTTGAACTCGAAATTCTTCGTTAATACTTGATGAAAAGTAATGATTTTTTAGTTTATAAAAAGATAATTAATTAAGTTGTCTATAAAGTAATGCAAAATAATGAACAAGAACGATTTAAAATGAGTCGAAATATCAATAGAGGGTGCTAAATGAGTTTGGTTTAGAACATACCTATTAGTGATTTCTTGGCTTATGATAAAAATTGATCTTGAACTTAACGTCATTTGAAAAATAAAAAGATTATCTATACTAATCTATAAAAAATTAGGTAAAACGATAAAAAAATTGAGTAAAAAAGAGACTTAGTGATTTTAAGATGAAAAAACGAAGTTATGTTCTTGACTAGCATCCTGACGTGGCGCGTCGTGTAGATGGACGTGACGTGTCCGGTGCATAAAGCTATTTTTTTGGTTTTATAATGCATTGATGTATGGGTTATAATTATATGTTAAAATAAGGACAAGGAACATTGTTAGAAGGCACTTACATTTCTTGAACCTCAAGTGAGTACCTCGAAACGGGTACTTAATTGTAGGTGTAAGCTAAATGATTACATGTTTAAATCCATGGAAATTACGTATCGTGATTATTTGAGAAGTTTATGGAGTATGAAGTCAGAATATTTGAGTATGACTTGTGAAATTATGATATTCTAGCATTATGTATTAAAGAGAAAAACAATGTTGATGCTTAGAAGGAAGGAATACTGAGTCCATAATCTTACAGAATAAATAATGTATAAAAGAGTAGTGCAATACTACAATAAATATATATATATATATATATATATATGTATATATATTATTAAATATAATAAAGAAGGGTAATATGAGAAGAAATATATATATATATATATATATATATAGTTAATGAGAATTAACCTATTAAGAAGAGGATACGATTAAGTAAAAATATGTTAGAAGTATAAATACTTCAAGGGACGACAAAGAGTTAGTTTATATCAATTCTGTAAATAATATGGATACTTAATCATGTATGGTTGATATCATACGATATCGAAGTAATCTAAAGATAGAATTATTAAATGACTCAAGTTGAAAATTAAAGAAGTAGTCAAAGTTATAATATTATATATATATGTGTGTGTGTGTGAGAGATATATATGAAGTTACAGACTCAAATATTGAAAGTAAAGTAAATATACGAATATATATATATATATACGCATACGGGAGAGATATATGGAGTTACAAACTCAAATATTAAAAGTAAAGTAAGTATACGAATTCCCTTCAATTGACCAATATTAATCGAGAATAAGTAGAGATTGGAAATATAATCATAAGAGATGATAAGGGATCCAAAGTAATTATGAGAATTTATGTCATGATTGAATATGATTAATTATACAAGTTGAGAACTGAAAAAACAGACATAAATGTCTTTATCTTATTTGTGTGAGTAAAGTATGGATTTAATTATTACGAATAAAGAGTATATATATAAATTATCTTTCAAATAGTCAATCGATCGGTTACAAAGTGAAGGCATGGAATGAAATCAAAACGTTGACAGCGAATTGAAAGTGATTACGAATCAATCTATAAGTAACATGAAAATATTATAATGAAACGGAAGCGTATTAGTGAGACTTATATGAGAAACGTAGCAAGGGATATGTATTTATGTATTATACTAAATTAATACGGAATTTGAGCTAAGTGATTAATCTAGAATGATGAGAAATCATATGAAGAGTATATGATTTTGTAAAAGAACAGGTGTTATGTATCTTTTACAGATTTTAATTGAGAGTATGTGATCTTTTTATTTTATACTTAACAAAGTACTCATTGAGCTTTATAGCTCATCATATACCTTTAAACCTTTTCAGGTTTTTCTTTATGCGGAGATGATGATCAGTGGATGGGCTCGAGAAGTGCAACCGTTTGTTTTAAATTTCAATTATGCCAATTGTTGTCCGACTTTGAAATAAATGTGTTTTGGAGTAAGTGTTTTCTTATAAATGTTTTCATGTACTATAAACTTGTTAAATTTAATGTAGGGCTAATAATGAAAAAAACCTTAAACTTTGACTTACTTTTTGGTTTAAACCTTAATCTTTGTTTTTAAATGATTTAAACCTTAAACTTTATTTTATTTGTTGGTTTAAACCTTAAACTTGTTTTTACCTATTATAATAGCTCACGTACCGCTTTAATGGGCGAACAGCCCAACCCTTGGAACATACTACAGCCCCGGTGGCCGAAAGCGCCCCTTCTTTCAAAGAGAAGAGGAGGGCATTTCCCATTTTTATAGGAACTTCCCGTATACGTCAGGAGTCCATTGATGAGAAGGGGCAAGTGATTGAGTTCAGTAGTTCCTCATATAAAAGTATTGACTCTAGAGATATAGTAATATGGAGAAGACAAAATTACGTTTCCACATCAAAGTAAAATATAGTACTTAGTTCTTTTTTATTTCATTTAATGCCCGTTTCGGCTACCACAATAGTATATTCCATTCCGGTCTGGTCCGGTATGAAATGAACTTATAATCATAGAATCGACTCGACTCGATCATCAGATTATAGATTATAAGTTCATAGGCTTTCAATTAATCCTTTCCGGAGAATTAGATAATCTTCCTGAACAGGCCTTACAAACGAATCAAAATCTCTTATTCTGTTCTGCTGGTCCAGACACAGCATGGTACTCTTTCTACCACTACGTTAATATAGAGATGAATGTACTTTATCTGCTGGGTTACGGGCGGTCATTTTACTAGAGGTTTATAATCTTGGTATATCCAGATAATAGGTAGGAGCATAAACTGAAACATTCTGCCGACGAAATTAGTAATATTATCCGTGAATGTACCACCACCCAATAGCATGTTGCCACCTAGAGAATCTCGACTCATCCGAAATAAGTGTTTTCAAAATTTGAGAATCCCAACGAATCACTTAAAAAAAATACCCAATACATTGACAAACAATTAACCAAAGCTAGGAAACACATTGCAAAAATAAGCTCAAGAGTATAGTTATTTGTAGAAATTAGACATCTGCACAACCATAATTATATCAAAAGACACCAAAAAAAACTTGAGCAATAACATTTAGACATTGGTTAATTAACTTTAGAACCATCATCAACATCCGAAGTAGCACGAGATCTTGGTATTGCCCATGTTGGCCATGCCGATCTCACATCACCATTTAAGCCCTTGTTCCCCGTCGTTCACAGCCCTTGTTCCCATCGTTAATTTTGCCGCTCGCTCCCTTTCTTCCCGTCGTGGATTTCGCCGCTCGCTCCCTTGTTCCCGTCGTCGATTTCGCCGCTCGCTACCTGTGTCCCGTCGTTGGCTTATTAGGTTTTCCGCTTAAATTGATTTTGCAAGGCGTGTGTTAATGGGGAGACGAGGCAACCGGTTTACTAGGTTGTAGGTTTACTTTTTACCATTTTTAATTAAGTAAATGATAGTTTATGGGTTAAATAGAAATATATTCAATGTTTAAAGTTTAAATCATTTAAAAATAAAAATTAAGGTTTAAACCAAAAAGTAAGCCAAAGTTTAAGGTTTTTTCCATTATTAACCCTTTAATGTACTAAAAGAATTTTATTATTGATTCCGCTCTATTGTTTTAATAAAAGATTTGATTGCACAAAATTTTATTTTAAACTTTGAGAAATTCTGAAAAATTATATTTTAGAAAAACGGGGTGTTACAAAATGATCAAGAATCGAGCAAAAAAAAGTCTATTAAAATGATGCCCTGTTTTCCTTAACCTATTGAATAAGTTGCAGGCTAAAATGAGCGTGATAACACATTTTTTGTGAGTTCAATGGACAAATGTGTAAAAAAGTTGACGTGTCGTAACAATAATCTTTGATGGTTTATACAAGAAATACAATCACATATCTTAATACCACATTTTTGCCGTTATGTCTACCCTCCCTGTCGTGTCGATGTTTCCACCGCTGGTCTAAGTGTTGACACAGTTTGTCGTCAGTTTTTAAGTTCTCATTTCTTGCGCATGTTATAATTATTTAATATATTTTTATTAATGTTTGATATTTATCATTTTTTAACCAACACGTGTATCACGCGAACATCTAATATAGTTTCAAAGCAAGAGCGGGTATAAGTATTTGAAATAACTAAGATACCTTTTATATAAAAAAAAATTATGAAAATAACATCACGTATGATAAATGTTTCACTACATAAACATTTCTAAATAGGTTAAGTGCACCGAAATATAATAAACAATTCCTATTTTAATATTTTGTGTTTGTTTATGTTAATACAATAAAGTGCTGACGTGGAGCCGATTGCCTTATTATTTTATTTTATTATTATATCATATTATTATTAATTTCTTTTTTTATTTTATCATCTTCAATGGATTTGTAATAACGTGATTCTGACTATAAATTCCAAATTCAATTCCTTCACATTCCAATTCCTTCCTAAATTTTAATTTTATTGAAAAACATTTTACGAACCAAACATCACCTTAATAACGTAATCCTGACTCAAATTGACAAGACTTACTAGCATAGTGCCATGTCTATGAGTCTTTCTCAACCTTTTTCAAAGAAAGTCAAAATTTCTATCATGAATCTCTTCTAGTCTCCCTTCGTAGATTTGGTGGGACTCGCTTTCAATTCATGTAAGACGGTGCAACATTTGATTCAAGTCCAAAAGCATATGTCTAGATTCAGCTTGTTTAAATATTCCATAAAAGGCCAAATTTAAAGCTAATTTACACCTTATCACCCGACTATTTAATTAAATGCCCATTTTCATAGGATAAGCCAATAGCCTTCTAACACTGATTAAGTTTTTTATTTTTATTTTTTAATTTCAATTAATTTAACATTTTTCAGTCTTACAAGATATTTAGAAACCTTGGATTAATTATAATAATTCTAGACTGAAACTGCATGCCTACCTTCCTTAGTTCCTTCAGAGGCAGTCATGTATAGAACGAGCATATTGACTTGTCTGGAAATTATATATTCTTTGCAAATAAATTTATATATGTTCAGATGAAGTCGGTGATTGTTTTCATATATGAATGAAAATTACATGCATGTTTCATGGGTCTTGTATTGTGTATTGTCTTAAAAAACAATTATATGATTTATTAATTAATGTAGTATTAGTTATATCGTTGTAATTTGTAAAATACTTGTTACGTCAAAGAGTGTTAGGAAAGTCGTCTCTCAATCTACTCGTAGCCTCGTAGGTAGATGAGCATGACTGTACATCTTACTTCTTACATATTACGATGAGATGAAATTGGATATAGTTGTTATTGTTGTTGTTTGTAAATTACTTAATATAATTGCTAGAATTATATTCATATGAAAAAGTAAAACAAAAACTACTAAATTATGTAAGAATGAGTAGTTTTGGAAAATAGATATTTTAACTAGTTACTATCTTATCTTAAAAGAAGTTTTAAAAATACTAGAACCATAAGTTTTAACTCTTATAAACACTAACAAACCTTAATTAAAACAGTATACTACCCATCTAATTGATCTACCTATCTTGCTTAAGATACATCGTTATTAGATGTGCCAGAGCTACAAGTATATCCTTTGTTGAACTCTATGAGGATAGGGTGAGGTTATGTGATTCCTTGATCTGATGGGGCTAGTACCCATCCTCTCAGCTTGTGTGATCTAATGGCGGTTTTCAAAACAGTTTAGGGTCCATAGATATGATTAAGCATGCTTACATGCATATGTCCAGAGTCCTATAAAGATTTAGGAATTAGTAAATATGTTGTCTACCAGAAATAGGCATGTTTCAGTTATACATTGTCAAATCCATGCATCAAACATGTGATATATGGATCATAACCTAATACCTTGCATTTTGGGACTATTGAAATATTAGGAGTATAATGATGTATATTACTAATTTAAAACTAAAAATTATATTTTTTTTGAAAGGCAGAAAAATTATATTATAGATGGTATTAAAAAGGATAAGCTCGCCGTATCATGGACATACTCTTTGAATTGCTCTTAGGTGTGAATGAAAATGGTGCGTCCTCGATGAGCCTCTAGAAGAGGCCCCACCTTCCACACAATAAAAGACGTGAGGAATGATTTCTAAAATCGTTCCAATCATGTTGCATGTTAGAAACTTAATGCTTGCCACCATGGGTTGAGAACAAACTAGCTTGATGGACATTGGTGCATATGACATGATCTTCCAACTAAGTAGAGACATGTTCCAGGCTCAAGCTCATACTAAGATGTATGATGTTCATATCACTCATTTTCTATATAAATTACATATGATATTCGCACATTTTTTGCTCAATTCAAGGTGTTTATGCTTAACATTAGCTAAATTTGTTTTCTTTTCACTTTGAAGGTTAAATTGGAGTGATTTGTAGAAATTGGTCACAAATGGGAGTGATCCGATATTTTTGAAGAAACATACAAGTTCGAAGTAGCATCGCACATCCTTCCGGAGCATTCCACATGCCAAAAGTCAAGATTTAGGGTTATAACAAACCATGGAGTTAAAAAATGAAAATATCCGGATTTGAAAAGTGTGCACCGCACACGTGTAGCATGTAGCATGGTGCACAACTCGCACCTTGAATCTTATAAATTTGTGTTTTTTCGTCAATTTTCGGGAAGCTAACAATTTTTAGGTTACTTTCGTAGTTTTTAGGTTCCTTACGAACCAAAAGTATTTCTTTCGATTTTTAGGTTAGAAATCTTTACAACGTACATTGAAAATTCGATTGAAGCACATGTGACTGATCCAATCCAAAACTTGCAACATGGTGTACAGTAAACAATTTATAATTACTCTTTATCTAAGGTTTTAATTTTCCATGCTAGGATTATTCATCTTTATTAGAGAATATATATGCTATTGTGACTCTCATGTATTAGTTTATGTGATCCGGAGCCATTTGGCCATGATGAATTTGTAATCCTATGTAATAGCTAATATTTGTCTTGGAGTAATCATAGAGTTTGTTTGAGTTACAATCGTGTTTGTGATCTTGATTATGCAATTGATCGAATCATTTAACTTATAAGAGACTTCGAACGTTTTGACAGATTAATTGTGTATTCACATAATAAGATTAGATTTGTGGTAGCGAGTAGAGATCCAAAAATTCTCACTTGATGACCATTAAGGACATGGTTTAAATACGTTCATAAATAGTTTTACGTCAAAAGGTGATTACAGATTATATGATTTCTAATTATTATAGTTGACAAAATCGATACACCAAAATAACCTAGTAGTGTCGTCGCTTGGGTGTCAACTTTTGTAAAACTAATCAAATGGTTTTTATGAAAAGCTCGGAGACATGGTTAGCTTATAACGTTTTTTTGGTGAATTTAGGTTAGCTTACGTTAGAATAGTTTTTATTTATGTCAGTTCTTCGTAGTTGGCTATTTTTATTGGGTTTAGTTTACCAAAATGTATCCAACTTGTCACGTTTTGCTATTATGTGTATCGAACTTTAAAAGTTTCTATTGTGTGTATCAAACTCTTAATTTGCTGTTATTGTATGTATTTAACTAGATACATAAAAAAGGAAAAATAATAAAGTTTAGTACATTAAATAGAAAGTTTAATACATACAATAGCGACAAATTAAATCTTCAATACATACAATAGAAAATTTTAAAGTTCGATACACACAATAACAAAACGTGACAAGTTTAATACATTTTGATATACTAAACCCATTTTTATTACAACGATTATGTTTGTCGAATGATTAGTAATTACCAGTTTGTTATATATATAGTTATATCCTATCACTGTGGATCAACCTGTCTTACCATAAGCTATATTATACGCTACACTACCCAGCTTTGTGTGTGATTGTAATTTTAGTTGAATTTGATTAATAAATATTTTATTATTTTAAAAGTGGTTTAGAATAGTTAATATAAGAAAAACACACATAGACCGAATAGAAAAGGAGACCTTTGTAAGATGTCGTGTGATAAAAATCCAGTGACACATTGACCAACTAGAGAGGCTAGCTCGGACATCTCTATGCCGTACCGCCAAAACTAGGCTTGCGGGTTTCGATTTTCTACTTCTGTCAAATATTTGATCCAACATTTGGGCTCGGGTTGGCAGTATCTGGTTAGTAGGAACTCGATAGCATCATCACGGGTGGCCTAGCTTGAGCATTTGAGCAATGCATATAACTTTCTTAGTTTAAACTTATTGCTTGTTAGTTTATTTTTTTAAAAGTATAGAGAAGACAAGATCTATTTACGAGTTCCATAAAGATATCAATTGCAAGTCTTTATAACATCATTTTCTTTGTATCTTTGATTTAATTAATAGAGGTCTGATTTTTATTAAACCATGTGCATAAGGTTTTCGAATATACGACGAAACTGGCTTTGATAAAACTCAACATTTCGTTCAGGTTCAAGTCGTGTTTCAGGTACGAGAGAATCATCATCTAATGTCGATGTTGGCTCGGTTTGCGGTTAAGAAATACAAATTTCATTGTAGCTGGTTTGGGTAGGAAATTGGGTTTGTTGAATGAGTCGAGAGTATGTAGTGCAGTGAAAGAAGGTAGTGGATTTGGTGATGGAAATCTTAGTTGGAGTGGTGAAAACATAAGATGGGGTGTGGATGACATTGTGGAGGTATCAAGTTGGAATGGGTTAGAAGATGGAGTTCTTAAAATTGTGGGGAAAATGATCGGTGATGTTTTTGGACGGCTAGACACACCGACTCCATAAACTTAAACCTAATTTTACAACATTTTATTTACTATGGGACTTGAACCTATAACTTTGTGGGACACAAATAACACCATATACCGTTGAGTTATATGTCCTTTGATATATAACTTTGTGGGACACTAATAATACCATATATCGTTATACTATATGTCCTTTGATATGATAGATACTTCACAAGTGACTTTGAATACGAAAAATGAGTGTTTAAAACCATATACATTCATTCAATAAGCCCAACATATGACATATCAAGATTATGTAATTTGGTTCGGTAAGTGGAACATGTTGCTCTTATTAAACTTTCATATGAAATTTGTTATAAAATTAGTCTTCCTATATGACCAAAATTTCATTTTTCAAAGGCAAGGAAATGGTACAATATGGAATATTCATATAGTCCATATTTAATTCATAGTCCTAATTGATTAATTTTAGTCTTTGGATCAATGACATAAATTGTTCAAGATTGCATTTTAAAATTTTGGATAGAATGATATTTTCGCAATTCATATATGATTGTATACTAAATCACGTGTGATTGAATATTAAAATTTTAGGACTATATTTTTTACATGAACTTTATTGAACACGACTCTATGGTTATTAGATGGGATGTGATATTTCACTTAGAATGCGTGTATTACACTATTACATAGAGGATTTTTGTTAATAAGTGAAGTTTGTGATGACAACTCCAAAAGACTTATAGCTTGAAAAAACGTGTGTAGACATTATGTAAAAGACTAATGATATAACAACCCGCATCCATTAGATATTATTAGAAAGAGGAAGGTGATACTTCTTAGTTCTAATCAACCCATAAAACTTTATAAATTTACAAGTAAATTCATTTAAATAAAATAAAAAAAAAGAAATTGGTGGTAATTAAATTATTAAAATACGTCTTCATTATATTAATTAATAATTTATGGTGTAGGCTTCACCTTCTTAGGTCGGACGCATCCATCTAGCTGGATGGAGCGTGACCTAATGCCACACCGTCGCCCCCTCCCCCTTCACTCTAACCGATAGGTTTTAGCTGGTTGAAAGTCATGCTTAATTCCTCCTTTTCTTTCTATCTCTCTCCTATCTCTACAATTATTTATTTTTATTTTTTAAAAGAAAATAGAGAATGGGTGAGGGATGGATGTAGGGTTAGTGAAATGAAAGGAGATAAAAGAGGAAAATGATGTATCGCTAATGTTGGAAGGGGAAGAAGAGGATGATTAGACCATGAGCATCATCCTCCTCTTTCCTCTTACCACATCAGCGCTACATCATTTTTTCATCTCATCCCCTTCCATCCTAGTAACCTACACATCCATCCCCTTCAACCATTATCTATTTTCTTTTTAAAAATAAAAATAAATAAATGTATTTTTTTATATGTATAAATGTAGAGAAAGGAGAGAAATAGAGGAAGAAGAGAGAGAAAGAGAGGGAGAAAGCATGAGTGGGAACCCGTTGAAGCCAACCAGCTTCGGTGATGGTATTAAAGTGAGTCATGCTCCATCCAGCCCCTCACCAACTGGATGAATGCACTCGGTCTTGTAAACAACTCTACTTTTATATTCTAATTTATCTTGAAATTTGTTGTACGTATTTTAGAGGAGTAAAACTCGTAATTTAGAGGGTCTTTTTTAAGTGACACGCTTTATTACTAATATGGAGCACCCGATCATTTAGATTAGCTTTTTGACTTTTTCTAATTTATGATCTTAGTTAGGTGTTTGCATCATCAATCATAATTCATAAATCTTCACTAGAGTGTTCAGCTTAGCTTATTTGTCTTAGCTTAACCTCGTAAGCTTTAGACTCGTTAGTTTATATCTTTAAAGGTTTAGTTTTCAAAAGTATATCGAAGTAGTCACTTTTTGCTATTATGTATATCTAAGTCTGAAAACTATCATTTGATGTACTTAAGTTTCAAAATCCGCAACAGACTTATGGGGTACTACAAAGGCTTATGATTCTAGTTTCTATAATTTTAAGCCTCGTTCAAGTGTTAAAATCTTGATGGGATTATTAAAAATATAATTCCTTATAATCCCTAAAAATAAAAACATTTCCAAGTAATGTATTGGATCTAGGATTATCATTTAATAAGATTATAATAATACCCTTATAACTAACGTCATATCTAAAACCTAATATAGCCGTGATAAATATTTGTGTTTTTCTTTCATTTGTCGTCTTTGAAGTCACCACTGCAATTATTGTAAGTTTCTTAATTCATCATGATTATTATTATTATAATCCATACTTAATTCATAGTCCTATGGAACTAATTTTAGTCTTTGGATCAATGACATCAATGGTACATATTGCATTTTAAAATTTTGTGCGGAGTGGTATTATCATAATTCACATGTATACTTTTACAAATCACATGTGATTGTATACTGAATCACCTGTGATTGAATATTAAAATTTTAGAACTTGTTTTTTATATGGAATATATTGAACACAACTCAAAGCTCAAAGAAACGTATTTATTAAGAAGAAACTTACAATCTTAAGCTTATAAACTAACTGAAAAAATTCTTTACATAACACATGCACTCCTTAATTTTTCAAAATCACACTTTTCCAATGCCTACCTTACTACTCTTATCACCAACACCTAACAATGCTTTATAATTTCCATGTTATGGCTGTATTTGGGAGATAGACTATGGGCTTGAGATTCTATTTTCTACATATTCAATCACTTTTGTCTCATTTGGATATCGAAATCGCTAATGTTGCGTTCTCGAGTAAAAGAAGGGAAGAAAAGGAAAGAGAATAAAATTAGCATAAACTATCAATCCAAACCTCTTCATTTCATTTTCTTACTTAAAAACTTGAGAACACCTTTTTTATGGTTTTCTTCTAAACCTCTGTCTGTTATTGATCGAGGGATCCTTCTCCCCCCCCCCCCCCCCCCTCTTCAAACTCTTATTCGTCTTTACTTAGAGATGTCTCTAATCAGGAATAGAATAACATCATTATTGCATCATATCTAAAGGATTCCTTAGTTTGGGTCAAAGAAGCAATGTCACTCATATCAAAGTAATTGCATGTCTGTAAGAATGCTATCAGAGCACCTTCCACTTGGCCATGAACTAGATTTATATTCTTAAAAAAACTCGAGAACACAATACAAGGCATTATTGAATATATCATAGCCATATTTATGTAAAAGATAATCTCCATATAACAGGGTAGACGACTCGGGTTGGTTAATGTTCATAAGTCTCCTCATTCGGGTTTGGCAAACTTAACTCATCATCCATTCTTGTTAGTCCTATTGATTATATTCACATTGAAAAAGGTTGCAATCAATCAAATAAAAACATTCAAATTCAAAATATAGCCCAGTGGCATCAAATGTATTAAGTGTTCCTTACAACTGTAAGTTCAATTCTCATTGCGAGTATAAGATGTTTAAAATTAGGATTAGAAAATGTGTGTATTCTATCGTTCAAATGAAAAAGTATTCAAACAACTTAAGGACTTTAAAACGATGCTTTTTTCATCTTTAAAGCCCACTTAAGTAAAAAGGTTCATTTACAAGGGTCCCTCTCCCTGGTGTCATGACTCGTGACCGTAGATTCGTGGGTACGCACAACTCGTTCGAGAATTGAGACCGATAAAAATAGGTTTCATCGTTTGTAATTAGGTTTTTGAAGGCTGTGTCGCAGTCACGACTCTCAAACTGAATTAAGTCTAATTTTTAATTTTTTTTCCTAATAGCATTGTTACTATCGCATATAATGTCAACCTTCCTATAATTTTATGTTTTTTCGTTTTGGTGTATTCACCCGATTTTAAGAAAAATTCTATTTTTTTTGTACTAAATCAATCATTTTATATCATCCTTTTACCTACTAAATAATTACACATACTAAAAGAGTTTCTATATCCACCACTCATTCTAATCAAGATAAAAGACGAGAAAAAAAATATGGAATTACACATATCGTAGAAGAATAAAATAAGAAAAACAATGTAAAAGAAAATAGAATTTTTCCACTAATTCATTTTCTTAATCTTCCCTATTGATTTTAAGAATTACAATAGGAACATGGGTTATAATTACTATTCGTGTACATGCAAAACAAGAGGAAGTTGGGGATTGCCAAAAATAAGCCTTCCACCTCCAAAATCAAGAGTCAAAAAGTGATTAATAAAGTCGGTGTATCACCAATAGAGATATGTGTTGGTATAACATCTAATTCATCACTACTTTTTACGTAAGTATCACTAACTTATCACTAATGATCAAACTTATAACTAACTATACGCATACAAAAATATGAAAATCGTCCACCATGCATATTTATTCCAGCATATAATTTAGATATGTTGACCTTTTTTTACCTTCTTTATTTTGCATATTTTACCTCTCTTTAGATGCTCAGCTTACATTTCTTTTGTTAGCTAATCGCCTAATCATGTCCTTAATTTGTTCTTTGTTATTTGATTTTCTTTCTTTCTTAAACCTACAAGTTTTTTCATTTATCTTTTTAACACTATGAAACATTAGCTACAGATGCTTTGCAATGAAAGTGGAAAATATAAGTGGTTATCGTTGCCGAAGCTCCACTCTACATGTTCCGTAGTTGCCGTTCAATACATATACACATCGGTTTGACATTGTTTCTGGAGTTAAATTACATATTTGATAAGTGTCACTTATTACATCTTTATTTCCTAAACTACGCTAATTGGGCTAAACATCCCTACCGTTTACATTTTGTTATACCGATTGTCTGACCACCCGCATCGGCCATGTTACCCGAAGATGGGTGCCATCAGGTAACATCTCTTGCTCTCTCATTTAATATATATATATATATATTTATTAATATTTAACGTGGGGTTAAATAAGGTTAGATATGAAGGTTTGTAGGATAAGTTGGGTTAAAGGCAAAAGATGATATGAATGCTGATGTGATAGTTTGATGAGTTAGGTTGAATGCTTACAAGATTTATTAAAGAAAATCACCTTAATTGTATGCTCAGAAGCCAAGCGTAACAAGAATATTTCATTGAAGATATTTCAGCACAAAGATGAAGTATCTTCTTACATGTTAGCTTTCTCATCACTGCATTCTTTCTAACTCTTGATGCAAATAATTTATCTTTACAGAAACCGTATTTAGCTACTTGTAATTTGAAGAAAAATATGACCAAATTATCTTCCTCCAATCGTGTTTAAGTAGCAATTTATCGGCACCGTGCAAAAGGTGACTTGATTTGGAGTTAAATCAAAGCCCCCGTGTCTAAGTATGCCTTTTCTCTCCTAATTAATTCCAAAATTTATGCAAAACCAAACCCTAGAAAACCATTGATCTGTAAATGCTACAGCAATCAAGTTAGTTGCAATTAGCAGTACAGATGATTTCTTCAATGAATAAATTTATCCGGTATATTGTGTCATGAAGAGATTTTTCTCAATTTCATGGGTCTTAACACCGGACTTGAATCTAGGCTCTAAGCGGCAGTCAAGTCGCCAATAAATCGACGCCTGCTGTTGACTCTTATAATAGAGCCCTAAAATCGAAATCGAACAGAAGAAAACCAGATTTGCACTTATAATTTTGACTAAATTCTGAAAGAATGAATAGAACTCGTAATAATATGAATGAGAACGGAAGCGCTTACATTTCCGTGATCGGTGAAGAGATCGGAAAACAAACACCGGCGGCAGGTAGATGAGGCTGATTTGTTATCTGGAGATGAAGTCAATGGAATTTATAGAAAGACAGAATGCGTGTGAACGAGTGGTCGTTCGAAACCCTAAAATGAGAACTCTGAACTCTGAACCAAAACTATTTCAAGCCCAATATGTGGAATGGGCTTTGAAGTATCATGCAAAGTTACATATATGGTCCTTCAATTATTGTTTAACCTACAAGTTTAGTTTAAAGACATTTCTTTCTTTTAAAAATTTTTATAAAATAGTAATAAAGTTTTAAGAGTGATTTTACTTGGGTAGTTTAAATTTTGAATTAACTCCGACATAATAATTAAGTTTCAAAAGTGTTTTATTGTTATGAAATTTATCTTTTTTTTGTACAGGTTAGTAGGTTAACCTTCTTTTATTCATAATTTACATTAACTAAAAAAACCTGAATAATTAGTTTATAATATATATATTATCTAAAAACAGGTTAGGGCCATTCAAACAGGTTAGGTTATAAATGAATTATTTAGGTTATTTTAATTAATTTAAATTATAAATGAAAGAAGTCAAGCTGGTAACATGTGAAAACTAGGTAAATATCGTAATATTAGAACACTTTTGAAACTTGATTATTATTGTTAAGTAAATTCAAAGTTTAAAAGACCATGGTAAAACACTTTGAAAACTTAGTTATTATTCTTAAAAACATTTCCCCTTTGTTTTTTGCATAATTGATCTAAGTTACATATGAAGTTTGTGGAGAACACACTAGTTGCCATTTAATGAGAAAATATTATCCTATTGAAAAACTTTGCAAAACTCTATCTGAATAACGTGTGAATAAGATAAGATGTAGATAGTTGTACTTTTATACAGAAATAGAGTTATAACTCTTTTAAAGACATAGTTCTGAAAAGAGAATCATCATATTCAATTACAGCCCGGTGAATGAGAGTCACTTAAAACAATCTCCAACACTGTAAGTTGTTTACAAATTTTAAAAATTATTTGCCAGCACAAACGTGCTTCGTGGTGTTCGATTCATTTACCAAGAGAAACTACATTTCTAAGTAAGCTTCCTTATTATGTTGAAGGATGTTGGTAAGAAGTTAACGTTGATTTCAGAAGTTAAACATAGTAACCGGTAAAAGTAAATCCTCGTCCTACAATCTCTCCAGCACAATACCAAGCGAAACACTCCAGCCCAAAAAGAGCAGCAATCCCCATATCTTCGGTTTTAAGCTCATTCCTTGTTTTTACTAGTTGCTTCACATGATTAAACTCCTTCCAAAACGCATCATATCGGCTGGGAATGCTGATTCAAGGAATTAGATGTTATCTTTAAAGAGAGAAAAAAGCAAGTAGAAATGAATAATTGAAACTAGTTGTGGCAATTTCAACCCACTTATATAGAAATTGGTTAATGTGGGATGTTTAATTTCTAACAGGTCTAATGGGTTAAGCTAAAAAAAGAATGGGTCAAATGACTTGAGTGAGTAAAACAGATTAAAGTCTTTTGAAATGTATTCAAGTGCAAAAAACCTTCTAAATCGCTTTATTAAAAGATATTATGTAATAACATAGTTCTGAAATAATTAATCATAACATTATTTACTTTAAAAATTCTATAAGAAATAGTAAAAAAAAGTTTGTCAACCAGAACTTTACAAAAAATAACTCGTTACCCAATCTGCTCGACTCACCAATTTTCCACCCCTAAATGAAACTAGATCATTCATGAATAGGCCTAATTACAAGAAAGACTTCAATCTTTACTACAATCACTTTTATCTTTGTCAAATGCCAACAAGCAAGAAACACGAATCAATTTTCATTGAACACATTCATCTCTTTTACCCATTATAGAATCAAATTATTTATTTTACTAATACTCTTAAATCTTCTTTGCACGAAAATACAATGAACTTTGTCTTAGTTACCATTGTATTCAATGAACTTTTTATTTTAAAAAAAAATACAATCAACTTTCATAATCCTTCCATTGTATGCAATGTGAATTATGACAAAAAGTTCATTGTATATAATAGTAACCAAAAAACAGACATAGAAAAATGTTGTTTGCAACTTTGCATAAAATGGAAGGATTGTGAATGTTGATTGTATGGCTTTTAAGAAACAAGTTTGTTGTATACAATAGTAACTAAGACAAAGTTAATTTTATTTTCATGCAATTTGTCCTTAACTATGTGCCAATTCAAGCATTTAATTTATTTTGAGAAAAAGATTGTTCTTTTCAAATCTAAAACTCAATAAGATGGTTTTTGATAGTAGGTTATAATGATTATAACGTTATCTTGAAAGGTCATATCACAATAAGAATATATTTCTTGAGATTAAAATCTAAAAGGATCACCAAAAGGCCTTGGCTTAGCGGTATTGGAGTTTGGAAAAGGTGATCCCCAATCTTAAGGTTGTGGCTTAAAGTCCCTTAGTGGACATATGGTGTAGAATTAGGTGGGTGTGTGTGTGTTTAGCTTTTCAAAAAAAAAAAAACTAAAAAGATCAATGACTAAATCAGAATATCTTTTTTGAATGGATGAAGTAATAAACACACATTAAAGATGACTGAGGTTCCCAAGTAATAAAAGGCATCTCTTTCTTCAGCCAAATCACAAAACTAAATCATGTCATCATGAAGACAAAACTTTAAGGCAAGATTCCATTGACTTGACAAAACATGAGTTCACCAGAAATGTGAACGCATGTTATGGTTTGTTCTTGAAGTCAAGGTAAATTTTAATGTAACAGGTTCAATTAACAAACTTGACTACAAGTATAATTTCATATTTGTCCAACATCAAGAAAATGTGAGTTCAGGTATTGCAATAGTAGGTTACATAATTAACTGCTTATTCATACATATATAATGTATCGGTAAATAAATTGCTTAAAAATCCAAGTTGGGTTATGAGGGTACCGTCTAAAGTTTGCTTTTCTAGTTATTTATGCATATTCTAGAGAGAGTAAGTGAGTAACAATGTGGCAAACCTTGCAAGACGAGTGTAAAGCAGTTGATTTGACAATTGTTGACATTTTTCTACAGTTGGTGGATCCTGAATGTAGTTTTTGTTCTTCTCTAGTGTTTGCTTGTAGTAGGTGTTTCCATTCTTGGACCAAAACTTTGAGGCTTCAGCTGCCTTCGATCGTAACATATGCAACTTTGATACCATAATTTCTGCACTAAAAAGGTGCAAAAAGATCAAATGATTTGAAAACACTCAAAAAGAATTTAAATCTCAATAAGCTATAACCAATAAGAAATTAAGAATTAAGGATTCACAAAATGAGAATGACAACTTTCATTAATTCTAAGCAGATTTGTAATCAACAATTGAGAGCCATACATTTTATGGAGTTTGCTACATAGTTATATCTGAAGTCATTAGTAAATCATATTGAATCTTTCATTAAGATTAAGTGGCTCGATATCGACCATGGCAGAGCCATTGGGTGCACACTCAATATCGACCATGGCTACTCCTATATCGATCATGGCATTAACCGACCATGGCATATAGGCATGTGGCGTAGCCATGTGGTCAAATATATGTTAAGAGGGATATCTTCTCTGCGAGCCCAGTTGTTACTTTTTAGGTCAATGTAAACGATATAATCACTTGAAATACGAAAACCAACTGCAAAAAAGTAGTCTATGTTACAAAACGGCATCCCTGCCAAACATGCTCATAACCACAGTTTTTTGCTGCTTTCAGGACAGTTTCTTTGAGACAATTTCATGTTGTTATAGGTGGCTAACTGCAGGGTTTTGAAAACTACATCATTAGACAGCTTAACATTGGTGCATTCATCAGTCATTTACTTCTTCTCAAAAGATCGATTTTAACGATATCCACAAGTCATCAACTTGCAATTATCTAATATTGCATTTATATCTTAATTAAGAGTCCGAACTCCTAAGTTCAGTCAGTATTCATATTCCAAGTTGTTTATCGTGTTTATATCGTTTACTTTGACCTAATAACCACCTCATGTAAAGACATCCCACTTATCAATTATCATATATTCAAGTGAAGGTTATTCAACCTTGGTTTATACAACCAAACACAACTGTTAAATAAAAGCGTTCAACTTATAAAATTCTATAAGAATACTCAAACCTAAGAAACTACAGATGCTACTGGTAAAACCTAAACAAACTTCTGTATACTTCATATCAACATTAGCTACTCCAAATGCATGTGATTCATGATCGCATGGTGATCTAATTAACCTCATGGCTATGTGATGGGAAAATTTTGAGCGTCCACATAGTTCATATGTAAGGTCAATAAATATAGAACTAAATTCAAAATTAAAGAGTTCGAATTGCAATTACCGCCTATAATCATCAATTTTAAACCGTAAATAAAATTACTCAAGAAAAACTGAAACCGGAACGCTTCATCTAAGCTTCAAACTGTACGAATCAGATCAATCATACCACAAAATAAATCAGAAGAAATTATTATACAAATTATTTCAATACCAGCAAATTTCACCGTATCGTACTCAAACTTACGAGAGTTTCTAATTGAACATACATTAGTAAGGATAGACATGATGAACTACGAAAGATTGAAGCTATCACGTACCAATTAACGATCGATACAATGGCGTTCACCAACATATTCGGAGGCAATTCCCAAATTTAAAAAAAAAAACGCCGATACTTTTGCAAATTATGATACATTTTACTCAAACGATCATCCATCATAAATCAAAAGTGAAATTTTAAACTGAGCAATCACATTATTAATATGAAATCATAAGACATTCGATTTACCTTGTTCTAAATGCGGTACACAGTTACAGAGAGGAGGAGGGGGTGTGAGAACTGACAAGGGTTTTGAGCGTCCGTAGCTGAATATTATATACCAACAAGTTTCACCCTTGCTTTTTCGCTAAATGACGTCAAGGCCCCTAAATTTTCTTGTCCAAAAGTACGCTAATGCACACAAAGGTCTTTTTTTTTGTGTGTGTTTCACCTAACTATGTAAATTGTTAAGTCATGATTGTGGGTTTAAATCTTATGATAGAAATAAAGTGTAAATATAAGGGTAATGTAAGAGGAATGTTTTGTTTGTTTTTTTAAATAATGCCTTATTTTAAATAAACGTCTGTGGGTGCGCAGACGTTTATGATAAGCTTGTTTGTTTTTTTAAAGAAACGTCTGCACGCCCGCAGACGTTTCTAATAAGGTTGTTTGTTTTTTCGCAGACATAAGACCTTATTCTGTCTTATTTTTGCTTATTTTGAAAAGCTAAAATCTATAGCTTTTTTCGCAGACCTTCTCAATCTTAAGACCTTCCAAACCACATCTTCTCCTGAAGACATGAAATAAGACATAAGACATTTATGTATTCGAAAACAAACAACACCGAAGTGTGTGTATTCTGCTGTTAAAAATATACTTTTAAATTATAGTCGTTTGTGGATTTCACTAGATTCTTTAGAAATTGTATTTTAAGTCATATGAAATCTACGGCCTGTTCTCGAGTTAATATTTGGAAGGAAATGGAGGGGAAGGGAAGGAAACCATTAAGGATGTGTGTTCTCAAGTTTTTTTTAAGAGGGAATGGGAGGGGAAGGGAGGGGGAAGGAAGGGCAATTTTACCATTTTTACTTTTTAAAATCATCCTCCCACTTTTGGGATGATTGAGAGTGGGAGTTTTTTAAGCCTTCCCTTTCCTTCTCATCCCTTTCCTCCCCTCCCCTCCCCTCCCTGAAAAACTCGAGAACAGGCCGCTAGTGTTTGATTGACAAGTAAGTATCCCATTTTAAATGATAAGATTTCTTATAAGCCTTCATTAGTGATAGTCATCAGCAACACCTCTCAGTCATCGACATCCTATCGATAGTCTCCCTCCAACGACAACACCTCTCTCTCTCTCTCTCTCCATCGCAATAGCAAAGTACATAGGGGTGAGCATCTTAACCGAACCGCAACCGATAAAACCGTTAAAACCGAACCATTAAAACCGAACCAAATGAAAACCAACGGTTCGGTTTATAAATTTTCATTAACCGATAAATAGTGGGTCGGTTTCGGTTTTATACATGTAACCGAACCAATACCAAACCGAACCGATAAGGATTTATTATTTAATTATTTTATATATTTAACTATTAAAAAGTCAAAACAAAAGGAAATATAAAAGTTCAAATTTGGAGTTTATCCACAATGAACACTTGATTATTTCTTTAATGTGAGACTATTAAATATATTAAAAATGAATTCACAAGTTGTGAATTTGTGGAGGCCAAGAGTAGTGTAGCATTAGGCCCAAAATTATGGATTAAATATTGCTCTAGGATACCATTTTGTACTTTTATTATAAAAAATAATAAACTTAACAAGTCATAAAAAATAATCAGTTATTAGGCCCAATTTTGTGAATACCGCAAAACAATAAAAAAATATAACCCAAGCTCATATTCTGAAATAATGAAGTGTAACACCTTTTTTCTGATAATTTACAAACATATTTACATTACTAAATAATTAGTTGTTCCGAGTTTTGACAAAAACAATATTATACAAAGAGTAGTTTGGTATTCTCAAAACACATTTTTAGCGTTTTTCTTATACAAAGATCGGAGCCATCCAACAAGTCAAGCAACTGGGGCCTTTCCCTTGCTCGTACCAGCGTCATCTGCAAAACAATGCACTGAGCGTAAGCTAAACTTAGTGAGCATACTACTGAAATAAATACATAAAACATGCATTACAAGGTCTCCCTGTAGAGTGTATCATCCCGGCAGCATTACCTGCAATAGCAATGTAATACTGTTCTAGTACACGGTTACACCGCCTGTGCAACCGCTTATCTAATACTGTTCTGGTCCACAATTGCCCCAAAGGTAATCGTGTATTCTGTCTCTAATCTGATATTTATAGTATAGCTGAACGATACTATCACATAATAACTATAACAATAATAGTATCACATGCTGCACATCAAATTACTTAACTATTACTTGCTAAATGTGGATAAGTAAACTCACCTCACAATTTGGTTTGGTGATATCCTGGTAAGTGTCGACTTCTAACTTGATTGCTTCCATATACAAATAAATAAACTAAGCATTACAGATTGTACAATCTGATTTGGGAATGGACATACACGCCCGTGTAGGGATACACGGGCCGTGTACTTTGAATACTACATGGCCAAGGCTAGCTACATGGCCAGTGTTGGTCACTGCTACTACACGGGTCGTGTACCGAACACGGGTCGTGTCTATCACATGCTACACGGTCATGTAAGGCTACATGGCCTAGCACCGCCTTAGGTTGCTACACGGGCCGTGTACCGTTACACGGGCCGTGTTCTTTATACACGGGCTAGCTACACGGCCTTCTTAAGGCTACACGGGCCGTGTAGCTACCGACTCAGCAGACTCTGTTTCTGCACAGACGCTGTTCTTGGCCAAAATTCATACCAAACTTGTTTTTAACAGTTTGAAGGTGTTTTCCTACACCCTCTATGCTGCTAAACAACACTTGAACTAACATAAAACATAAATAGCAATCTTTGATCATTGATTCAACCAATTGAACCAAGATAGACTCACTTAAACTAAGATTTGGCTATAGCAATCATACCTTGTTGTTACTAGGATTATTAGTATGCTAAAACCACTCTTCTATGTCTGCTAATTCCTTGCTCCAGATGATGCCCACGATTGTAGCTGTGTTCTTGAGTTTGTCTGCTAGAAATATGGCTTATATTGACTTATTAAAGTCAATATATGTCTATATATATACTAGTTTACCTAAATGACCATTCAGTCCCTACACTTATTTAACTTTTTAATTTAACAGTTTTAACCCCTCTAATTTATTAAACATCTCCTATTTAACTTTGAGGAATTCTCGACCATACTGGACTAATTAAATAAGGTAAATAAATAATTATTGTATATGAAGGTAAAGGCTGTTAATAGATCAGAGTTATCAGAAGAATTATCATATATTCTTAGCACCTGTCGTGTATTATATTTCAGAAAGTGTTTATCAGATGGGTCTGCAATCGTACTGTTGGAAATTTTTAGTAATAATGATAAACTGTATTATGAGGAAGAGTTTACAACGATTTTGAAAATATGAGGTTTTACTCAATAGTCAGATTAAACTAGTCAAGAGGCAGTAAAAGTATATAAAAGGTTCAGATTACATATAGAAGCCTGAACAGATTATGATGAGTAATTTCCAGAACTCTTCGGCAGTTGATTTCGGGGACGAAATCATTTCAAGTGGGGAAGAGTTGTAACACCCAGAATTTTATTTATAAGTTAAAATGAGAAAGTGTATAAAGTAATATGCGAGTTATAAATGGATATACATGATAAGATGTGGTTTTAAACTAGAGGGGCTAAAACCGTCAATTTATAAGTTGTTTAAGTGCAGGGACCTGTTGTGTCAATAGATGAAAGTATATATATATATATATATATATATATATATATATATATATATCACCACCTTTGACTATAGAAGTCAAAGGTTCACATATTCTTTTCTCTGCAAACTCACAAGAACCTTCACCAGCCCCTAGCTTCTTCATTTTCTTTGAACAACTCAGTAGAACAAGCAGCTCTAGCAAGATCATAGCAACTATATGCACTTAAGGTAAGAACTTTCATCATCTTTTGAAGGTTTATGGGTTTTAAGAAGATTCAATGGTGAATCAAGGATTTGAGCTTGTTAATGTTATTATTACTGGTTTAGAAGTTGTTTGGGATGTAGGAAAACATCCCAGTAGCGTTTTCATGTATTAAAATTATGTTTTTGGTGGAGTTTTGGCCGGAACAGCATGTAAGTCGGTAAAACTGCTGCTGCCAGTTGAAGGGCACGGGCGTGCCCCTCATGATCCAACCGTGCCCCAGGGCGTACCTGCAAGGCACGGGCGTGACCCAAAAGGGTACGGGCGTACCCTGTTCTAGAAAGGCCCAGATTGTGCCTTGAGACCACAGGAGTACATGGCTTTAGGCACGGGGGTACCCGGGTAGGAGGCACGGGCGTGCCTAGTGCTGTGTTCAGTTATTAAGTTCAGCAGAATTTATTATTGATATATTTATTTGGTATTATTTCATGTAGAGACTTGTCTATGGCGTGTTCACTAGAATATTATCAATTGTGGACTGGTATACAAACATTATTGATTATAAGGTGAGTCTTCTAGACTTCACTTCATATATGTAGCATGTATGCTATTATATCAGATTACTAACATGTCATGTTATTCATATGTGTGTATAAGCTTGCTGCTTTGTGCAGTAAGTCTCAGAGGTGGGGTGCTTCCTGCTAAGTCCAGTAAGGCTCAATTATGGTACAGTACTGTGACCTATGTTGCTGCCCTGGGTCTAGAACCAGAGGCTAGCATTGTTTGCCAGACATACGTGTATTATCTTCATATGATTTTATACGTGGGTTTATATGATGTTTAGTCCGGTTTACTCACTAAGCTCTCATAGCTTATCGGATACTATTTTTAAAATGTTTTGCAGGTTTTATCAAAGGCAAAGGCAAAGCTCCGGTTTGACTTCCAATTGTTAAACTCTTTGAAATTAACGCCTGGTTTGTAAATATCAAGTTTTTGGTACCAAACTTATGACAGTATTTATGTGAGTATCTATTGATACGTAAGGTTTTGAAACAAATATTGTTTCCGCTTTTATGATAAACCTTGAGATGCGAACACTTATAGGTGTTTGATCTTAATATTTTAAATTTGGTTTTTGGGGCGTTACATGAAGCCTACTAAGTTTGACCTAACTTAATATAATGGTTAACCGATAAAACCGATAACAGAAACCGAACCGTTATCACAAACCGATAACCGCCCCATTAGAAACCGATACCCATCGGTTTGAAAAAACACTTAACCGATATTATCGGTTATGGTTCGGTTTGAGGTCAAAACCGACCCATGCTCAGTCCTAAAAGTACATATCTCTCTCTCTATCAAGTTTTGTAGAGGTGACAACAAGTTTATTAGTTATATGCTTCTTTTTTGGCTTAGTGTTGTTTTGAGTTTTAAGCTAGAAATTATTGAATCGATCTAAGTAAAGGAAAGAAAATCAGGAAATTACAACTCCATTATTTTGGCTAGAAATTACAGAATCCATTTGAATTGAGTGACACACATGTTGATTTTTGGCTTTTTATTTGGATTTGTGGGGGAAATTTTCTACATATCAACACTTACATCCATTATAATTGTTGTACTACTTGGCTACTTAGTATTGTATGGTATTTTTGTCTTGAAATATATTCACTACTTTTTTTTAATATTTTTTTACTACAGGTGATCAATTTAACAATATAAATATAATTATTTTATATTACTAAATCAACATAAAGAAATAATCAATACTTTTAGAATTATTGGTGATTGATTTAACAACAAAGAGATAATATTTTATATAATTGATTTAACACAAAGAAGGAAGCGGTACTTTTACTAATATCGGTGACCGATTTAACAACACAAAGATAATATATTTTTATTTCTCATTTAACACAAAGTTGAAATCAGTAGTTACGAATATTGGTGACTAAAATAACAGCATAAAGATAATATTTCTATTCTTGATTTAATACAAAGAGGAAATCATTACTTTTACAAATATCGGTGACCGATTTAATAATACAAAGATAACTTTTCTATTACGCATTTAACACGAAGTGAGAATCATTAATTTTACGATTACCGGTGACCCCGTTTGATAATAATATTTCTATTCTTGATTTAATACAAAGAGGAAATTATTACTTTTACAAATTCCGGTGACCGATTTAACAATGCAAAGATAAATTTTCTATTACGGATTTAACACAAAGAGAGAATCATTACTTTTACGATTATCGGTGACCAGTTTGACAACACAAACATAATATTTCTATTCCTAACACAAAGAGTAAATTATTACTTTTACAAATATCGGTGACCGATTTAACAATACAAAGATAAATTTTCTATTATGGATTTAACACAAAGAAAGAATCATTACTTTTACAATTATCGTTGACTAGTTTGACAACACAAAGATAACATTTCTATTCCTGATTTAACACAAAGAGAAAATCGTTACTTTTACACATATTAGTGACCGATTTAACAACACAACGATAATATATTTTTATTTCTCATTTAACACAAAGTAAAAATCAATACTTACGAATATGAATATTGGTGACTGAAATAACAAAACAAATATAATATTTCTATTCCTGATTTAACACAGAGATAAAATCATTCCTTTTACGAATATTTGTGACCGATTTAACAACACAAAAATAATTTTTCTATTACGGATTTAACAAAAGAAAGAATCATTACTTTTACGATTATCGATGACCACTTTGACGACACAAAGATAATATTTCTATTTCTGATTTAACACAAAGAGGAAATCGTTAATTTTACTAATATCAGTGACCGATTTAACAACACAATCATGATATATTTTTATTTCTCATTTAACACAAAGTGGAAATCAATACTTACAAATATTTGTGACTGAAATAACAACAAAGAGATAATATTTATATCTTGATTTAACACAAGGAGGAAATTATTACTTTTACGAATATCGATGACCGATTTAATAACACAAAGATAAATTTTCTATTACGAATTTAACACAAAGAGAGAATCATTACTTTTACCATTATCGGTGATCGGTTTGACAACACAAATATAATATTTCTATTCCTGATTTAGCTAAAAAATCATTACTTTTACGAATATCGGTGACCTATTTAACAACACAAAGATAAATTTTCTATTACGGATTTAACACATAGAGAGAATCATTACTTTTACGATTACCGGTGACCGGTTTGACAACACAGAGATAATATATCTATTCCCGATTTAACACAAAAAGGAAATCATTACTTTTACGAATATCGGCGACCGATTTGACAACACAAAAATAAATTTTCTATTACACATTTAACACAAAGCTAGACTCATTACTTTTACGATTATCGGTGATCGGTTTGACAACACAAAGATAATTCTTCTAAACTAATTTAACACAAAGAGATAGTCAGTACCTTTACGGATATTGTTGACCAATTTAACAAAATCAATATAATATTTTCTATTATTGATTTAACATAAAGAGGGAATGGTTACTTTTACAAATACTTGTGGCCGATTTATCAACACAAAGATAATATATTTTTATTTCTCATCTAACACAAAGTGAAAATCAGTACTTATGAATATTGTTGACCGAAATAACAACACAAAGATAATATTACTATTCCTGATTTAACACAAAGAGAAAATCGTTACTTTTACGAATATCGTTGGCCGATTTAACAACACAAAGATAAATTTTCTATTACGCATTTAACACAAAGAGAGAATCAATACTTTTATGATTATCCGTGACCAGTTTGCTAATACAAAGATAATATTTCTATATATGATTTAACACAAAAAGGAAATCATTAGTTTTACAATTATTGGTGACTGATTTAATAACACAAAGATAAATTTTCTATTACAGATTGAACACAAAGAGAGAATCATTAGTTTTACGAATATCGTTGACCGGTTTGACAACACATAGATAATATTTCTATTCATGATTTAACACAAAGAGAAAATCGTTACTTCTACGAATATCGGCGACTGATTTAACAACACAAAGATAAATTTTCTATTACGGATTTAACACATTGAGAGAATTATTACTTTTAGGATTATTGTTGACCTGTTTTAACAAAACAAAGATAATTCTTCTAAACTGATTTAACACATAAAAAATAATCGGTACCTTTACAAATATTGTTGACCGATTTAACAAAACCAATATAATATTTTCTATTACTGATTTAACATAAAGAGGGAATGGGTACTTTTACGAATATTGCTGGCCAATTTAACAACACAAAGATAAAATTTTCTATTACTGTTTTAATACAATGAGAAATCAATATTTTTTCGAATATCAACGACCAATTTAATAACACGAAGATAATATTTTCCATTACTGATTTAACATAAAGAGATAATCAATAACTTTACTAATGATGGTGATCGATTTAACGACACAAAGATAATATTTACACATAGTGGGAATCAATTTTGGGGTTTGGTTCACCAAAACATATCCAACTTCTCACGTTTTGATATTGTGTGTATCGAACTTAAAAAAAATTATATTTTGTGTATCAAACATTTAATTTGTCGATATTGTGTGTATTAAACTTTATATTGTACCATACTAAACTTATAATTAAATTTTTTTTCCTTTTATGCAACCAAAATACATACAATAACAAAAAATTAAAAGTTTGATACACACAATAGAAACTTTTAATGTTCGATACACGTAATAGCGAAACGTGAAAAGTTAGATATATTTTGATGAACTAAACCATCATTTTTTCTCAAATATCGGTGACCGATTTAACAACACAAAGATTATATTTTCTATTATTGAATTAACACAGAGAGATAATCCATACTATTACGAATATTGGTGATTGATTTAACAACACAGAAAATATTTTCTATTACTAATTTAACATAAGAGAGAATCAGTAAGTTTACCGATATCTTTGATCAATTTTACACTTATTATTTTCACCCTAAGTAAGGCTTATTCTTTTAGCCCGAATCAAAACCTGCGTAAAACATCAATCCACAATTACCTTATGATTTTTGAATACCCGTATGTCGCTTAAACAACTACTAATCGAAACATTAGATACCGAGTTAGATAGAGTATAAGACTTGTCAAAACCTTTACGATTTCACATTCTTTTTATTTTCTTAAAACACGAAGAAGTTAAAACACGAATGTTATCAAAATCATGGGAGTCTTTATGTACATTGATCCATAGTCTAAATTTCAATGCTTTTGAAGTACGAAAATCTCTTATGGGTTTTAATTGATACGTTACTTACGTTTTTATCAATCCATGATCATCATCACGTACAAAGATGATGATACTATAGAGACCGACTATATGCCATCACGAAATGGCAATGCCAAGTTTTTTGATGGTGTTAAAGCCGCTTTTAAAAACCGTGCCAAAGAATTTGAAGCGTATACTAAAAAGTGCTTGTGGTTCTTTACACATTTAAAATTTTTAACTTGAATACGTACGCATATGTACAATGTTAATCCATTCTTAATACCAATTGCAATTCGTTAAAAGAAAAATATTGATTTGCACAATTATAACTTTGAAAGGAAAATGTTCCATGATCTGATCTTCTTCTAGAAACCATTCTTAATACCAATTCCTTGACGTTAACCACTCCGGTGCTCCACCTAATGTCGGCGACACAAAGTTCACCACTTTCATACCTTAAAAGGTTGGAAATGGATTTATGATATGTTGTTGCTGTTAGAACAGATAACTGGATTTATTCTACAATCGTGATCTTCACTTTCCAAATTCGATATTTTGATCATTTGTGTCTGTGTAACACAAAATCTGATTTGGGATAATTGTAAAAGTATCAATCTTGTTCTTGGCACATAATAAGATCTTCAAAAAACTTGAGAGAATGTGGAGCGTATTTTTCATAAATGTGTGTCTCAAAACCATCGGTTTGAAATCATAAAACTGCCAAAACGGGGGTTACAAGCTTTGATTATTTGTAATGAAAACCCTCTAAAATCGAGAATATTCATAACAAACCTTCTACTATAATATAATTATGGGCTGGGGCGAGCCCCACACCCCGTCAGCGGGACCCCCGTTTTTGGTTCAGGGGGCGTTGCCCCTTAAATTTTACTAGGATCAACCTAGATTAATACAAGTGTGTACTCCACACTATCTATACTCGTTTTTTCTAAAACAATCACATCATGCCAGGGGCGGACCCAAGTGTTGTTGAATGGGGTCACGTGACACCATCCAATTTTGTACACGTAGTGTAAATTTCGATCTCGCGTGGTGTAAATTTCAATTTTTTCGAGACGGTGCTACCATCCATTTCAAATTTTAGGTTCGGTGCTACCATACATTTCAAATCCTGAATCCACCCTTGCATCATGCTACCCATATTGTAATACACTTGTCATGTGAAACATGTCCATTTCATTGTTTGAAAATTTCAAATTTATGACCATGCGTTCACTTGGAAAAACATTTGCAAAATAACACATTAACTTGGAAATGCATATGCAAAAAAACAACACAAAATTGAACACATATTACAAAATCATCATTAACAATGGATAATATATGCACTTTCTACTTGGTGGATATAAGATTAAAACTCAACATCTTTTGAATTTTGTAGCAAAAATTGTTTAACCGTGTATACGGGAACCAACTTTATAGACTCTTAAATCCATCTTCAAACATATGAGCTCACACAATGGTAACTCGCGTTTCACCAATTCGGTTGGAAAGAGCGAAAGTAGATGAACCACATGCAAATTTAGCGTCAAGGTTTTTACGTCTGAATTCCAAGAATAACATTACATGATCATAATCTTTCATCTCTTCGAAAAAAGTTCTTTGACAAAGAACCAACGTTTCTAGAACCGGAAGATCGGCCTCTTCTTTTTGTAGTCTTGGAAACTTAATAAATCCCTACTCTGACATTCTGAGTTTAGGAGTGTTAGGCTGCGTTTACTTTCAGAAAAATCCTTCATTTTTCCAGAAAAATTTTTCTAAGAAAATTGAAAATCAGAAAACATGTTTATTACACATTTTTTCAGAAAACTCCCTCACTTTTTCACATTTTATTTTTCCAAACTTTCATACTTTTTCAAACAACTTTTCAAAGAAAACACTTCAACCAAACATGTTTTTCATTTTTTTTCTGAAAAAAGAAAACTACACCCTTTCATATAAACACGTTTTCTATTTTTTTTTTCAGAAAATAAAAACTCCACCATTTTTCACAGAAAAACAGAAAACGAAAAACAGAAAATTTTTCTCCTGCTAAACGCAACCTTAAGTTTGCATACACTCATGGTATATGATGTATTTAAAGCCTTTATATATAATTTATTTTCAGCTGTGTGTATATGAGAATTGATTAAAGCGAGTTTCTTTAAATTTGGAAACCCGCGAAAGAGATCAACACAGTCAATAATCGTGTTTTTTTAAATGTAAATGTTAAGACAAATCAATGACCCAACCTTGGGCCTAGAAAAAATCATTGAATTATATTTTTCATTTCTAGTTTCAAAGTAGAAAGTGATTTTGTTATTCCGTTTAAGGAAAAGACCATAGAATGTTTTTCATCCTTCTTATAACTGTAGCCTCAAATTCTTTGATATTGATATCGCCAAATTTAGATATATATTTTAAGCGATATCTGTTTTATTTTAGCCTGTTATTGTTCGTAAATAAGTAAAAGACACTTAATTATCTTTATTTAGTGAATTACAGGTTAAAAAGGCGGATGATGGAAAGTTTTGAGCAAAAACCAGAAAAACTGAAGAAAATAAGAAAAGCTGTCCGCGACGACACACCTTCACTGTTTTGATTATATCTCACTCATACGAACTCGGATTGAGGTGATTCAAAAGGCCACGGAAACTAGACTCAGAGGGCTACAAAATCACTTTTATGGTCAAAGGCTGAAAAAGCGATGTCGCGGCGCGACACCTTCAAGAATCGCGGCGCGACGGAGCTGTTCAAGATAAGGTCAAAAAGCTCGCCACGTGTCGTAGCGGCGCGACGCATCAGATCACGTCAGAATTCAATTTTTAAAAGAGTTTTGGATCGCGTCAGACCCACCCGTCACGACGCGACACTTACCCGTCGCGGCGCGACGCCCCTGTTTTCAATTTTCTATATAAACGAATATCTAGATCGATTTTGGGAGGAACCACCCAACTTATACTACCCAAATACTTCCAAATCACGTCTAAAAGTCATTCCAGGAGATGTGGAGCTTAATTTAAAGGATTGGAGCTTATTTTGAAGATTAAAGTGGCTAGGATGCTTGCTTATTACGGTTTTATCATTCTTTTCTTTGTTCTCATGTTTATTTATGATTTCCAGAAGCTGGATATGACTGTTATTGGTTAGTTTTCTTCTTTTCCTCCCTAGAGGAGATGAAACTTTGTAAATATGTTTGATTTCTATTGATTAGAACATGTTTTGATCTCATAATTTGTCTTATAAGCTCATCAATGATTCATATGTGTTAAAGATCTGTTTTTTGATTATTTACATTCTGAGATATAAAAATTAGAGGACCAATATATTTTTATAGCTTTTATCATGATTAATTAGGATCAATAGTTAATCTTGACTAGTGATTGATCATATCCTAGGCTTAGATAATCAAGAATGGAACTTTAATGTGTATGCTTGACATGTAATGACCTTTATTTGTCAATTTAACAATTTAATAACCAAAATAATTGTTAAAGGTTGAGTCTTGTTTGGCACGAACTTAAACGCGTCTAATTATGTATTTAAACGATTTCTTGACCATATAATTGAATAAATGCATGATTATAAGGCTAGAACTCGGACCAAGAGTTTATCCATTATAGAAATCGGTATGAGATGAAACAAATGTTCATTGCACGATTAATTGGAAATTAAATGTTTAAAAAAAGTAGAAATCGAATCTAGGGGGGAAAGCTTTAATTTGATAAGTTTAATCCATAAAAATCTTTGCTTTTGTTGTTCTTGGTTTGCTTTTGAGCGTTTTCTAGTGTTAGGAGTGATTTTAGATAATAAAGTTTGAATCTTTATTGATAAGATTCTAAATTCCCCCTTTTAGCTGCTTTTATTAGTTTAATATTTAATTAGTAGAGTTATATTTAAAATCATACTCGTTCCCCTTGTGTTCGACACCCGTACTTATTTACTATACTACGATACGATTAGGTTCTCTTGCCTATTTGTGTTGTAGTCGTGCTAAATAACTCGGATTTTATAAATTTAAAACTAGTATGCTACACACACATCAATATCATATGAGAAAACATAAATAAATACCTTATTTACGATATGATCATAGTCATGTTGTGGTCAAGCTTCTTTAAAAAACTTATCAAATACCTAAAACCATGTTCTAAGTTCGTAAGTTTCAACTTTTCGAGCAACTTTCAAGAATGCAACCATTCTTTAAATAATTTTGACGTTTGAACAACCTTTTAGGTTTTGAAAAATGAAATAATGTTAACTCTAAGTGTTTCGGGCAAATGTTCAATTACACTCTTCACATCTAGTACTAGTGGTATCAGGGTATTTTAGGTTTGATGTTACTCGTGATTTAAATCATGAGTTCAAGTTCTGTCATGAACAAATTTCAGGTAGATTTTACCGTTCTAACAAAATTTTAGTACTCTATTTGTATGAACTATTTTGTTCAATCCACTGTTCATATTTTCTCAAGTAAACAAACACGACATGAGACCGTTTCTTTAAGTTTTGTAAGAGTAAATTAATTTTGTATGTTTGATCAATAATACATGAATTATGATTGTCATTTTTAAAAAATTAAATCTATATATTTTTACTTTTATCCATAACGAGGGTTGTTGTGGCTATCATTTCCATAAACATTTAATCTATACTATATTATAAAGCATTTAGATGTTTTGCTTAAACTCTTAATTTTAAGTGTTTTGAAATTACTAAATTACCCCTTATATATATACTAAATGGAAACTATTAAATAAAGAAACTAATAAATAAAGTAACTATTAAATAGAGTTAATAAGATTCTTATTTTCATTTTAATAATTAAACATTTCATATTTACAAAAATCAAGTCAAAACAAACTAACTTAATTATTTAAAAATATTTTCATAACCAAATATTTCATTTTAAATATTCTATAATGTAATAAATATTGTGACATAATTATTAGAAAATCCGTATAAGTAGAAATCATAAAATAACCTATAATCAGAATTTATAAATATATATTTTTAATTTTTTAAATAGCTAACATAATCAATAGTTTACTAATTTAACGCTCTATATTTTGATGTAGTTTATCTTATTGTATAAGTAGAGATCTTTTTTTTTATTTTATCGTTCTCAAAATTTATTTTAAAAATAATAAAAAAATTCATTGAGAATAGAAAAATAAAGAAAATAAACACGTTATCAAAAGAAAATTATTCGTTATAATCGTGTTGCATGAATACCGAAAACGGATAAATTATCGAGTAAAAATTATTTTGATACCGCCGCATTACGCGATACTGTGCTAGTAAAAATATAAAACCTAAACCAAAATTCTGGAGGACGCAAAACTGCAAAAGGCAAAATAAATACATTGCTGGAGAACCGAGCCCTATTAAAAAAGAGTAGTGTAATTTAGCAGAAGAAAAAACTCAAAAGTTGTTGCTTGTTCAAAGCACATTCAAGCGGGAGGAAAAATGGCGGACGACGATTCTTCGTCGGAGGATATCGCTTCTGAAACCACGGCGAGCTTCTTTAGCGACATAAAGAGTAACGATTCTTCTTTTTCATCTTCTTTGTTTGCATATTCGCTGCTGCTACTGCTTTTTTTGGGGGATCATTTTAGGGCTAATATTTTTTATTTATTAGAATTTATATATGTTTTTCTTTAATATTTTAAAGGTGAGTTTTGAAGTTCGCATATGGAATGTATCTGGCTTTTAGGGCTCTGTAGACCATTTATCTCTCTCTCTCTAAATATATATATATATATATATATATATATATATATATATATATATATATATATATATGTATCTTATATGGCTGCATGGCATTAGAGCTTTGAGTATAATGTTGAAGTCTGCCTACATAGATAACACCTTTCAACATCTTGATACCGTCGAGTGTTTACCCCGCTGGTAGCTTAGCAACATCTTGTACTCTTGCCTGCCTTTCTTCTTCTATTTATTTAGAGTTTACTTCTTTAAAATGTATCTAACTATACCCAATTGTTTATGTGTGTATCCATCTTTCAAAAGTTTTATTACGTGTACCAAACTTTCAATATGTTATTGTGTGTATTAAACTTTGTATTGTATTTACTAAACTTATACTTTTTTTTACGTCTTTATGTAATCAAAATACATACAATAACAACAAATTAAAAGTTCAATACACATAATAACACTTTTGAAAGTTAGATATACAAAATAACGATTAGGGTATAGATTAATAGACTAGAAGCAAATAAGAAGCTTTTACTCCTTACAATTACAAAAGCAATTCATAATATATAGTTATAAGAACTGGAATTAATTTGCTTTGGCTTTGTTTTTCTTGTGTAGGTATATATGCATTTTTGGAGAAGACCATCTCTCTTGAAGTCGAATCCTCGGACACCATCGGCGAAGTGAAAGTCAAGATCCGGGCTAAGGAAGGTATTCCCGTTGACGAGCAGGTGCTCATCTTTAACAAAATGGTTCTTGATGACACCAACATCATTGCGGATTTCGACATCGAAAACTACTCCACCCTCAAACTAATGCGTAAGTCAAGGGGATTGATGCAGATATTCGTCAAGATCCCCAAAATGATGAAGACCACCTCACTGGAAGTCAAACCCTCGGACACGATCAGCGATGTGAAAACCAAGATTTGGGATAAGGAAGGTATTCCCATTGACGAGCGGCGCTCATCTTCAACCAAACAGTCCTTGAGGACAGCGGTACCCTTGTTGACTTCGAGCTCAAAAAGGACTCCACCCTCAAACTTATGTTTAAATCAAGGGGATTGATGACAATACTTGTCAAAGACTTGGTCACCTCTAGAACAAATACATTCATCTCCGTGATGGTCAAACCTACAGACACCATCAGCAACGTTTTAGACAAACTCGAACTTCTTATACACAATATTCCGCGTGACAAGCTGGTCTTGATCTTCAATGACATGGTTCTCGAGGAGACTAGTACCCTAGCCGACTTCAACATTGACATTGGATTCACCCTTACACTTAAGCGTAAATCAAGTGGATTGGTTCTCGAGGAGACTAGTACCCTAGCCGACGTCAAAAAGCATGACGGAAATACAATCTTTGTGCAAGCTAAACCTTTAAGTACCGTCGACAAGCTGAAAGCCAGGATCGGGGAAATGGAAGGTCTTCCCTCGTGCAACCAGTTACTCCTCTTCAATGGAAAGGGACTCCAGAATGGCCGTACTCTTGCCGACTACAACATATGCGAGGGATCCATCACCGACCATATGCTTCAACTAAGGGGTTCATGAACATATGAGAACGACAAACATGTTGAACGTGAGAATTTAACCTCCTTGAAATTCACATAAACACAAAATGAAATTGGCATCGCATGTGAATTTCAGGGTGTTTTTAAGGCCTCAGCATATTTGAAGTTCTCAAGTTCTTGACATATATATGTATGTGGTTTTAACATTTTTATGGTATCATGTTATGTAATCAACGCAAAGGTCTTTATGTTTTTGCTTTATGAATTTCGGTTTTAAAGTGCCAGTTCTTAGCAATTGTCAAACGTCGTAGCATTATTTTACAAACTGAATCGATCATTAAATTTGTTCTTCTATCTGTTCTACCGATCGGATCGGTCCTAAAACCGGATAACATGGGCGTCTGGTGGATTTATAAGATCCTGTGCGAAGAAAAAAAATGGGTCCCTTTTACAGACACATATATAAACAAAATTTACTTATACTACGATATTTGTTATTTTCATAATTAAAACAAAAGAATAGTAGTAAAATAGTATCTTACATAGTTACATTTTTTTTGAATGACTAAATATACACTCCCTAACTTAATCCTAAATCTTACATAGTTACATGAAATCAACTCTTGTAAAATTATAAGCAAAGCTATGAATCAACTCTTGTAAAATTATAAGCAATTCATTAATTTTCGTGACATTATGGACCATAAGCAAGACTTTAATAACTTAAGTTTTAAGAAATTTGTTTATGAAAATGTATACGTTAATATAATAACCTACAAGACTTTAAATGTAATAATTGCATTAAGCAAACAATTGACTTGTGATAGATATTTTAACACAATATTGTTAGGTTTAATAATTTCACCGTGTAAAAATATGTCAAACAACTTCAATTTCATATAAAGTTCATTTGTATCAATCAATCATACTTAAGTGTACTTAAACGCAACTACACTATGACTTATGATCTTTTGTCCCCGATATGTATTTTTTAAGCTTATAGAATAATTATTTTTAGATATGAGCTTCCTAGTATTCTATTTTAATAAATGAACTTTAAAAAATTATAACATTATATATATAATGTATGTATATAAAAATTTGGGCCCTGTTAAACGTGGGCCCTATGCAATCGTAACTCCTCTCACTTAAAGACACTCGATCTTACCGGATAATGTTATAATTATTAAAAAAAGAGTATATAAAACATAGAAAAAAGATTAAAACATTTCAAGCATATACAAGCAAAAACATATATAAACAAATAAGAGAATGTTTATTTCAGAATCGTTCTTATTGCGAAAACTATTAAATTAAATCATAGCTATATAATTAACAATATAAACTATTTAATAATTAACAGACTATATTATTTTCAAGTTCTATAGCTACAATTTTGATCATATAACTTTAAAGAAAATATAATATAAACTATATTTTCTAAGATTGTCATTGGCAAATCCTAGGTAATTATATACTAACTAGTATTGTAACCATGCAAAGCAGCGGTTACGAATTTGTGAGGGATCCATCATCGACCATATGCTTCAACTAAGGGGTTCATGAACATATGAGAACGACAACCATGTTGAACGTGAGAATTTAACCTCCTTGAAGTTCACATAAACACAAATGAAATTGGCGTCACATGTGAATTTTTGGGTGTTTTTAAGGCCTCGACATATTTGAGGTTCTCAAGTTCTTGACCTATATGTACGTGGTTTTAACATTTTTATGGTATCATGTTATGTAATCAACGCGAAGGTCTTTATGTATTGGCTCCACTATCTTGATTTTCGGTTTTAAAGTGTCCGTTCTTAACAATTGTCTAACGTCGTAGCATTATTTTGTAAACCAGACCGGTTATCAAATTGGTTCTTCTATCGGTTCCATCAGTCCTAAGAACCATATAATATTATCATTATCAAAATTAAGTATATAAAAACATAGAAAAAAAATAGAAACATTTAAATAATATACAAGCAAAAACATATATAAACAAATAGTGGATGTTAATTTTAAAAACATTCTTATTAAAAAAACATAAAAATCAACTTGACTCTTAATTAAATTAAATCAATGACTATAATAGTAATAACTTATTAGTGAGCTATCATTAATACTTATTAATGACCCATTAATAAGGTATTTTAAAAAATCAAGCCTTATTAAATAATGACTAATTTTACAGAATAGTTACCAAGTTTGAAAAGCTTTTTACCAAGATCACTCACCCTATTTTTTCAAATTATAAAATAACCCATGAGTAACCTTTATATAACACCTTTTAAACTTGTTATTATTTTATAAAATAATCCTTTTAAAATACCTAAATCCATATTATTTCCTGGTATAATTTCAAATTTTACAACCCCATTGATTTCATAAAGAAGACTAAATTATATCTTTTGTAAATCATTCTTAGATTTAGATGAGTGATTCATATCAGTTATCTGTCGCTCCATATACAAAAACCAATCCAAAATCTTCACGTAATTACAAATATTCTTATAATATTAATAAAAAATAATATGAATAAAATCAATTAGATGATTATATCTATTAGTTTAGATAAATTTTAATTATCAATTACGAGTATCAATTTTAATAAAATTAAAATCTAATTTAACTTTTATTGGTTAAAATTATTGTTAAATAACGTGAAGATTATATGAGATTTAATTTCTTACTCTAAAAAAAAAAACTCCTACCGGTATCATTTATTTTTATTTTATAACTATTTAAACTTTTTGAAACATGACATATAGTTTTTATCTCATTTATTTTGCGTCTTATAATTATTTTAATATTTACTATTTTTAAAATGTTTATTACACAGACATCTAATTTAATATAGAGGGGTAATAAATCATCTTAATATTTCTTTCTACTTATCTTCCTAATCATAAGATCAATACAAGTGTCAAAATCAATAGATGATGTGATGAAAGAGAATTAGTGGGCCTCACATATCATCTTATGATGAGTAAGAGAGTGAAGTAGAAGGAAAAAGTTAAAGGATATATTATTTTTCTTTAGTATAATATTATATTTATAACTTTGTTAGGTTCATAAAGCATTCAATGTAATATTAAATCTACAAAAAAAAAATTTTATTTACATTTACAAAACAATGAGAATCATGCAAAAATAATCCAGTTCTTTAAAATTGTGTATTCTGAAATCAACATTTACACAAAAATCAGAAATTCAATTTCAAAACTATTTCAATGGGTGTTGTAACATACAGTTATGTATTAGAAAAGGTATCATAATTCCAAAACTATACAAATGTCAATTAAATTTTCTTTACAGTTAATATTATCTTATGTTAGGTTAAATATAATTTGTTATGTTTTCTTACAAATATGAGAGTGTGTCTTTTATTTTAATTCAAGAATATGCCTATTTATAGATCTTACTCTAATGTTTATAAAAAACATAATAGATCTGAGAGAATAACCCTTCTCTTTAATAAGTAAAACTAATAATAAAATGCATCCAACAATCAACCGCTTCCTTCGTCTCCTTCTCCACTATAGTTTTGTCTTTCCCTCTTCTTAAAGAAAACCAATCCGTCGCGCTCTCTCTCTCTCACTCGGGTGATCTCTCTCCGCTGTTGGGCTAGAAACGACTCATCTCATCATCCAGATTGATTTTGTAAGTTCTTTTCCAGTTCTTAACATGTAATTCGTTCGGTTTTGAACATTTGGTTTTTTTTTATAAACTAGTGGTGGCCGGAGATTGCGGTGTTGACTGGAAGTGATAAAGCAAAACCTATAAATCTTCGAAAGGAACCGCAGGAAAAAAAATGTTTTTCCCTCCATCTCCTATCATGGAACTTGACACGGCAGTCTCATATGTATATCTGTTGAGCGGGAAACATAAAAATGAGTTGCTAGAATAAGGACACGTGGCATAAAATTTACTCATTTATTATATTTAGAAAATTTCAAAGTGTGAACCGAAGATCAAAGCAAGAATCAACCCCCAAGTTCATAGCTCTCTTTCTCTCTCTCCAAAAGTTCCCGGATAACTGCAAAGGAATGGCCGGCGATTCTTCAGCGGGGAAGCGGAAATGCGAAGGAGGCAATGTGTCTGGTAAGCAGATCACAATAAGTGGCGGTGACCTCGCTTTGGAAATAACCAATAAGGATTCTTCAGATTATCTTCATTGTTTGCATATGTTCTACCCTTTTTTTTGTTATTTTAGGGCTAATTTCTTGATTTATTAGAATTTAGGGTTTATTTCTCACATTTTAAGTTTGGTTATTGCTTGCGTAGTTTCAATATTGTAGGTTTTGAAGCTTATATCTTGCAATGTATCAAGCTTTTAGGGTTCCTTGGATACCTATTTGTGTAAACATATATCATATGACTGCATAGCATTAAAGGTTTGTGTGTAATGCTAGAAGGTGCTCATTTATTTATTTATCTGTATAATAAACAATTTAACCAACATGCATTAGGTATCAAATGGCAGTCAAATCACAATCCACATAAAAACAGCTTGTGGAATTCAAACCAACTTCAGAGCAACTCTCAAAAGTTGTAATCTAATAAGAATATAGTAGTTACTTATTTTGTAAAGACCCTGAAATTATCCATATCAATAGTTATCATCATGGTTTATAAGGACTGGAATTTGCTTTGGATATGATATGTATGCATTTTAAGTTTCTGATGCAGTCCATGTTATCTTCATTTACAAATTAGAAAGTAATCATTTGACTTGGAAAACATGTGTGATGTTGATGTTTTTCCTTTTGTAGATATATATGTTGAGACCTTCACAAGGCTGACCATCTCTTTGGAAGTCAAGCCTTCAGACACCATCGGCGACGTCAAAGTCAAGATACGGGCTAAGTTTCCAATTCCCCTTGACCAGCAAGCGCTCATCTTTGACGAAATGATTCTTGATGACACCAATACTATTCAAGACTTCAACATCCACAACAATTCCACCATCAAACTTATGCATAAATCAAGGGGGTTGATGCCAATATTCGTCAACATCCCGAAAATGATGATGAACATCTCTTTGGAAGCGAAACCCTCGGACACCATTGGCAACCTCAAATCCAAGATTTGGGATAAGCAAGGTATTCACCCTGAGGAGCACGTGCTCATCTTCAACGAAACGGTTCTTGAGGAAAGCGGTACCCTTGTTGACTTCCACATTAAAAAGAACTCCTCCCTCAAACTGATGTTTAAATCAAGGGGATTGATGAAAATATTTGTCAACACCCTTGCCACAGGAACAGAAACAAGACAAATCATCCTGATGGTAAAACCCACAGATACCATCTGCAAAGTGAAAGACAAAATCGAATTTCAGGTACGTATTCCCCATGACAAGCAGGTGCTGATCTTCAACCAAGTGGTTCTTGATGACAGTGGTACCCTTGCCGAGTTCCACATTAACATGCAATCCACCCTCATACTTATGCGTAAATCAAGAGGACTCATTCAGATATATATCGAGGACCACAACCTTAATACCATCACTCTAGAAGTCAATACTTCAGATACCATTGCCGACCTGAAAGCCAAGATCCAGGAAAAGGAAGGTCTTCCCTCATGCGGGTATGCACTCTTTTTTGATGGAATGAGACTCAGGGATGACTGTACTTTTGCTGACTACCACATTTTCGAGGAATCAACCATCGATCGTTGGCTTATTCAAACCGGTTCATGAGCTTAAGAGACCTACAAATATGTTAATGTGAGAACCTCCTCGAAATTCACCTAAACACAGATGAAATTTGCACCGTATGTGAACTTCAGGGAGGTTTTTACACCTTCTGGACATATTTGCAGTCCTCAACTTCTTGACATATATGTGGTTCAGCATTTTCAGCATATCATGTTATTTAATATGAAGGTAACATATGTAATTGCTTCTTGTTTTATATGATGAGGGCAAGATCGTACTTTTTGCTTATGTAACATATATAGGCTCAACTGTAAGATTTTCAGTTTTAAAGTGTCCGGCTTTAGCCCTTAACTAATATTTTCAAAATAACATATATAATCTAATAAGATTATAGTACTTATTTATATTGTAAAGACTAAAATAACCCTGAAATAATCGATATTATTAGTTATCTTCATGGTTTATAAGGACTGGAATTTTCTTTGGATATGAAATGTATGCATTTTAAGGTTGTTTGTTTTCGAAAACTGGAAAAGATAAATGTCTTAAATATTATTTCATGTCTTTAGGAGAAGATATGATTTAGAAGGTTCTAAGTTTGAGAAAGTTTGCAAAGAAACTATGTAGTTTTTATCTTACCAGGATAAGACAAATAAGGTCTTATGTTTGCGAAAGAACAAACAAGCTTATTAGAAATATCGGCAGGTGCGTAGATGTTTCTTTGAAAAAACAAACAAACTTATTAAAAACATGTATATATGCGTTTGCAGATGTTTCTTTAAAATTAGATCTTATTAATTTAAAAAAACAAACAAAGCCTAAGTTTCTGATGTAATGCGTGTTATATTCGTTTACCAATTCCCCTTGACTAGCAAGCGCTCATCATTGATGAAATGACTCTCGATGACCTTGAAGGACAACTAGTTAAGTGTGTATACATGAGAGAACATGTTTAATTGATGAGTATTGTTATATCCTCGTACTCAATGAAAACATGTATCAAAATTAATCTATTATATGAAGAATGATAATTAATGGATTTCATATGTTACCGTTTAGTGGAGTAGTAAAATATAGTAAAAGAGAATAAAATTTTCCTTAACTGAATCATTCATCCCAAATTCCCAATAGTAGTTAACAATCCAACTAACATACTCAGTCATGGAGAAAATTATTACAATTGAAATCACCAAACAGGTATCTTTTTTTTACTTGTTGTGGTAAAGCATTCATGAATCAATCTCTAACTAATACAACTCAGATGTGGAGGTGGATTGCAGAGGTAAGAGTATGTTGTTTATAAAAAAAAAGTGGGATCGTGGGATCGCATAATGATCATACGATCTTACTACGAGCTTACGATCCTAAGTACGATCTGGCACGTTTTTGACAGGTGGGATCTGTAGAATAATGAAAACCCCGTAGGTATTTTGTATTACATTGATAACTATTTATAGAGTATAAATGGTACATAGAAACCCTAATATGAAACCCTAATGAGCCCTAGCCTATCTATACAATAGGGCTGGGCCATACTATACTAAAACCTAATCTATATTCTCTAATAGGATCGTACGATCGTACGATCCTACGATCAAGATCGCGATTTTGATAACTATGGTTTGTACTGTAATACCCGAACTTCGAAAATAAATAAAAAGAATAATTTATTGAGAAAATGATGGTTGGGTTGGATGATGAAGTTAATTGTGAAACAAATTCAATTTTTGTGGGCTTGGATGAATAGTTGGTCAAATGGACTATATATATATATATATGTGTGTGTGTGTGTGTGTGTGTGTGTATATATATATGTACTCGGATAAAATGTGGATAATTAAGTTGGGCTAGTTGGATGTTTGGGCTTGAATATATGTAAAATATATAATATATATATATATGGATGAGTAAATGGATTTAAGTAAATAAGCCATTTGGGCTTACTCAATTGAAAGTGGGCTTAGGCCTTTTGAGGAGGATTATATAAGGGGGTTTAGGGCACAGCCTCCAACATTTTTGGCTACTGTTCCATTCATTCAAAACTAATGTGTGTTGCTCACGAGGAGTAGAGAAAAGAAGAAACCAAGAATCATGGTGAACTCAAGAATTGTTGGAAGAATTATCAGGTAATGTTTCCTACCTCACTATGATGTTGTAGGTATCAATTTTAGCTTGTTTGAATGATTATAAGAGAAGTTATAATCTGGGTTTTAGGGTTTTGGGTTTATGAAGAACTAGTGGAAAAGAAATTGAGATTTGAGCTTTAATACTTGATGAAATGTATTTAAATCTTGAAGGAAGAGTTTAAATGAGTGGAGACATGTTTTGCAACTAGAATGAGTTAAATTGATTAAGTTTTTGAGAAAGATGGATTTTGGCTATGGAGTCTGGGTTTTCCAAAATGATGAGCTGATAGGGAAGATCTTGGGTCGTGCGACAGTCACATGGACATATGAATAGGTCTATGCGACAGTCGCATGAGTGTATTTGTATGCACTCATGCGACAGTTGCATGAGTGTATTTGTATGCTCATGCGACTTCCACCTAGTACGTATGGGTAGCCATGCGACAGTCACCTAGGGGCATACATACATTCATGCGACTTTCCCTTGGAAGTATACATATGTTCATGCGACTTTCAGATGGTATTGCAAGTTACCCATGCGGCCTTCGCATGGGGGTGTCCATGCGACTTATTGGAAGTCCATGCGACTTTCGCATGAGGGTGTCCTTGCGACTTATTGGAAGTTCGTGAGGCTTACTAGTAGTCCATGCGACTTACTAGTGGTCCATGCGACTTACTAACAGGCCATGCGACTTTAAGATGACCCAGAGTGGTCATGCGACTTTCACAGGGGGTACAGCACCCATGCGACCCTTGTTTCTATGTATTTATGTATACACACCATCCGACCTACGGGAGTCATGTAAGCGAGTAAGAGACTAGTACCCGGAATTGACCTTTTTGGACTTGGATCAGGTTACGGTCAATTGGAGGATAATCACGAGTAAAGTTGTAAAGTAAGAACGAAGTAACGAGAACTACTGACAGGTGAGTATTCTTACTTACATTTCTAAATAGACATTTAATACGCTTGTTAGTGCCTGAGAAAGTGATTAATGGTTGTGGAATACGTGAATGCTATGTGTAGACCAACAATTCGGTGTCGGGTATGTTTCAAATAGACTTTGCATACGACTGATGATGTGTAAGTAGGTGATAAGTTATGAGACATGCGAGTTACCCTAACTTACTTTAATTCCTGTAATGCGTAAGTGATATGAAAGATGTTTATTGTGCAATGTATGTGTTTAATTGCGAATAGCTGTTAAGTGTTATCGTGATGATATGATAGTAACCAACCGTGCCTTCGTGGTCGGCTGGGGCAGATGACTTCATCTAAAGGTGGGACCTGTGATGAGTCATAGCGGGCGGGGCCCGGATTAGGCATCAACGGGTGGGACCCGAGATGCGGCAGAGGGCGAGTCCCTAGTTACGTGTTACATGATGGCAGGATGTGATTCCGGCTTAGGCATCAATGGGTGGGACCCGAGATGCGGCAGAGGGCGAGTCCCTAGTTATGTGTTATTCGATGAGACCGTCTAACAGGCGGGTATGTTGAGACCACTTACTACGGTAGTGGGTACGAAGAATGTGTTTGATGAACTGTTTGGTTTGTAAGTAAAGTACTCGCTAAGCTTTGTGCTTACGGTTGTTGTTTAACCATCTTTTCAGGTAACGACCACGGCGAGGCTCCAGCTCGTGTTTGATAGCTCATCCCCAGCAAGCTTCCGCAACGTTTTCACTCTCATGAGTTTTCTAATGTAATCCAAAATGATTGTACTTGAACTTAAGATTTTATGGGTTTTCACCCGGGATGTAATTGGTATTATACAGTGTTTCAATTATCGTAGACTTTTAATCGTATGATTTAGTATTGAAAAAAAAATTGGGACGTTACAACTTGGTATCAGAGCCTTGGTTTAAGAGATTCGAATGCGTTTTCGCGTGTTTGAACTTAAACCTTGGTTCGTGAAAGATTTTGACAACGTTTTGAAACCTTTTGAAATGTTAAATGTTACGATGAGCTATCTGCTGGAGCTAGTCCGAGTGGTCACACGCGAGTACGAGGTATGAGATTATGATATGATGACTATGTCGGGTGCTTGGAAAAACTTTGGAGATTGCGTTGCCAATTGCTTTATCTTGATCCGTTATTATTGCAACTGGATGCTTGTTAAACATACACTGTAAGAACTGTTTAAATAACCATTGAAAAGTCTCTTCTTTTTCATTTTCTAGCAAAGCAGCACCAAAAAGTATAGATTGACCATGATGATTCACTCCAATTAATGAACAAATGGCATCTTGAATCTGTTGGTCATATATGTAACATCAAAAACGACAACATCTCCAAACTTTACATACGCATCTCTTGATCTTCCATCAGCCCAAAATATATTTCTAGGGGACCCATCATCACATAACTCTATTTGAAAATAATGGTCGATATCCGATCTTGATTTTTCTTGAAGATGTTTTATTAGCCCATAAAACTCCTTACCTCTGTACTGTTTTCTTTGGTTAGATAAAATATCGACACATTGCTTAGATGTGACATCTGGTTGAAGCGGAGACTTCATCGCATTCACAGTTTTTTTAATTTGACATGGTCTTAACCCGGACTGACTAAGTTTCGACATAAGAGATTTGCAAGCCTCGGTGCGGTGAAACTTCCCGTGAGAACGATGTTTCATTACTTTTGTCGGAGTAGCTGTCAACTCGTGATTGTGTGTATCATTAAAGACATCCACATGCCATTTTCCATCTTTTGTTTTTGATACACGCAGTTTTGCTTCACAACCGGTTCTCAAATGTCTACGACGTTTCTTAGAATCTCCATTAACACTATCACCTTTCACTTTCTTGAAACCCTCTTTGTTGCATACATAGAGTTTACGATAAACCACGTTTGTTGTCGTGTTTTTATAATCCCAATGAATGCGTACATCAAATCCATGTTGTTAGAACCTAGAGGGGGGGGGTGAATAGGTTATATGCCCACTTTTTGAAGTTTTTAACAATATTTGCAAATAATTAAAGAGTTTAAGGAAGGAAGATATCACCAATGAAGTAGTTTGGACACAATGATTTATAGTGGTTCAAGCAAGGGTTAACAACCTTGCTCTACATCCACTCCTTGGCCTCACCCACCAAGAGTTGCTCCACTAACTTCTCTCTTTGAATGTAGAGATAAACCTTTTACAACTTCTCTCTTTAGCTTACAAGAATTACACTTCACTCTTGCAAACAAGGTTAAGATAAACCTTACTTCTCTCTAATTGGAAAGGCTAGAGTTGATTCTCACTTCTCTCTAATTCTATAGGCTAGAGATGATCCTTACTTCTCTCTAATTCTAAGGCTAGAGATGATCCTCACACAATTACAAATATATAAGAAGGTAATGTAGTGTTTGAACTTTGAAGGCTTTCACTCTTGCTTCATTCTTGATCTTGAGATGTTGAATTTGTATCAAGAATATGAGCTCACAAGTTTTTGTATATGTTATGTGTTTTTCAGATTGCAAGAGCTTGGTAAAAAACAAGACTTGAGTTGCCTTAAATAAGCAAAAAGGTGCAAGCTCAAAAAGTGTCCAGACTGTCCACGGTCAATCCACGGTCGACCGTGGCATCGACCGTCGGCCTGCTGGAACTTTTTGAGACTTGTGAATATAGACGTTGGCCTTTTACCAAAATCACACACAACCCATTTTTACCATAAAAATGCACTGAAAAGAAGCTTAAGAAAAGTTGGGTTAGTGTCATACTTCTTAAGTTTGAATTTAATCATAAAAATGGTAGTTTAGAAACCAAATGCACAAAGCATGTTGGAAGTTTACCTCTTTGAGAGATTCCTTTTGCTAAATATGGTTTTGGCTTATTTTAATAGAAGATTATGTTTAGTATTTGCCAAAATAGGAATTCATTTGATTTGACTACCAAGCTTGTGATTTTATAAAAAATTTCTCAATTTTTATAAAAGTTTTTATAAAAATTATTTTATAAAAACTTAAACTCATTTAATTATTTATTTTGTAAGCTCATAAACTTTGAACGTTTATTTGTAGGAATCTTCGACATCGGCTTCTACTTGAACTCGGATCTTGACGATTGGAGCTTGGCCATTTGATGAAGCTTGTTTTGTAGATTATAGATGAGAATATATTTGATTGAATATATATATGTATATGTGCACATATGTTAATGTTAATACATACAATTATATAAACAAGTTGTAAATTTTTGTGTCAACAAAAGAGGATATATTTGTAAGCCTCTTTTTCCCAACACATGTACAAAGGCATATTGGTTATTAAAGGTATACACTTTTCCTATGACACTTTCATCATCAAGTGTGTTTTCATCGTCATTACATTCAAAATTTGAAGAATTATCATTTGGTCTCTCGCTTTCATTCTCGAAATCCCCATTCTTGTCCAAATAACCACTTGCATTGATATCACCAAATTCACCGCTTTCGTTTCTAGAATGCTTGTTGTCGACCAGATAACCATCTGCATCAATATCATCTATCGAATGGATTTCAAAGGTCTCATGTGCTAAATTAGTTTTTGAATTCATGCTGGGATGGATGCCTTTAAAAAAAAGAAACACAATGAAATGCAAATCAGGATTACGAGTCACTGAAGCAATATAACTTGTAATTTACTCGAATAAAATAATATCCAGATTCAATGATCAAAATTAAAGAAGCAATATAAGTTTCAATTTACTTACCTCAATGGAATATTGCTAGATTGAAAGAACCACACTGTTGAAATAAGAAACAAAGATCAATTAGGGAGATTTGAACCTACTAATTACTTGTCCATGATTTATTTACTCTTAATTGAGTATTTGATCTGGGCAATAGACAATTCTATACACAATTATGAACTAATCATAATTATCAGTCGATGAATTACCATCACAATTACCATCGTAATTCTAGAATAATGAATTACCATCACAATTACGAACCAATCACAATTACCATCGTAATTCTAGAATTACGAAAGCTGTGCATTGATCAATATCAGAGATGGCCGACGATGGTGCGTGGATTGCGATGTGAGATGGCCGGCGAGGAGGACGGATTGCGAGAAGAGATGGCCGACGAGGGCTGTTGCGAGAAGAGCGTTTGATACAGGGCGAGGAGGGCGGTTTGCGAGAAGAGATGGCCGACGAGGGCTGTTGCGAGAAGAGCGTTTGACACAGGGAAGGTATACGTGATTTTTTAATAGCCCTAAAACGACGTCGTATTATGTAATTCTACATCCAAGCTTAGGTACATAATAGCCACATATTCCCTTTTCCATATATATATATATATATATATATATATATATGTTAATATGAAATAACAAGAGCTATTAGAAAACTTAAATTCTTCAAAACTATCTAACTTATTCTAGTAGACCCACCGTCTCCCCGAATTCTTTTTTTAGCTTCGACATGGAGAGTTTGCAAGCTTGCAATGATCGAGAGTTCAAGATAGAGACACTGAAATCGATCATCAGTGTCAACTTCAATTTTATAGGTTTTTGTGTTTCTACGATGCTCTAATCGAAGATCTATTTGTTCTGTTAGTGATTTATTCATTATTGTTGACTTGTTTCTATCATTGTTTATCGTTATATTATGAATCTGAACTTGTCAAAAACAACACAAATGAAAAACAACTCAATTTTAGGGTACCCGTGACCCGAACTGTGAATACCCGCCTCCCTTCAGGTACCTGCACAACGGGTACCCACTGTGTGCAGTTCGGTTTTGGTTTCTAAAACTAGATACCCGCCCCGCAGTAACGGTTTACAAAAATTCCACAACCCGTCCCGCCGTATGTGAACACCCCTAACCGCTAGTCCGCTACGCACAGCCATAGGGGTTGCGTACCGATGTTTAGGGTTTAGGCCAACCCAATTTACCTGAAGCTCTCCGAACAATAATGATCTCTTTCACAAAATTGACAGCAGAAATCAGTGCATAAGGAATGGATGACGCTTCTGTATTGGGGAAACGGAAACTTGACGGAGACGATAAGTCTCTCGAAACCGATGAAAGCGGCTCTACCGACGATGAAGATTCTATCAATGAAGTCGTAAACAGTAAAAATTCTTCTAATCGATCGTCTTCATTGTTTGCATACTTGCTACTTCTTGTCATTTTAATGCTAATTTGTGTTTTATTTGAATTTAGGGTTTTATATTTTTGATTTTAAGGTGGGTTGTGGCTTGCATGGTCCGAATATGGTATGGTAGGTTTTGAAGCTTGTATGATGTTTCTACCTTTTAGGTTTTAGGGATATCCATTCCCCTTTCGTTTCGAACATTCTGTGTCCTTTTGTTGTTAATATGAACATCACATTAGAGGCTGCATTTGCTCCGCCATTGCCTAATTAAGTTCAAATGTTAAGAACATTTTACTTCAATTTATAGTTCTAGCACATTGACTGAAGCTTCCTAAATTTTGACAGATATACCCAAATGTCTTCCTAAATTCATATCCCTTGGAACCCCTTAACAAGAATAGTTGCACTACAGTTTACAAGAAAATTTGATTGTCTATGAAAAATTAGAAACATTCTACAGGATTACCCAAAACAACATGAATCACATGGAGCACTTAAAGAAAAAATCCCTAAAATTAAGTTTTTGGAGTACATATAACACTTTGCTGATGGTTTGGTTTTCTACTTAAATCTACGTGTTGCTTTTATTTGTTTCTTGACATATATTGATGCTTTTAAGCGTTTTTTTCTGTGTCGTAGAAGAATTGACGCTTGCAGGTTGGAAAGTTGTTTCATTTTCCATTCTTTTTGGTGCTGCGCGCAATTAGGTGATTTTCATTTGACTGATATAAGGTTCTTTTCTTTTGGTGGTTGGTATAAAATTAGTTAAATTCTGATGAAAATGTAGTATATTTCGATTTAATAAACAGCTATTTTGCATGTTGCATGGAATTTCCATATCTGTATTCATTTATCTCAATATAAAATGATTATCTACAAGATAATAGGTATATGGATGAACTAGTTTTTAGTTTCTAGCCGCAACCACGAATGAACATGCTACATGAACATTTTTGTTAGCTAGCTGATGCTATAATCTTGTGGAAATAAGGCCTCTTGTTTTTGTGTCTTACTTGTTTTTTTTCTTTTTTTTGTAAGTAGATCTGATATGAACTTTTTGGGGTGATTTATTTGAAATTTTAGATTCGTTAATGATGCAGATAAGTTAGAGGTTTCCAATTGGATTGTGGACGTGATTTATATTATAATAGCTCATCATTTGATCTTTTAATGATCTAAAGTTTGTGCTTTCTGGACAAACTTCTTGGAGTTGGTGATTGATTCCTTGGATGATGTGATCTGATCTGAATTGTGTTTAGATTTTATCTTTGTTTTTCTTGTGCAAAGAGATATTTGTGAAGACCCTCACTGGAAAGATCATTTCTCTGAAAGTCAAACCCTCAGACACCATCAGCAACGTGAAAGCCAAGATCGGGTATAAGGAAGGTATTCCCCCTGACCAGCAGGCGCTCATCTTTAACAAAAAGCTTCTTGAGGACAGCAGTAGTACCCTTGCTGACTTTGAGATTGATAAGGAATCCACCCTCACACTTTTGATTAAAACAAGGGGATTAATGAAGATATTCATCAAGACCCTCACCGGAAAGACCTTCTCACTAGAAGTCAAACGCTCAGACACCATTATTAGCGTGAAAGCCAAGATTCATGAGAAGGAAGGTATTCTACCTGACAAGCAGACACTGATCTTTGATAATATGGTCCTCGATGACAGCAGCAGTACCCTTGCTGACTTTGACATCCACAAGGAATCGACGCTCACTCTTGTGCTTAAGTCAACAGGGTTGATGCAGATAAGCATCAAGACCTTCATCGGAAAGATCTTCACTGTAAAGGTCAAGCGGTCAGCTACCATTGGTGACGTGAAAGCACAGATCCATGTTAATGAAGGAATTCCCCCTGACCAACAGATACTCATCTTCAGTGGCAAGAGACTCGAGGATGGCCGTACCCTTTCCTACTACCACATTGACAAGGATTCCAACCTCTATATTGCTTAATCTCTTCTTCAGTATTCAACTAGGTGACGCCTGGTGTCGTTTGATTATCAAACTGACGCCTTGTGTCTTTTGCTGTGGCTCTGTTTGGTGGCTTTCTATCTACAAGTATATGTATATTAAAGGGAATAGTACACCGAAATGTAATGAACTATACCCAATTTAATATTGTGTGTAACAAACTAAACTTTCTTCGTTAAAATGCATCAAACTACTCGAAATTTACGTTTAATGCAATATGACCTGTTATAGAAGGTTTTTCGGTCATCCTATTTTTTTTCTTATTTTTTCCATTTTTATTATTTTGTTGTCATATTTTATTATTATTATTATTATTATTATTATTATTATTATTATTATTATTATTATTATTATTATTCAGTTCTTTATAAGTTATTTTTTTCTTGGAAAGAAGAATGCCTCGAAAATTTATCCATTATCATCGTTCTACAATCTTTGATGCAAAGAGATTGATTGTTGCAAAACCCTAATTCAACCGAACCAGAAATCGAGAGAGATCTAATATGAGATGGCGATGAGGGACGCCACCACCATCACCCTTGCTCCTGCAATAGTGTGATGCCACCACCATCAGCATAATCGCACAAGCCCTATTTCCTCTTATCTAAGTTTTAAACGAATCTACAGCCAAACAACGATGATGGTCTTTGTTTTCATTTGCTAACTCCGCCGCGGCCTCCTCCTCCTTCGTCTTTATCTACCACCGTTGCCGCCTCCTTCTAGTTCGGATTTTGACCCCCTTCATTGAAGATCTGGGTTCATTACAGATCTGGGTTCATCACCGTCGCCACCTCCTTTTGTTTCAGATCTGTTTGTGGTGGTTGAATGTTTTTAAGGTGTTCATTCAGACCTGTTTTGTAGTGGTTGAATGCTTTCATTTTTGTTTCAGATTCGTTGTTGATGGTTGAATGTTTTAAGGGTTTTTGTTTCAAATGTGTTTTGTGGTGGTTGAATGCTTTCATTTTTGTTTCAGATTCGTTGTTGGTGGTTGAATGTTTTAAGGGTTTTTGTTTCAGATGTGTTTTGTGGTGGTTGAATGTATTTAGGGTTTTCATTTCAAACCTCTTTTGTGGTGGTTGAAGGCAAAGGAGGTGGTGGCAGCGGTGGTGTTGAAGATCAGGGAGGTGGTGGTTGTGGTGTGGAAGATGGAGTGGTTTTTGTAGATGAAGAAAGTGGTGGTGGCGGTGGTTAAAGAAGCAGGTGGTGGTTGGAGGTTGTAGCGGTGGCGGTGGTGGTGGTGGTGGTTGAAGTTAAAAATTTATGAATGTGTGAAGGTTTTTGGTAATAATAATAATAATAATAATGATAATAATAATAATAATAATAATAATAATAATAATAATAAAATATAAAAAAGAATATAAAACATTTTAAAAATCAAAGTGACCTGCAAAACATTCAATTGCAGGTCATGTTGCATTAAACGTAAATTTCAGGTAGTTTAAGTCATTTTTGCGAAAAAAGTTTAGTTTGTTACACACAATATTAAATTGGGTATAGTTCATTACATTTCGGTGCACTATACCCTATATTAAATGGAAGGCTGTTTTGACGTTATATAGTTTTTATAATTTTCACCATGTATTTTTATTAATTTATTGTTTATTTTCTTTTCATTTCAATTATTGCTAGGGGTGGCAATCGTGTCGTGTTCGGGTTGGCGGGTGAGGAAGGGCTGACACGAACATGACCCGTTTAATTATACGGGTCAGAATACACAACACAAACACGATTAACAGTAAACACGACACGACCTGCTTAACCCGTTTAAATATACGGGTTGGCGGGCCGGCGGGTCATAAACGGGTTGGTGAGTCAATAATGGTTTGGCGAGTCAGCAGATCTAGTTTTACTAATTTTGTCACTTATTTGTTAAAACACACAATTCAAATGCAAAATTCTAAATAAAGTTCAACCCTATCTAGATAGTTTAATCCAAATAGAAAAACTTAATGCTTCTAAGAACACTTAACTATGTCTACTTTTAATAGGTTCAAAATGAAGAAGGAACAAAAGGGAGGTGATGGATTTGTTTACGATTACTAAGGAATAAGATAAAAGCCTAATAGCTAAATAGGAAACATGGAAATATTATCGGTTCGAGTTTGATACCGTTCTTAGTAAACTGATTTTACTAACATTTGCTAGTTTCGATTATGATTATCGTGAGAAATGGCATATTGCATTCGACGGTTCATGAATGCCTGGGCATTCATGAAACTCCACCACCACCATTGACGACTTCCGATACCACCATCGACTACTTCCGGCACAACCACCACCACCGTCGACGACTTCCGACACCACCACCATCGACGACTTCTAACACCACCACAACCATCGATTATTCTTTCGAATTCTTCTTTCGATTTGGCGTTTGCTTGATTGAAGGTCCCGATCCGTGTTAATCTCTGCCGATTTAGGGTTCTCCTCGATGTCTCTCCTCAGATTTAGGTTTCAAATCAGAGTTACGGTTTAGGATTTCTTGGATGGATCTTCAACACGATTTAGGGTTTCCAAGTAAGTTTCGATGTTGCTTCTTGGTTTATGATACAAGATCTGATTTGTGTTTCTATTGTTGATTTTTGAACCCAAAAATTAGTTCTTGTATCTTGGTTCTTTTTGGAAGTTCTTGTTCGAATTTTGAACCCAGATCTGATTTGTGTTTCTATTGTTTGTGAGTTCTTGTTTGATTCTTGAACCCAGAAATTAGTTCTTGTTTCTCGGTTCTTATTTGGAAGTTGTTCTTGTTCGAATTTTGAACCCGGTTCTTGTTTAATTTTCGAATTTTGAACCCAGAAATTAGTTCGTTTTTGCTTCTTGGTTTATCGATTGAAGGTTTTCGTTAATGGTTTCATGAATTTGTTCTAGGTTTTCGATTGAAGTTTTTCGTTTATGGTTTCATGAATCTGTTATGCGTTTTCGATCGAAGGTTATTCATCAACTTCTTCACCTCTTTGTGCTAGGTTTTGTTGTTATTGTTATGGGTTTTGATTGAAGGTTCTTCATCTGCTTCAAGTTCTTCACATATGAATTTCATATGAATTATGGATTTTAATTTTTTTATTAACATTGATGTGGCAATATTTTATGATGTGGAATTAAAAATAAATGGAAAAATAAAAAATAACTAGTAACCTGATCAATAGGTTTCCGGATACACTAAAAATGGTAGTTTTAGAAAGTTTAATACACTAAATGGTAGTTTTAGGAAGTTTAATACACTAAATGGTAGTTTTGAAAGATGTGTATATCCAATAACAAAAAGTGACAATTTCGATACACTTTCAGATCCTAAACCCAAATATTTATAGATTAATATAGAGCTCATGCAATCATCTTAATGATTTTGTTAGTAATTTTTGCAGATTACTAATTTAGTAACTTGATTATACTAATGTATTATGATTTGCTTATGTTAATGATTTGGTTAGTAAAATATAAAGATTACTAATTTAGTAATTTAATTATACTGAGTTGTTAAAAAAAAAATTAATTATACTGATTTGCTTATGATTTTGTTTTTATAAAACATATAGATATTGGGCCAATTTACAGATTACTAATTTAGTAATATGGTCCATGTTCATTTATTCTTTGTTGTTTGTCTTAATAATTACGTCCTTATCATTTTGTACAAGATAATTTATGGCATTATCAACGGTCCTATCCATGAAATCTACGGCTACTAAACAAAGACCAGGAGATGTTGGGTGGAAATATGCGGTGTTGATCGATTCTAACAAATTAGACAAAGTAAAACATGTTTTATGTAGAAAAGTGATGTCGGGACTCGGGAAGAATTATTAGAATGAAGCAACATATTGCTCAAATCGTGGGAAATGTTACTTCTTGTCCAAAAGCTACAAAAGAAGATCGAATTAAGTATCGAAATGCATTTAATGAAAGCAAATGCAAAAAAAGTAAGAGTGAGAGAGACGATGACGATGCTTTAGAGCGGCGGCTAAGATTAGTTGTGATGAAACAGTTGACCTTGATGAAATTCTATGGTAAACTTGCATCCATCTCGCTCTTTCGGTCCAATGGATAGGATATGCAAATATGAGCAACCCTCAAGATGTTTTGAATAAATGAAAGGGCAAATTTGACATTTTGCTCGACTCAGCTAACAGAAAGTACTAGGAACTTTAAATTTCACTACCCAGCTGACAAGATATATTAGTTGATCAATTTTTGCTAGGACTCAGTTGATACATATTGCTCAGCTGATCATATGGATGCTTAGTTGATCAATAGTTATCTTAGGAGGGCATAAGCTCATGTATTGATATGACCAGTTGATCAATAATGCTCAGCTGATCATTTAAATACACCAGTTTATGTCAATAGATGACTTGTGTTAGAAAAGACTTACTTAGCCGATGCTCTAGGCCTTAGCTAATCCATTGTTCACTCAGCTGATGGTGTAGCTGAGCAAAAGTCCTTGCTCAGCTGATGGTGTAGGCACTCAGCTGATCAAATTTCTTCACTCAGCTGATAGATCACTTTCCTCAGCTGTTGGTCTTCTTCATTTGTTTTCTTCATCTGATACTTCTTAGCTGATATCCCTTGACTGATACTTTGAGTAGGATCTGATGCTCGACTGATGGTCAGCTGATGGTCTCATACTTAGCATATTTTCTAGAATTTGATTCAAACAACACATGTTTGAATTATTTCTAAGTAATGCTGAATGTAGGGTTTGGTTATCATCAAATTCTATGTTTTAGGATAGGCAGAGTTAATCATTAGGATGAAGTGATTATCTCCCCAACAAGAAAACACACTTTTAAGAATTTATTTTTGAGTTCCTTTGTCAAAGTGTTTATTTGATTATTATCATATTATCCTTTAAAAATCAATCAATCTATTTTGCTAAACACTTAAAAAATTGATTATCTAAGTATTACGATATGAAGCAAAATAATTAAATCCAAACATTAAACGGTAATAAACCACATTCCCTCCCTCATGGATTTTACATTCCCTCCCTCGCGGGTCGCCGTTCGTCAATCAATCAATCTTTCTAAGTCATCCATGAGGGAGGGAATGTGGTTTATTACCATTATACCCTCCACCTATTGTCTTCGTGTCGCCGTTCGATGTTTGCCGTTTGTCTGTCATCTTTCGCCGTTAATCGTTCGTCAGTCGAGTCCCCGTTTGTCGATTGTCGGTCCTCGCCGCTTGCCATTTGATGTTCGTTGTTCGAATTTCATCTTTTGATGTTCGTCGTTCATCAGTCCTCGCGGGTCGCCGTTCGCCCTCCCCCTTTTGCGGGTCATCGTTTTGTGCGTTTCCGTTCGTTAGCCGCGTCCCCGTTCATCGTTCTTCGTTTCTCGCGGGTCGCCGTTCACCGTCTGTCTTTCATGGGTCTTCGTTCGGTGCGTCCCCGTTCGTCGTTCGTCAGTCCTCGCGGGTCGTCATTCGATGTTCTCCGTTTGTCGTCTTTCGCCATACGATGTTCACCCTTCGTCCGTCTTTCTCGGGTTGCCGTTCTCCGTTTGCCTTTTGCCGGTCTTTGTTCGATGTTCGCCGTTCGCGGGTCGCCGTTTGATGTTCGCTGTTCGTTGTCTTTCGCCGTTCATCCTTCTTTCTCGGGTCGGAATTCGCCGTTTGTATATTGCCGAACGTCGTTCGATGTTCGGCGTTCGCGGGTCACCGTTTGATGTTTTCCGTTCGTCTTTCGCCGTTTGTCGGTCATCGCGGGTCGCCATTCCCCGTCCGTCTTTCGCCGTTCGTCAGTCATCGCGGGTCGCCATTCCCCGTCCGTCTTTCGCCGTTCGTCAGTCATCGCGGCTCGCCATTCCCTATCCGTCATTCACCGTTTGTAAGTCATCGCGGCTCGCCATTCCCCGTCCGTTTTTCTCCATTCGTCGGTCATCGCGGGTCGCCATTCCCCGTCCGTCTTTTGCCGTTCGACAGTCATCGCGGGTCGCCATTCCCGGTCAGTCTTTCGCGGGTCGTCATTCATCGTGTCCTCGTTTGCCGGTTGCGTCCCCGTTCGTCAGTCCTCGCGGGTCTCCGTTCACCGTCCACTGTCCGTCTTTCCCAGGTCGCCTTTTGGAGCGTATCCATTTGTCACACGCATCCCCGTTTGTCGTTCCTCGGTCCTCACGGGTCGCCATTCACCGTTTCTTTCGCCATGCTTCTTCCCTATTAAAGAAAATAATTTACCTCCCAAATTTATGTGCTTAATTTACTTCTAATTAAAACAAGTGGTTTAAGTTTGATTCCAAGTAAGCTGAATTTTTATTCCTTTTTCTTTATTTATTATTTACTAATACACATTGCTCATTACTTTTAGTAAATAATACATTAATTCTTAAGAAAAGAAACATACATAAAGTCAGTGTTGCAAAACTCATCCTAGGAGTAACTGTTACTCTAAGCTGAGGTGAGTTGGTGTAAATCGGCCACAACTACTCGGTACCTGGTCGAACTCGGTCTTCTAGATCAAAGCCGGTTAACAAATATAAAAAAATTTCCCCTATGAAAATTAGCTCATGTCTCTCTTTCACTATTACGCATCGCTGGTTTGAGGCCTAATCTTTCGCCGACCCCTTCTTCGATTTCTTGTTAACTATAAGGCATTGGTGGATAGAATTGAAAACTTCATCGAGTCCTTTGATTTCTAGTTCGATTTCTTCATCATCAAGACTAATCGGTCCCTACTCAAGTTCTTTTGTTTGATTTCTTCTTCGACAGGACCAACAGAAATCTAATCAATTACAGTCTAAAGGTAACAAGGTTTTTGAACTTTTGTTTTTGTTGACAGTTTGCTTGGATTTTGATTTTGATCAACTGAAACATGTTTGATGTTAGAAAGTTTAGTAAAAATCATGTATTTTTACCAACTTTGGACACATTTAAATACATACATATGTATTGTTTATTTTAAATCCTTAGTGGGTTTGTATTATCCGTTATAAGAACTTCAAAATGATATATAATGTATCCAAAACTGAGTATTTGTAAATGAGATATCGATACTCAAAGTTGAGTACTTGGAATTGAATTTGGCAAAACCAAGTGGGTGTAGGAATATGTCCCACATGGGAGGGAGGAGTAACTATTTAGTGAGTTTATAACCATGGAAGCATAAAGGCTTACAAGTTTCTTTGTGTGGTTTAAGGGAATCATGTTGGACATGAGTCTCAACTTTTCTTCGAGAGTTTGTTTCCTGAAATCTAAACTGAAGTTTACTTATCTGAACTACCTATCTCCATTGGTTTCAGAACCCAACCTTCTCGACCTTAAGGGAATCGGGAATCGTGTTGGACACAAGTCTCAGCTTTTCTTTGAGATTTGTTTCCTGAAATCTAAACTGAGATTTGTTCCCGATGCAAGTGAGAAGTAAAAATGATAGTTGAGTATTCTTTGTATTCCTCCCATCTCATTTGGCAAATATGATCATGTCATTGGCGTTTAAATAAATATATTTATTATATAATAAGTGTTTTTTTTCTAATAAATGTATGTGAGATAATCTGTACACAATAAAAATTGTCATACATAACAACTATAATATAACACCGTAAATTCTCAAACCATTTTTTTAAATCATTGCGGAAGCGTTAACTGATTTCATTTAAACAAACACCCACAAAGTACAAAGTACTGTTTACAAACATTACATCGAGTTGTGTTACAAAATATTTATAAACATGGCTCGTCTCTTCTCAAAACATAATATCGGAGCATTGGTCAAATTTCCCTTCCCCACAAACAAGGCTAAACAGCCAAACCTACAAAAAGCAATCAACCGAGGGGAATTAGCACAAAGCTAAGTGAAAGGAAGCTACAAACAAGCATCCAACAACAACAAGCACAAGCAATCACCATCCGATCAAACATACAGATCTCAAACAGATCAAACCATCATCACAAACCAATCCAACCTCTAGAGGAACGGCGGTTCTGCAGAACCTGCAACCGATGCGGGCCAAAGCAACGGTTTACCGATAGCTATTTGCTACTTGATACAGTTAAACCCCTTCTGATGCAACAAATGCATAGAAGATCAAGAACTGTGCAACCAATAGCAGATAGCCCAGCCCAACACATACGATAGCTGACCCCTAACCATGTACGCATTCGTTAACCATACGTACAAGTCTCGCCACGTGCACATATCATTAACCATGTACATTGGCCACGCAACAATCCAAGCGATCACAATCAACAAACAACAATCGCCTATCAACGAATAACTATCAACACAATCTATCAACTCATATCAAGTTAAACATTTAATCATGGCAAATCAGATTATCATGGTGTCTCAGACTAAACAGTCTATCATGGTATCTCAAAGTAAATAGTCTATCATGGTATCTTAGACTAAACAGTCTATCCTGGTATCTCAGACTAAACAGTCTATCATGGCATCTCAGACTAAACAGTCTATCATGGTAAATCCAAATCATAAGAATATCTCAAACCATATAACCATAAGCGTTACCACCAACACCACTCGTGAGTACACTTCCACTTACCTCAGTCCTCGTTCCCGTCTGCTCAGTTGTCTAATATCATTGAGTCTTTGCAATCCCTAAGAACACCAAAGTGAAGTCAATCTCTGATTCATAAATATATATCCATAATATATATTTATATCTCTATATAACTTGTAAACACACAAAATAATCATATAAATGCTAATCCATTACATGCCAAGCAAATTCATAGCAAAACAATCAAGTGTCCTGAAACTGGCCTGTCGCGCCGCAACCAACCCTTGTGTCGCGCCGCGACACTGTCAGATTTAGGTTCCGGATTTTGAGTGTCGGATTTGGGTTATGGATTCTTGGGTTTCGGATTTTGCCTTTGTCGGATTTTAAAGGACCGGATTCTGGGGTCGCGCCACGACACGTAAGTTTTCAGATCATCTTCCTCTATCTGATGGATTTTCAGCCAACCATCTCATAAATTTTCATATTCAATCATCCTTTTTACTCAACTAAAACACCTTTAACATACATACAACTTCATATAACATCTTTACACACATCATGAACATCTTAAACCTTTTTAAATCATCTAAACACATAAAACCCATTTGTTTTTTTGAGCTTCAAGCTCCTACCATGGTGGTTCACCATTTAAACATGTATTTCATAAACAAAACATATCTAGATACATAATATCAAGCCATAAACACATACTAACCTTCAGTTAGAATTATGGATCACAAATCTTCTACTTGGGATTTCTAAGTCTTGTTCTTCTTGAGAGGTTTCTTCAAGAGTAGTTTAACACACAAACACACACTTCACTTTTTAGTATGTGCAGATGCATTGAAACCCACGTATACATATCTTCATTTTATTCAAAGCGGGAGGTGGCTAAGTCAATTTCTTATTTTTTCAATTAAACACATGTAAGCATACATACATACTTACCTACACATACATACATACATAACATACAAGCCTTTTTCCTTCACTTTTATTTCAAACTCAACAGTAAACACATTTATATATAATTTTCCCATTTAGTTAATTAAATTAATTAACTAACTCTAAATTTCCACTTAACCAACAAAATGCAAATAAACACGAAATAGCGTACCATTAACTCGTAAACCAACTAACCCGGATTTGTGGGTGTTAGATATAACTTTTTTATCTCTACCAAATTATGAACTTTTTTTCATTCATATCTTTAAGAGTATTATTGTCTAAACACATAATTTATTTTGTGTATGATAAATCTTTTTTTGTATATTTGTGTATGATAAATCTCCCTTAATGTATGGATGTCGTAATGATTATTTCAACTAAAGGTGTTTGGGATTGCGTTCATAAATTGGTTATCTAATTATTGTGACTAGAAATCACAAATAATTAGTTTAAAGTGTTTGATGTTGTGCTCTTAAAACCAATTATTTACGTTTGGGAGGTTAGAAATGTTAGTCCCAGATTGAGTACGTAACAACAAATGTTTTTTGAAGAGGGAGTTGAATACAAACTTTAGCTTTTAAAAATTAAAGACACACCATTATACTTTTATATAATTCTTATTGATTTTGAATCAAGAATTACATGTACTAGAAGCGGAAATTCTAAGTACAATAAAAGTGGCAATCAATTTGTCTAACTGATGTGCGTTTTTACGTACTAGTTTTAAATTTATATTTTAACCGATTTAATTACCAAAAACTACAATAATAGGCAAGTGTACCTAATTGTTTCGTATTATAGTTAGTAAGTCGGGTGTCGAACTCTTGGGGAACGGGAGCTAAACTGATTTTTATCAAATTAATAAAGAATTAACTAAAACAAACTAATTAAACCAAATAAACCAAATAAATATAAAATAAATGCAATTAACCTAAATTAAAGCAATTAAACTAAATTAAGGGGAATTTGGAATCAAGTTTCAAACTTTATTATTCTAAGTGATCACTAACTATACTAAATTACCAAAAACAACCAAAATAAGCAAAAAGCAAGAATCTTTATGGATTAAACTATCAAATAAAAGCTTTCCCTCCCTAGATTCAATTCCACCCTTTTCAAGTTGGTTTTATAAATCAAAATCAATGCAATTGACAATTAATGAACACTATACCGATTTCTATATTATTAGACCCTTGATCCGAGTATCCAACTTATCTAATCATGCAATTAACTAATCAATTGGTCATTAAATCAATTAACTACACAATTAAGCATATTTAAGTTCGTATCTATCAAGATCTAATCTTTAATGATTGATTAAGTTACCAAATCATTCAATTAACACATGAAAGTCATCATATATCAATTCTAACACATTAAAGTTTCCTTTTTTAGAAGCTTAACCTAGGATTGGTCTATCACTAGTCTAGATTGTCTATTGGTCCTAAACAATCAAGATTCAAGTCACACAAGTGGAATGGTCCTCCAACTTGCATAAACTCAGTAAATAAACTTCAAAAACAGAAACAAGAACACATGTGCATCATCAATTAAGCAATACAAGACAATTTATATAGCAAACATGTCCAAATTAACATAAATTAATCAACTTTATTGAGGTTCATCTCCTTTAGGGAGGAAAGCAAGAAAGAACTATCCTAGAAACATCCCAATAAACATCTGGAAATTAATAAACATTAAAAACAGAAGATGGATAAGAAAGAATGATAAAACCCGGATGATCTAAAGCCAAAAACTTCAAAATCCAAGCTCCAATCCTCCAAATCTGAGCTCCACAGCCTCCGGAACGTCTTCTTGACTCTTTTTCGCCGCAAGGGGTCGAATGAATTGAGTTGGAATGCATAAAATTGACTGAAATGAGCCCTATTTATAGATTTCGAAAAACAGGGGATCGCGCCGTGATGGCCATATGTCGCGCCGCGACGGAGACTTTTAAACCGATCCTAACTCTTTGAAATTCAATGCTGTCGTTATCCGTACACGCGTCGCGCTGGGACAGGGTTCTTGGTCGCGCCGCGACACCACGTGGCGAAGAGATGAGCCTTATCCAAACCAGTTCGTAGCGCCGCGACATATGAGGTCGTCGCTCCGCGACAACTTCTATTTCGCCCGGATCTTCCTTTTTCTTTGGGCTGGGCCAGTTGGGCTTAGACTTCTCTTTCTTTTTCTTTTATTCTTTGGGCTTTCTTTTTATTTCTTTCTTCTTCTCTTTTCTTTGGCCCATTAATTGTTTCTTCTTTAATTTGGGCCTCAATCATTTTCTTGATTTCTTTAAGTATATTTCTTCAATAATTTTGTCATTTCGCCTTTTTAGCCTGCAAAACATAAAAGAAACGGCAAACGTATCTTTTTACACTTAAATGCACAATTTTCGGCTAAAACCAACCCGATATCGCATAATATTTATATATATTTAGCGCGATATCAAAATACCCCACACTTGAACTTTGCTTGTCCTCAAGCAAATCACAAATCTATCCAGGCTTAAAATTTCAAATAATAACACCATTCTTGAAAAATCAAATATAACTTACGAATGTCAAAAAGGTTGATTAAAACAAATCATAAACTATACTTAGAATTATGCATATACCCATGATTAGATCCTTATTTACTTTCAACCATTCCTAAAGAATACTCCTATCTATATATATCCAATCCCTAACTTAAAAATTACATTTATATTTAATTTGGTTAAGTTACCCTTTGAAAATCCCCTGACCTCAAGACTTATTGCAGATTTCCAACTTTATTTGCACATATGTTTTTTTCTCTTTTCAGCTCTTTTTTATATAAGCCTATGACTTTCTATGGAACCCATGTAGCGAATCCTCAACTCAACCGATCCAAACCAGTTGGCTTTAGGTGATTAGGTGTCGAACACCCCTCAGAGTTTACTAATTCGAGTTTCAAAGACCATTTATTTGACTTATATATTTTTCTAGCCCTTTTGCATATTTTTTCATTTTTTTGCACATTGGCTTTTTTCATCTTTTTTTTTTCTAACATATGCTTAAAAATTAAAAATTCAACTCAGTCTATTTTTGTCAAGCTTAGACTTAAAAAGGGCTTAACCTTATATTTTATGCAGCAATTCAAACATTAAAGATCGGATACTATAGACTCGAAATTTCTAAAGAATTGGCGAAAAGCCACAAGCACTACGCATAAAAGCTAAATATAACTATGAAATGTTTATAAATAAACAATCTTGACAATCTTAAATAATATCTGATTTTTACTCGAATGATATTAAAATTTTAAAATTAACGCCCAAATACAATCAATAATTTACTACGAGGACAAATAAATTTCAAGCGAGGAATCTTTTTCTAACCCCCTACCTCACACTTAAATTGTACAATGTCCCCATTGTACACAATAAAATATAATAAGGTAGAAAAAGATTAGAAAAACTCCCTAGGTATCATTAGGCGAACGGAGCAGATATATGTTAGCATATACGCGCGTAGTCCACAACTTAAAAACCATAATTGAAATATAAATCACTCAAAGCAAGTCGTCAGACACACAAAAATATAAACATCAAATGATAGTAATGTCTGAACGTGATTTTATATGAAGGATTCCAGAAGCATATATGAAGAATTATCTAGGCTAGGATTCCCTAAACACGAAAACAAAAAGAAAAAAACCTAACTCACTTTCGTAGGAATCACGGTTGCATTTAGCGTATGCAACAAGCCTTTAAACCCCTCGGTAGCCCGAGTGGACGAGTTGTAGTCTCGTGAGGGTTTCTAGGCAACACACCCACAAAGTTAAACATAAAGGAAATGAAATACAAAAATAAATAAGAACGAAAAACCTAAACTACACACGGGTTGCCTCCCGAGAAGCGCTTGTTTTTGTCTGAGTCTCTAGCTTGACTCCGAATTTATTTCTTATGACTTCGAACGAATGACCCCACACTTGCAATCAAGTGCGGGTGGTAATATTTATACATATCGGGTGATGTATATTTGTTCCCAAATCCGAATGCTGAAGCTAGTGCTGTGTTCCACGACACCGTCTCGATCTCTACAAACATCTCTCTCGCGTTCTGAATCTTGGTTCCTCCCCGTGATTGTGAACTCAATTGTGACTCAAGCAATGACTCCAACCGGCTCTCGATGCCGTCTAAGTTATCCGCTTGATCCTTTTCTGCACACGAAGTACCCCACAAAATTCTCGGCGCCAAAGGGATTCCATAATGTGACTCCAACTCCTCACTCGATCCCGTGGTTACCTCCTTTTCTGATTTCGGAGCGTCCTCCTCGAAGAGTAGAAATTCCAGATAGTCCAAGATTTCATCTGCACAGCGAGACACTCCCGAATATCTCCATCTGAGCATTTTCTCTCGACTCCACCTCCACACAAGGATCAAAATGTATACTGTCATTAGAATCGGAGTCGTCTGAATAGTACGGTTCAGGACTAACATGTGGTTTATCAGGAGAGCTAATCGGTTGGTCATTCTCATCATCTTTTGGGATAAAATCGTAATCATCCCGTTCGATGCCATCGTCGTAAAATTCATTCAACAAATCTTTAAGGAAGGACTCCCAACAGATCGGATGATCCTCGGGCCAATACATAATCACAAAAGAGACATCGACAGAAAACTAAAATAGCGCGCGAAACGACTAACTAGGAACTAACGAAAAGTAACTTCCTTTTGAGCCGAAACTCGCGGGAAGGATCGTTTAATAAAGAATTAGTCGAGTTATACTAAAATAAAACCGTTCCCCGGCAGCGGCGCCAAAAACTTGATGTGCGTTTTTACGTACTAGTTTTAAATTTATATTTTAACTGATTTAATTACCAAAAACTGCACGAATAGGCAAGTGTACCTAATCGTATGGTAGTATTGTAAATAAGTACGGGTGTCGAACACAAGGGGAACGGGTATGATTTTGAATATAACTATACTAATTAAATATTAAACTAATTAAAACAACTAAAAGGGGATTTAGAACCTTAACAATAAAGATCCAAACTTTATGATCCAACTCAATAAATAATAGCAACATGAACCAAGAACAAACCAAAGGAAGTGAAAGCAACAAACTTTATGAATTTAAACTTATCAATTCAAAGGTTTCCCTCCCTAGACTCGATTTCACCTCTTTTTAGCTAATTAATTCAATTAATACGTGCAATGGACATATATAATCACTATATACCGATTCCTATATTAGTTATACTCATGGTCAGATTATAACTCTATAATTATGGTTTTAGAAAACCTTATGGTCATGAGATTGATCAAAACACATAATTAGCCGATTTTAAGTTCGTGTTAAGAAAGACTTAATCTTTATGTTTGTTTAGTTTAACAAAATATGTATTAACATATAAATGGTCATTATATATTAATCACACATTAAAGTTTCCTTTTTAGAAGCTTAACCTAGGATTGGTCTATCACTAGTCTAGATTGTCTGTTGGTCCTAAACAATCAAGATTCAAGTCACACAAGTGGAATGGTCCTCCAACTTGCATAAACTCAGTAAATAAACTTCAAAAACAGAAACAAGAACACATGTGGATCATCAATTAAGCAATACAAGACAATTTATATAGCAAACATGTCCAAATTAACATAAATTAATCAACTTTATTGAGGTTCATCTCCTCTAGGGAGGAAAACAAGAAAGAACTATCCTAGAAACATCCCAATAAACATCTGAAAATTAATAAACATTAAAAACAGAAGAGGGATAAGAAAGAATGATAAAACCCGGATGATCTAAAGTCGAAAACTTCAAAATCCAAGCTCCAATCCTCCAAATCTGAGCTTCACAACCTCAGGAACGTCTTCTTGACTCTTTTTCGCCGCAAGGGGTCGAATGAATTGAGTTGGAATGCATAAAATTGACTGGAATGAGCCCTATTTATAGATTTTGAAAAATAGGGGATTGCGCCGCGATGGCCATATGTCGCGCCGCGACGGAGACTTTTAACCCGATCCTAACTCTTTGAAATTCAATGCTGTCGTTATCCGTACACGCGTTGCGCCGCGACAAAGTTCTTGGTCGCGCCGCGACAAAGTTCTTGGTCGCGCCGCGACACCACGTGGCGAAGAGATGAACCTTATCCAAACCAGGTCGTCGCGCCGCGACAACTTCTATTTCGCCCGGATCTTCCTTTTTCTTTGGGCTGGGCCAGTTGGGCTTAGACTTCTCTTTCTTTTTCTTTATATTCTTTGGGCTTTCTTTTTATTTCTTTCTTCTCTTTTCTTTGGCCCATTAATTGTTTCTTCTTTAATTTGGGCCTCAATCATTTTCTTGATTTCTTCAATAATTTTGTCATTTCGCCTTTTTAGCCTGCAAAACATAAAAGAAACGGTAAACGTATCTTTTTACAATTAAATGCACAATTTTAGGCTAAAACCAACCCGATATCGCATAATATTTATATATATTTAGCGCGATATCACTAACACATAGAAAAGCTAACTCTAAAACAACTAATGTATATAGAGTGTTCAACACATGAACAAGTTTGGTTCTACACAATACTTAAACTCTACGAATTTTTCTCAACTAATAAGATTGCTTTGTGTTGTGTAGAAGCTTGAGCTTTTTCGGATATTTTGCATGTCCACTATGCATGTATATTTATAGAAGTCTTGGCATCCAGTTGTATGAAGGAAGGAGACAAGAAGTATGTGGAAATATAATATTTTAATTGTAAAGGTAGTGGGTGAAAAGTAAAGTTACTTTAATCAATTGTTTGATAAAAGTAATTGTACTTTTCTGAAAAAGTGCAACCCACTAATAATATAAAATATTAAAACCTACATCTACTGTCGTGTAGAACTTTCTTTCCCTTTCCATGCTTGTACTTTAAACAACAACCATACTTCTGTTTGATTTGACTTTACCAAGTATGGGATTGCCAGCCATACCTAGTTGTTGAAACAAATCTTCAAGATCTTCGTCTGTTTGAGGTATCTTTCTCCTTTTCCAGAGGATAAGATCAAACCTTTTTGTCTCATACTTAATTCAAAAAGTGCTTTTTACTTTTACAAACAAAGATCTAAGGCATAATAGAACAACACATGTTCTGCCTTTTACATATGACTTTTACAAGCTAAAAGATAGAGCAGATTTGACATTTTGCTCAACTCAGCTAACAGAAAGTACTAGGAAATTTAAATTTCACTACTCAGCTGACAAGATATATCAGTTGATCAATTTTTGCTAGGACTCAGTTGATACATATTGTTCAGCTGATCATATGGATGCTCAGTTGATCAATAGTTATCTTAGGAGGGCATAAGCTCATGTATTGATATGATCAGTTGATCAATAATGCTCAGCTGGATCATTTAAATACATCAGTTTATGTAGATAGATGACTTGTGTTAAAATAGACTTACTTAGCTGATGCTCTCGGCCTCAGCTAATCCATTGTTCACTCAGCTGATGGTGTAGCTGAGCAAAAGTCCTTACTCAACTGATGGTGTAGATCAAATTTCTTCACTCAGCTGATAGATCACTTTCCTCAGCTGATGGTCTTCTTCACTTGTTTTCTTCATTTGATACTCCTTAGCTGAAATCCCTTGGCTGATACTTTGAGTAGGATCTGATGCTCAGCTGATGGTTCCATACTTAGCATATTTTTCAGAATCTGATTCAAACAACACATGTTTGAATTATTTCTAAGTCATACTGAATGTAGGGTTTGGTTATCATCTAATTATATGTTTTAGGATAGGCAGAGTTAATCATTAGGGTGAAGTGATTATCTCCCCAACAAGAAAACACACTTTTAAGAATTTATTTTTATGTTTCTTTGTCAAAGTGTTTATTTGATTATTATCATATTATCCTTTAAAAATAAATCAATCTATTTTGCTAAACACTTAAAAAATTGAATATCTAAGTATTACGATATGAAGCAAAATAATTAAATCCAAACATTAAACGGTAATAAACCACATTCCCTCCCTCATGGATTTTACATTCCCTCCCTCGCGGGTCGCCGTTCGTCAATCAATCAATCTTTCTAAGTCATCCATGAGGGAGGGGATGTGGTTTAATACCATTATACCCTCCACCTATTGTCTTCGTGTCGCCGTTCGATGTTTGCCATTTGTCTGTCATCTTTCGCCGTTCGTCGTTCATCAGTCGAGTTCCCGTTCGTCGATTGTCAGTCCTCGCCGCTTGCCGTTTGATGTTCGTTGTTCGCATTTCGTCTTTTGATGTTCGTCGTTCATCAGTCCTCGCGGGTCGCCGTTCGCCCTCCCCTTTTGCGGGTCATCGTATCGTGCGTTCCCGTTCGTTAGCCGCGTCCCCGTTCATCGTTCATCATTCCTCGCGGGTCGCCGTTCACCGTCTGTCTTCGCGGGTCGTCGTTCGGGGCGTCCCCATTCGTCGTTCGTCAGTCCTCGCGAGTCGTCATTCGATGTTCTCCGTTTGTTGTCTTTCGCCGTATGATGTTCACCCTTCGTCCGTCTTTCTCGGGTTTCCGTTCTCCGTTTGTCTTTCTCCGGTCTTTGTTCGATGTTCGCGGGTCGCCGTTTGATGTTCGCTGTTCGTTGTCTTTCGCCGTACGATGTTCGCCGTTCATCCTTCTTTCTCGGGTCGCAGTTCGCCGTTTGTATATTGCCGAACGTTGTTCGATGTCCGGCGTTCGCGGGTCACCATTTGATGTTTGGCGTTCGTCGTTCGCCGTTTGTCAGTCATCGCGGGTCGCCATTCCCCGTCCGTCTTTCGCCGTTCATCAGTCATCGCGGGTCGCCATTTTCAGTCCGTCTTTCGCCGTTCGTCAGTCCTCGCGGGTCGCCGTTCACCGTCCACCGTCCGTCTTTCCCGGGTCGTCGTTCGAAGCGTACCCATTTGTCACACGCATCCCCGTTTGTCGTTCCTCGATCCTCACGGGTCGCCATTCACCGTTTCTTTCGCCATGCTTCTTCCCTATTAAAGAAAATAATTTACCTCCTAAATTTATGTGCTTAATTTACATCCAATAAAACAAGTGGTTTAAGTTTGATTCCAAGTAAGCTGATTTTTTATTCCTTTTTCTTTATTTATTATTTACTAATACACATTGCTCATTACTTTTAGTAAATAATACATTAATGCTCAAGAAAAGAAACATACATAAAGTCAGTGTTGCAAAACTCATCCTAGGAGTACCTGTTACTCTAAGTTGAGGTGAGTTGGTGTAAATCGGCCATAACTACTCGGTAGCTGGTCGAACTCGGTCTTCTAGGTCAAAGCCGGTTAACAAATATAAAAAAATTTCCCCTATGAAAATAAGCTCATCTCTCTCTTTCACTATTACGCATCGCTGGTTTGAGGCCTAATCTTTCGCCGACCCCTTCTTCGATTTGTAAATGAGATATCGATACTCAAAGTTGAGTACTTGGAATTGAATTTGGCAAAACCAAGTGGGTGTAGGAATATGTCCCACATGGGAGGGAGGAGTAACTATTTAGTGAGTTTATAACCATGGAAGCATAAAGGCTTACAAGTTTCTTTGTGTGGTTTAAGGGAATCATGTTGGACATGAGTCTCAACTTTTCTTCGAGAGTTTGTTTCCTGAAATCTAAACTGAAGTTTACTTATCTGAACTACCTATCTCCATTGGTTTCAGAACCCAACCTTCTCGACCTTAAAAGAATCAGGAATCGTGTTGGACACGAGTCTCAACATTTCTTTGAGATTTGTTTCCTGAAATCTAAACTGAAGTTCACTTATCTGAACTACCTATCTCAATTGGTTTCAGAACCCAACCTTCATGAGTTTGTTTCCTGAAATTTGTCAATTCGTAGTTTGATACCGTTTTCAGTAAACGGATTTTACTAACATTTTCTAGTTTTAATTATGATTTTCGTGAGAAACGGGATGTTCCATTCGACGGTTGATGTGGGATTTGGGATATTGCATTCTTTTTTGGGTTTGTTTATAATCTGGCACAACTACACAAGAATTTAAGTATTGGTTCCATACTGCCATTCAAAGTATTTAAGGAATGTTTGGTTTGCTGAAATTGGACGGAATTGGAATCGAGCATTCCTAAATCTTGTTTGCGTTTGGTTCGCGGAATTTATGGAATGGAATTTGACCATTCCAATGAATTCCTTAATTCAAGGAATTGGGAATTCCTTCCCCAAATGGACGGAATTCTTCAAATTCATAAGGAATCTCAAAACATAATTGTTATCACCTACCCATCCCACCCCCGCCACCACCCTACCCTACCCGACCCACCCTACCCCTACCCTACCTCATCCCACCCCACCCCTACCCTACCCCTACCTATACCCTTACCCCTACCTCATCCCACCCTACTCTACCCTACCCCACCCCCACCCCCAGCCCTACCCTACCCTACCCTACTCTACACCATCCCATACCACCCTACTCTACCCTACCATACCCTTAACCTACTCCATCTTTACTTAATATACCCTACCCTACCCCTACCTACCTTATCCTACCCTGCTCTACTCCACACCACCTTACTCATCCAATCCCTACTTCACCATATCCTATTTTATGACACCTTTACCAACCCCTACCCCACCCTACCCCTATCCAACTTTATTTTTATTCACCCCATCCTAACCCCACCTCATCTTATCTACTTCACCCTACTCTATGGCACCTTACTCACTTTACCTCTTTATTCACACCATCCAACCTACTTCACCTTACCTTACTCTATGGCATCTTACCCTACCCCTACCCCATCATACATATACCATAACTTATTTTATGGCACCTTACTCACCATACCCCACCCACCCCACCCCTAACCAACTCTATTTTTATTCACCCCACCCCACCCTTACCTTATGCCCTACCTTACCCTATAATAGGGTGGGGTGGGTGTGTAGGTCGGGGTAGAATGGGGTAGTAAGGTAGAGTAGGTGTGAAATATAGTAGGTAGTTGGGATAAGGGTGGGGCAGAGGTGGATTGTGGGTAGTAGGGTAAAATAAGGTGAGGGTGGGTAGGTAGGGTAGGGGTAGATTGTGAATAAGTTAGACTAGTGTAGGTAGCGTAAGAGTAGATTGTGGGTAAGTTGGTGAAGGGTGGGTGGGTGGTTAGGGTATGTTGGGTAGGGTGGTACAATAGGGATAGGGGTATGGTAGTAGTAAGGTGGGAGTACGTTGTGATAAGGTGGAGTAGGTGGTTAGGGTGAGGTAGGTGGGGTGGGGGCAAGGTAGGGTGAGTAAGACGGGGTAAGGTAAGGTGGAGATAGGGGTAGGGTAGGGTGGTAGAGTGGGGGTAGGGGTAGGGGTGGGTTGGGGGTAGGGTGAGTTGGGGGTAGGGTGGCGGAGGGGGTGGTAGGCGGTTGATTGTATAATTTATTTTGGTTTATACATATTAAATTAATTTATTTTTTGTTAGATTTCAATTACAGTCTTTACTAACCAAACAAGATATAATTTTTCACAAATTTCAATTCTTATGAATTCTAATTCCTTGATCAAATTTCAATTCCTTCATATTCATTTCGCGAACCAAACGGATCCAGATTAATATAGAGTTCATGCAGTCATCTCAATGATTTTGTTAGTAATATTTACAGATTACTAATTTAGTAAGTTGATTATACTGCTTATGTTAATTATTTGGTTAGTAAAATTTACAGATTACTAATTTAGAAATTTAAATATACTGATTTGCTTATGATTTTGTGCTTTTGTTTTTACAAAACATATATATTGAGTCAATTTACAGATTACTAATTTAGTAATATGGGTAATATGGTCCATGTTCATTTATTATTTGTTTGTTATCTTGATAATTACGTCCTACCATTTTGTACAAGATAATTTATGGCATTATCAACGGTCCCATCTATGGAATCTACGGCTACTAAACAAAGATCAGGTGATGTTGGGTGGGAATATGCGATGTTGGCCGATACTAACAAATTAGATAAAGTAAAACGTATTTTATGTAGAAAAGTGATGGCAGGTGGAATTAATATAATGAAGCAACATATTGCTCAACTCCCGGAAAGTGTTCTTGTCCAAAAGCTACAAAAGAAGATCGAATTAAGTGTCAAAATGAAATTAATGAAAGCAAATGAAAAAAAGGGTAAGAGAGACAATGATGATGCTTGAGTGGCGGTGAATCCATCTCGCTCTTTTGGTTCAATGATGCAAATATATGCATTTAAATAAAGGAAAGGGCAAACACAAAGATCTTTCTAATGTTGTAAGAAAAGAAAAAATGATTCGTATGAAAGAATACATTAGTAATGTGGACTTGTGAATGTGCAATTCCATTTCTTGCATTTGAAAGAGAGATAGATTTGCAATCAAAAACCTCACCGGAAGATCTATAATAACATATACACACACATATAAGGAAACCCTAGATCTTCAATCAAAACGGGAAACAACTCATAGGAAACCCTAGATCTACAACTGATTTGAAAGTCTACTAACATACAAAACGGATTTCAGAAGAAGAGTGTGCGAGGGACGAAACCGGACACATCGATCGGATTTGGAGGTAGTGGGAGTGAGGTCCTTCACGATGATGTTGAAACAAGGTGGCATTGGAGGTGGTGAATCGATGATGTGGCTATGTGGCAGATGAAGCGATGGCGGCGAGTGTGGCGGTGGTGGCAGATTAAGCGATTGCGGTGGTGGCAAATGAAGAAATATGTAAAGCCCATGATTTTTTTTTCAAAAATTCACCATTTATAAAAACCTTTAATCAATAGCAAAAACATGCAGCGGAAGTCTTAAAAGTCATAAATGGAAATAGTTGTTCTCGCCATAGAGGCGATTACAGAATTCTTCATAATATAAACCACGGGGTTACGACCGCAGTCATTCAAAAGTCAGTACAAGTTCAATGTTATGAATTTATTACATAACCGGATTGTTCGTTGATACCAAAATATAAACCGGAACTAATACTACCCTCCTCGCAGAACCACAACCTCTAAGCCACCTGCGCGAGTACAAGACACATTTCGAAAGAAACAAGTGTCAGCTTACGCTAAGTGAGTCAGTAGGAGTTGTAATCAAAAACCATAAAACAAGTTTGTAAGTAGAATATGACATGTAAATAGACACCATATCCCACCCTTAACGTATTTGACCCGTACCGAGAACCCGCAGATCACATAGCACCAAATGGGTGAAATATTCACGAATCATTTCATGAAGTCAATCGCACATAATCATAATCATACCGCATAATATTTCATAGATCATATCGTATCATAGCCGCATATATCATATCGCATAAATCATATTGCATAGATCATATCAAAGGATGATTCTGATGTAGAGTCTAAACCCATACTAGAAAACCCAAGGTTCACTACTTGCGTGCCCGGCCAATCTATGTTTTCAAGCGGGGCGCGACTCCCACCCGAGAACATAAATCCCGCGACTCCACTTTCGCTACTCCGACGGTGCGAGTACAAGTACTGCGTTGTCGTTCTAGTACGAGTCCAAACGAAGCCGATCGTATTTCAGCTTCTCCTCACACTCACGTGATGTATGATCTAGCCTCCTTGGCCTACATCACTCCATTACTTGAACATCGAAGTGTTCTGCGTACCACGTGTCAAAATAGTCGTCTAGAAAGACCAAATGACTCTTGTTGGCTAACACTTTAATCCTAGAAGGTCAATCATGCCAACCAGGCCCGCAAATCCGCAATATGGGTAATATCATATTCTACCCCCGCCACAAAATACATGCATACAATAACTCGTAAGCAGTCAAATGTAAATCGTGGTAAAATCGTGAATAATCGTAACATGCGTATTTCGTGTTTGATCATACATGCAACGAGTATTTAACTTAGAACACATAACATGTATCATCAATCAATATATAGATATATGTATAATCATCTTTATTTCGAAAATAAGGTTTTGTCTATGTACTCGGTTTTGTAAAAGACTACTGAACTCACCTCAGTCCAGAAATAAACCCACAATCTAGATTCGACGAACTACACTCTCGAATAACCTAGATATGTAAAAATATACTTTCGATCAAAGATATACGCGTCGTGAACTTAGAAAATCCATTAAAACATGCTAGAACAACATGCATGTAGAATATCGAGCCATATAACTGAAATGTTAACTTAAGTCTAGAAGAATATACCTTTCGGGGTCACCAAAGCGAAACCACGCTCAAAACTACGCCCGAAACGCTATCTCCGTTCACCCCGTACCTCGAATACGAGTTCTAACGAAACCCGACACTCTTAAAATTTCACTAAACTTGGTTTCTCTCAAAAAATGGGCAGAGTAACGAAATGGTAGAGAAGTATGTGTGAAATTCGGATGGAAATGAGCTGAATTTATAGATCCAACTCCTGGCCGACGCGTCGCGTCGCGACCCCCGGACGCGTCGCGTCGCGACGTTCTGACACACGCCACCGGTCTGCCACATGCCATCTCTGACACACGCCATCTCCCGACACACGCCATCGACACGTGTCCGCCCAGACGCGTCGCACCACGACCTCTAACGTGTCGCGACCTCGTATTTTCCAGAATTTTTATTTTTATTTTATTTCCTTTCTTTTCTATTCTTTTCTTTTACATTTCTTTTCCTTTCTTTTACTTTTCTTTTAAATAATAATACTCCTTTATTATTATTATCAAGTTGAACTTCGAAAATAATATTTATTTCTCGATAAATATTATTAAAATATTCGGGTCGTTACAATTCTCCCCTTCTTAAAAGGATTCCGTCCTCGGAATCTATTAAACAAAAAGTTGGGGATATCTAGCTTTCATCTCCTCTTCGGTTTCCCAACTCATGTCCCCTCCATGCTTATTCTTCCATTGGACTTTCACCAACTTGACCCGTTTCTTCCTCAATTGCTTAACTTTACGATCTAGAATCGCCACTGGTTCTTCAATCAACCGCTTATGTTCATTTATTCGAAGTTCCTCAAGAGGTAGTAAACTCGGCTCCTCTGCCAGACACTTTTGTAAATAGCAAACGTGGAACACATTATGAATACCCTCTAATTCCACTGCAACTCTAACTTGTACGTCTGATCTCCAATTCTTTCAAGTACCAAGAATGGACCAATAAATCGAGGTCCTAGTTTACCACGCTTCCCAAACCGAATGATGCCCTTCCATGGTGAAACTTTGAGCATCACTTTCTCGCCTACTTCGAACGTCTTTGGCCTATGCTTCTTATCAGAATACTTTTTCTGTCGTTCACGGGCTACTCGTAATCGTTCGCGAGCAACCGCAACTTTGTCTGCCGTCAATTGGACTATCTCAGGCCCAATAAACTTCTTTTCTCCTGTTTCCAACCAACAAGTAGGGGTACGACACTTCCTTCCATAAAGCATCTCGTGTGGTGCCATATCGATACTTTCATGGTAGGTATTATTGTAAGCGAACTCCACTAGTGGCAGGTGTGTATCCCAACTACCACCATACTCAATCACGCAGGCCCTCAACATGTCCTCAAGCGTTTGAATCGTTTTTTCGCTTTGTCCGTCTATTTGAGGATGATAAGTTGTACTCAGGTGTACCCTGGTACCCATCTCCTCTTGCGACTTTTGCCAGAACCGTGAAGCGAACCGGCTGTCACGATCAGAGACAATGGATACAGGAAATCGATGCCTCGTAACCACTTCTCGCACATAAAGTTTAGCTAGGTTTTCCAGCTTCTCATTTTTCTTCGTTGCTAAGAAGTGAGCACTCTTAGTCAAACGATCTATGATCACCCAAATCATATCGTTTCCGCGCTGTGTCCTTGGTAGTTTTGTAACAAAATCCATCGTGATTTTGTCCCACTTCCATTCGGGGATGTCAAGTTGTTGAAGCTCCTCATATGGTTTCTGGTGCTCCCCTTTACTTGCGAACAAGTAACACACTTAGCCACATAATCTGCTATGTCTGATTTCATTCCTGGCCACCAATAATTAGGTCGCAAGTCACGAAACATCTTTGTGTTGCCCGAATGTATAGAATACTTTGACCGATGGGCATCCCGCAATATCTTGTCACAAACTCCTCCAACCTTAGGGATCCAAACTCGTCCCTTGAAAGTCCTTATCCCGCGATTATCCTCTTCAAGCAACATTTTCTGCTTAACCATGACCTCATCCTTTAGGTTTTCATCCTTTAACCCTTCACTTTGAGCTACTTGAATCTGCTCGATTATATCAGGTATAACCACCAATCCCATAGATTTCAGTCGATAAGTCGCTCGAGGCTCCTTACGGCTTAGGGCATCAGCTACAACATTTGCTTTACCCGGATGGTAGCTAATTTCGCAGTCATAATCAATTAACAATTCCATCCATCGTCGTTGCCTCATGTTTAGCTCTTTTTGATTTTGGATGTGTTGCAAACTCTTATGATCCGTGTAGATTGTACATCTTGTACCATAAAGGTAATGTCGCCAAAGTTTCAAAGCAAAAACCACCGCTGCTAGTTCTAAATCGTGAACAGGGTAGTTCTTTTCCGCGTCCTTCAACTGTCTCGAGGCATATGCGATAACTTTCCCTCGCTGCATAAGGACACACCCCAAACCAGAATAGGATGCATCACTATACACAACAAAGTCCTCATTTCCCTCAGGTAGGGAAAGAATAGGGGCCTCGCACAAAAGGTTCTTAAGCGTTAGGAACGCTTCCTCTTGCTTACCCGACCATACAAACGGCTCCGTCTTCCTTGTCAACTTCGTCAAAGGCGTAGCTATTTTCGAGAAGTCTTGAATGAACCTCCGATAGTAACCCGCCAAACCTAAGAAACTCTGAATCTCAGTAGGGGTTTTCGGGGTCTCCCACTTTTTGACCGCTTCAATCTTCGTAGGATCTACTTTGATCCCATCCATTCCAACCAAATGACCGAGAAACTGAACTTCTCGCAACCAAAATTCACACTTGGAGAATTTGGCATAGAGCTCCTCCCTTCGAAGAGTATCAAGAACCTCACGCAAATGTCGCCTATGATCTTCTGAAGTACGAGAGTATACAAGAATATCGTCAATGAATACTATAACTGATTTGTCCAAGAATGGACGACAAACTCGATTCATCAAGTCCATGAAAATTGCTGGAGCGTTGGTAAGACCAAATGTCATCACAAGGAACTCATAGTGACCGTAGAGAGTTCTAAATGCCGTCTTAGGAATGTCCTGATCTCTCACCCTCACTTGGTGATAGCCCGACCGCAAGTCTATTTTCGAGAAGTAACTTGCCCCTTGGAGTTGATAGAAGAGATCGTCAATCCTCGGAAGCGGATACTTATTCTTGATCGTAACTTTATTCAACTTTCGGTAGTCGATGCACATCCGCATAGAACCGTCTTTCTTCTTAACGAACAGGACCGGGGCTCCCCAAGACGAAGAGCTTGGCCTGATGAAACCTTTCTCGAGAAGCTCTTGAAGCTGCGTCATAATCTCCTTCATCTCCGATGAAGCTAGCCGATACGGTGCTTTAGCAATGGGCGCCACACCAGGAACAAGATCGATCTGAAACTCTATCTGTCGTGGTGGTGGCAACCCAGGTAACTCGTCTGTAAAGACGTCCGCATAATCCCGGACCACCTCCACTTCGGATAAAACCGCTTTCTTTCTAGACGTCTCGACTATGTGAGCCAAGAACGTAAAACAACCTTTTTCTAAGCACTTTCGTGCTTTGAGAACCGAGATTAGGGACAGAGTCCCCGAGGATTTCTCCCCGTAAGCGATGGCATAACCACCCGCAGTAAGAGGTACACACACGATTTTCTTGGCACAAAGGATCTCCGCACGATTAAACGATAACCAATCCATTCCGATAACCACATCAAATCCTTCGAGATCCATTGGAATCAGTGTTAGAGGGAAGATATTTTCGTTAATTTCAACCGCACAATTTTCGTATTTTTCCCTGACAGTGACGGGTTTTCCAACCGCCACCTCAATTTCCAACACCGACTCTAACAGACTTCGTGGTAACACAAAACAAGAGCAAAAAGAAGTAGACACTATAGACCTACTTGCACCCGAATCAAATAATACTCTAGCAGGCATATAATTTATAAGAAAGGTTCCGAAAATAACCTCATCGTTGCGCTTGGCCTCCTCCGCAGTCATATTGAAGGCACGTCCTTTGGCTTTCGGTGCCTCTTGCTTTCTATCTGGAGCTCCACCTCGAACCTTTGGTTTTGGGCAATTGGTACTAATGTGCCCCATCTCCCTGCAGCTGTAGCATATAGGTTCGGTACTCTTACAATCCTCAAACCTATGGCCAGTCTTTCCACATCGCCTGCAACTCAGAGTGTGGCTGCTACACTCTCCCTTGTGAGAAGAGTGGCAAGTTGTACAGTAACGGGGTTTATCCCCTGGCTGACCCTTCCTTGGAGGGAAATCCTTCTTCTTAGAGGATCCAGATGGTCCCTCCCATTTTCGTTTCTCCTCCCTCTTGAACACAGTCTTCTCACGCTTGGTTAAGTCATGCTCAACCCGACTTGCCTCATCCATTGCTTCCCCTAGAGTTCTCCTCATCCTCACAGCCACTTGATATTCAAAAGGCAATCCCTCAGCATACCTTCTGATTTGTTCTTCCTCAGTAATACAGTAGCTACCAGCAAACTACAACTTATCGGTGAAAGCAGCATTGTACTTTGCCACCGTCATGTTTCCTTTCGTTAACTCCAAAAACTCCCTTTTTGCCTTCTCCCTTGCCCCCAAGCTACAAAATCTCATCTTGATCTTATCAGTAAACATCTCCCAAGTCAAACTGTCTAACACGGCTTTAGAAAGTGTCCGCTTAACCATTCGCCACCATTCCAAGGCTTCTCCCTCGAATCGCATGACCGCGTTGTTTACCTACTGGTAATCAGTGTAACTTCCAACGCAAAACACTTCCTCCATCTTCATGATCCACCGTAGGCATCCTAGTGGGTCCTCACCCCCTTTGAATGTTGGCGGTTTGCATTTCATAAAACTTTCAAACGAGGTTCCTTTACCTCCCGCTTTTCCATGCTCTAACACGAGTCGTGAGACGCTGTCTGCCTCACTATGCACCGATCGTTCCTCATTTTCGTCCTCTACTCCACCTCGTGCCTCTCTTCGCAATCGAGCAATCTCAGCATCCCTTGCTCGTAGTTGTTCCTCCAAGTGCGCCTGACGCGCACTACTACCGCTACTGCGCTGGCTCTGATGGGTCCTCTCTGGCTCATCATTGCGACCTTCGTTCTCAGCTAAATTGTGGTTCGAACGGTAAATTGAAGAGGTATCCTCCGCATAGGGAATTTCTTCAATAATTGGGGCACCACCGCCCGCTCCATCGCTTTCCTAACTAGCTTCAGGTATGGCGTTGTTGTTATTTCTACGAGTAGCCACCATTTCTTCTGCAAGACATCACGATGACGAGTTGAGATTCAAAAGTTTAGCACGAGTGAAGATCGAGAGATTCTAAATCGAATAGAGGAGAGAAGAGTCCTATAGGTAGCAGACAAGTAATCCCTAAAGCACTCAGTCACACACCTCCCCCACTTAAAGTCTTGTTCATTCTTATACGAGCCAATCTAGTCATGAGTCTAAATGCCGGTCTCAGCACTCAGTTCACTCACGACGTGGCTCTGATACCAACTTGTAACGTCCATGATTTTTTTTTCCAAAAATTCAACATTTATAAAAACCTTTAATCAATATCAAAAACATGCAGCGGAAGTCTTAAAAGTCATAAATGGAAATAGTTGTTCTCCCCATAGAGGCGATTACAGAATTCTTCATAATATAAACCACGGGGTTATGACCGCATTCATTCAAAAGTCAGTACAAGTTCAATGTTATGAATTTATTACATAACCGGATTGTTCGTTGATACCAAAATATAAACCGGAACTAATACTACCCTCCTCGCGGAACCACAACCTCTAAGCCACCTGTGCGAGTACAAGACACATTTCGAAAGAAACAAGTGTCAGCTTACGCTAAGTGAGTCGGTAGGAGTTGTAATCAAAAACCATAAAACAAGTTTGTAAGTAGAATATGACATGTAAATAGACACCATATCCCACCCTTAACGTATTTGACCCGTACCGAGAACCCGCAGATCACATAGCACCAAATGGGTGAAATATTCACGAATCATTTCATGAAGTCAATCGCACATAATCATAATCATACCGTATAATATTTCATAGATCATATCGTATCATAGCCGCATATATCATATCGCATAAATCATATTGCATAGATTGTTAGAACCTAGAGGGGGTGAATAGGTTATATGCCCACTTTTTGAAGTTTTTAACAATATTTGCAAGTAATTAAAGAGTTTAAGGAAGAAAGATATCACCAATGAAGTAGTTTGGACACAATGATTTATAGTGGTTCAAGCAAGGGTTAACAACCTTGCTCTACATCCACTCCTTGGCCTCACCCACCAAGAGTTGCTCCACTAACTTCTCTCTTTGAAGGTAGAGATAACCCTTTTACAACTTCTCTCTAATTCTAAGGCTAGAGATGATCCTCACTTCTCTCTAATTCTAAGGCTAGAGATGATCCTCACTTCTCTCTAATTCTAAGGCTAGAGATGATCCTCACTTCTCTCTAATTTTAAGGCTAGAGATGATCCTCACACTATTACAAATGTATATGAATGTAATGAAGTATATGAACTTTGAATGCTTTCACTCTTGCTTCATTCTTGATCTTGAAATGTTGAATTTGTATCAAGAATATGAGCTCACAAGTTTTTGTATATATTCTGTGTTTTTCAGATTGCAAGAGATTCGTAAAAAACAAGACTTGAGTTGCCTTAAATAAGCAAAAAGGTGCAAGCTCAAAAAGTGTCCAGACTGTCCACGGTCGATCCACGGTCGACCGTGGCATCGACCGTCGCACTGCTGGAGAACACATAACATGCAACGAGTATTTAACTTAGAACACATAACATGTATCATCAATCAATATATAGATATATGTATAATCATCTTTATTTCAAAAATAAGGTTTTGTCTATGTACTCGGTTTTGTAAAAGACTACTGAACTCACCTCAGTCCAGAAATAAACCCACAATCTAGATTCGACGAACTACACTCTCGGATCGTCAAGAAATCGACCTCAACTGTCTCGAATAACCTAGATATGTAAAAATATACTTTCGATCAAAGATATACGCGTCGTGAACTTAGAAAATCCATTAAAACATGCTAGAACAACATGCATGTAGAATATCGAGCCATATAACTGAAATGTTAACTTAAGTCTAGAAGAATATACCTTTCGGGGTCACCAAAGCGAAACCACGCTCAAAACTACGCCCGAAACGCTATCTCCGTTCACCCCGTACCTTGAATACGAGTTCTAACGAAACCCGGCACTCTTAAAAGTTCACTAAACTTGGTTTCTCTCGAAAAATGGGCAGAGTAACGAAATGGTAGAGAAGTATGTGTGAAATTCGGATGGAAATGAGCTGAATTTATAGATCTAACTCCTGGCCGACGCGTCGCATCGCGACCCCTGGACGCGTCGCGTCGCGACGTTCTAACACACGCCACCGGTCTGCCACACGCCATCTCTGACACACGCCATCTCCCGACACACGCCATCGACACGTGTCCGCCCCGACGCGTCGCGCCGCGACCTCTAACGCGTCGCGTCGCGACCTCGTATTTTCCAGAATTTTTATTTTTATTTTATTTTCTTTCTTTTCTTTTACATTTCTTTTCCTTTCTTTTACTTTTTTTTAAATAATAATATTCCTTTATTATTATTATCAAGTTGAAATTCGAAAATAATATTTATTTCTCGATAAATATTATTAAAATATTCGGGTCGTTACACAATAGCGGTGGTGATTCGATGATGTGGCGCTGGCTGCCGGTGATTTGATGATGTGGCGGTGGTGGCCTTGAACCCTAGAAGAAGATTATGCCCTACACCCTATTTTTTGTCTTAAACAGATATACGAATTATATTGGTGTTTATAAAATAAATGGATGAAGTACACTCTCACATGTATAATTAAATAATAAAAAAGTAATTAAAAGTTAAAGAAAATAAAGAAATTAATTGGACAATGGTGTTTTTGTCTTTTTAGTCTGATTAGGGATCAAAATCGTAAAAGTTTAGACATCTAGAGACCAAAATTATAAAATCAAAAGTTAAGCACCAAAACCATAAAAATCATTAAACCACTTAGACCAAAAATGTAATTTACTCTCAAGTCTAAGACCAGATGCAAGTGAGAAATAAAAACGATAATTGAATATTCTTTGTATTCCTCCTATCCCATTTAGCAAAAATTATCATGTCACCAGCATTCAAATAAATATATTTATTATATAAGTGTTTTTTTGATAAACATATGTGAGGTGATCTGTACACAATAAAAGTTGTCATACAACACAATTATGAATTTTTTACTTTTACCGAATTGTGAATTTTTTTTCGTTCATATGTTTAAGAGTTTTATTGTCTAAGCACATAAATTATGTTGTGTATGACAAATCTTTTTTTGGTACGGACATTCTCCCTTAATGTATGGATGGTATGATGATTTTTCAACTAAAGGTGTTTGGGATTGCGTTTATAAACTGATTATATAATTATTTTGACTATAAATCTTAAATAATCAGTTTAAAGTGTTTAATTTTTGTGTTCTTAAAATCAATTATCTGCTTTTGGAGGTTAGAAAATGCACTTTCGATAATTTACCTTTGAATTACTATTTCAAATTGATTATATGATTATTATCATTTTACCTTTTAAAAATAATTAATTTACTTTGCTAAACTCTAAAAATTGATTATCAGATTATTGGGTTATGAAGCAATATAATCAAATCCAAACATTATTATTTTATAGCAGGTTCTATCACAGTAGATTATCTAATTATTAAAAATACATAATCTATTTTTAAATCGTAATTTCAAATACTCTAAGGGATATAATTGTAAAAAATGAATTCAATGATTTTTATGCCGAATTAAGGAAATATATTTTTTTACCTTTTTAAATAAATTTAATTCTAATTATTTTCATTATTTTTTAAGAAAAAATTTTGGGAAAAAAACATAGTTTTAGCTTTTAACCCCGGTTGCTGTTTTTGTGATAAAAAATTCGAAAAGAAAAAAAAATCTATTACAAGTAGCATCTAAGTTAAATGTTGTACTTATAAGTTATAACACAATTAAATGAATAATACTTAGGAGGTGTTTCTTTGAGCTTATTAAGAGTTTATATTTCGAACTTATTTATCATAAGTTTTTTTTCCTACTTATTTTTTATAAGCTGAACTTATTTTCTTGTTATAAGCCACATAAACCTATACCTTCCAAAATAAGCCTAAAAAACTAATTTACAAAAAAAAAACTAGAAAAATAATAAAACAACACCCCCTTAAAGTAATTTCACATCTGAATAATTTAAGTGCCCGAAACTAATATGATTTAGTTTATTAAAATATATTCATGTTAAGTTTTGCTACTGTACATATCGAACTTTAACAATTTTTATTATATGTATTGGACATTTAATTTGTTGCTATTGTGTGTATTAAACTTTCTATTGTATATACTAAACTTAAACATTTTTTCATTTTTTATATATCCAAAATACATACAATATTAATAAATTAAAAGTTTGATACATACAATAAAATTTTTTAAAATTTAATACACATAATAGCAAAACATGACAAGTTGGATAAATTTTGATAAACTAACCAAAACTAATAATCCCCCGACTTTAGACAAACTTCACCGCGGCAATCAACGCCTCCTCCAGTCCTCGTCCTTCACTCTGTTTGTCTTGAAAATTCCTGTGGATAAAAATCGCGACGGAGACGATGTCTGGCAACCAGAAGAGCAGGTCTAGCGATGGCAACATTAACAGTAAGTAATATTCTTCCCATCATCCTCATCGTTTCCTTCCTACCTTTTATCATTTTAGGGCTAAACTTTTGTTTATTGATCCTCTGTACCTAGCTTCTATCATTGTTTTGTTTAGTGCTTAAAACTTCAGTTTATGTAAATCTCTCATATTGATGGCTGTTAGCTGTTTTTGTGTGTGAAATTGTGTGTTGTAGAGGAATTGAAGCTTGTTAATCGAAATTGTGTAAAATTAGTGTAACAGTATACAAAAAAGCTTTTACTTTTATAATTACCAAATCATTGGAATTCTAGGTCTGAATTTGGGAAGCTTTTTCTTTCATGGCTTTGCAGGCGTATACGTCAGCACCTTCACCGGAAAGACTATCTCTCTGGAAGTCAAACCCTCAGACACAATCGGCGACGTGAAAGTCAAGATACGGGCGAAGGAAGGTATTCCAGTTGACCAGCAGGCGCTAATCTTTAACAAAATGGTTCTTGAAGACACCAATGTCATTCGGGACTTTGAAATTGAAAATCACTCCACCTTAAAACTTATGCGTAAATCAAAGGGGTTGATGCAGATATTCGTCAAGATTCGCAAAGGGATGACGTCTGGAAGTCAAACCCTCAGACACAATCGAGAAAGTCAAAGCCATGATTTGGGATAAGGAAGGTATTCCCGGTGAGGAGCAGGCGCTCATCTTTAACGAAATGGTTCTTGAGGATAGCGGTACTCTTGTTGACTTTGAGATCAAAAAGGATTCCTTCCTCAAACTGATGTTTAAATCAAGGGGATTGATGAAAATATTTGTCAACAACCTCACAACTGAAACAGGGTCAATCATCCCACTGATGGTCAAACCTACAGACACCATCAGCAATGTGAAAGACAAAATCGAGTTTCAGGTAAGTATTCGTCGTGACAAGCAGGTGCTGATCTTCAACCAAATGGTTCTTGAGGATACTAGTACCCTTGCTGACTTCCAAATCAAAATGGAATCCACCCTCATACTTATGCGTAAATCAAGGGGATTCATGAAGATATATGTTAAGAACCTCACTGGGAGGACTATCACTCTGGAAGTCAAACCTTTAGACACCATCGAGGACCTGAAAGCCAAGATCAGGGAAGAGGAAGGTACTCCCGCATGCGACCAGAGATTAATCTTTGCTGGCCGGCAACTTGAGGATGCACGTACTCTTGCTGACTACCAGATTTGCGAGGAATACACCGTCCATCTTGTGTCTAGATTAAGAGGATCGTGATCATTTATATGAGAAGCACCAAAAAATGATGAAGGTGAGAACAGTTTATGTGAATTTTACCTGTTTTGATGTGAATTTTGGGTGTTTTTTTTAATGTTCTTAACATATCTGCAGTTCTCAAGTTCTTGTCATAACTGTGATTTAACTTTTCACCATTTCATGTTATGTAATTTGAAGATTTGGCTCAAGTGTCATGATTTTCAGTTTTAAAGTGCTTAGGTTCCAACCTTTTGGCAATGTCTGTGGGGTGATCAATGTTAATGTATGAATTGAAGATGAACCTTTTGTCAATAATGCAGTCTAACCTTAGATCTATTTGTGTTTCCCTGCTTTGATTAAAAAAAATGGGCCTTATTTAACTCGCCTTTGAACATCCATAGCTTCTACATTACAACAATATAAGAAATTATTGAATAATTTAAACCCGCTACTGATAATAAATCCCTCGGCTACGTCTTGACGATTAAGCTGAGCCTTCTGTTGTCATCCAAAGCTCGGAGCAAGCAGGAAGTATTAATACACTGTTTAATGTGGACCCGAGGCTTCCAATTGTCTAATAAGTATTATCAGGCAATGGTGTGTAGTCTTGGGTCTATGCAGTGGTGCTGAGTGTGAAAGAATATGTGTGCGGTTTTCCGGTGAGAACCCGTACAGTGGTTGTAATGGTTTTCCCGTAGTAGTTTTTGGAGAGAGGAGCAGAGGGCGGTAGATGGTGTGAGAGAGCGAGAAGATAGACAGGCTTTGAAGGTCAGCGGGCTAGATTCCGGCGAAGCTTTTAAGTACCCGGCAAAGGTTTGAAGTTTCCGGCAAAGGGTTTGAATTGTTTTTGGATGTGGTTTGAACTTGATTTTGAATTGTTGATGTTATCGTTTTTTGTTGATTGTGATTGGTTAATTGTGAATGACTTGGATCGCCACATGTAATGCACGGGTTGGTGATGTTGAATTTTTAAGGAGGATGATGCATCATACGTAGTTAAGATAAGATAATATCAAACGCAATGCACATAAATTTAACAAATAACGATATACAATGTGCAAAGCATGACCAATATACTTATATCTTGTGTATTTAGTTATGAGTAATATCAAACGTCATACACATAAAGTTAATAAATAAACTATATTACAACTTGATAGCATCTGATTATTATCAGGTGAAGAAGATGAGGTCACAAAACTTATATGAACAAAATTATTAGTATAAAAAAATCAAAACACAAGTAATATGAAACATTGTTGAACCAATTGATCAAGTAGTGTGGTGTAGTTTGGTAACCACGAGTGAATGAGTTGTTGCAGTGACCTCTAAAATCATGGACAGCAGATCTAGCACTGACATAAAGAGTAAGGATTCTTCCGAGCATCGTCGTAGTTTGATGCTTTTTATAGTTTTAAGGCAAATTTGTGGTTCGTATGGATTTAACGCATGTTCGTTTTCATTTATAAATCAGGAAGTTATAATTTTACTTCAATGTTTAGAATTTTCTTAGGTTGTTCTTTGTGCAGGTATTTATGTCAAGATCTTCACCGGGAAAACCATCTCTCCGGAAGTCAGACCTTTAGACACAATCGGTGATGTAAAACTCAAAATCCGGGCTAAGGGAGGTATTCCTGTTGACCAGCAGGCGCTCATCTTTAACGAAATGGTTCTTGATGACAGCAATACCATTCATGACTTTGAAATTGAAAATCACTCCACCCTCACACTTATGTATAAATCAAGGGGATTGAAGCGGATATTCGTCAAGATCAACAAAGAGATGACCATCTCTCTGAGAGTCAAGGCCTCAGACACCATCAGGAACGTGAAAGCAAAGATTTGGGATAAGGAAGGCATCCCTCGTGAGGAGCAGGAGCTTATCTTCAACCAAATGGTCCTTGAAGATAGCGGAACCCTTGTTGACTTCGACATCAATAAGGATTCCACACTCAAACTGATGTTTAAATCAAGGGGATTGATGACAATATTTGTCAACAACCTCACCGCTGGAACAGAGTCAATCATCTCTCTGATGGTCAAACCCGCAGAAACCATCAGCAACGTGAAAGACAAAATCAAACTTCAGGTTCGTATTCCGGGTGATGAGCAGGTGCTAATCTTTAACCAAGTGGTTCTCGAGGACACTAGTACCCTTGCCGATTACCAAATCAACATGGAATCCACCCTCACACTTGTGTGTAAATCAAGGGGGTTCATCAAGATACGTGTTATAACCATGTCAAAAACAACCTTCATTCTTGAAGCCAAACCTTTAGACAGCATCGAAAACCTGAAAACATTGATCTGGGAAAAGGAAGATATTCCCTCATGCGACCAGAGACTGATGTTTAATGGCCAGCAGCTCATGGATTGGTGTACTCTACAAGATTTGTAACAGCTATGAGGAATACACTATCTATCTTATGAATGTATTAAAAGGGTCATGATCATATCCCAATCACACAGATGGTGATGCATGTGAATCTTACATGTATTGATGTGAATTTCAGGGTGGGTGTTTTGTATTTTTCTTTTCTTTTCTCTTCTCATCTATTGAACATTTATGCATGCAGTTCTCAAGTTCTGGTAATGTTTCATATATGTGAATTGACTTTTCAGCAGATCAAGTTTTGTAAGTTACTATTTCTATTTGCTTCTTGTTTTGGCAATGTCAATGATGCTCATGCATATGAATAGGACAATGATGCTGTTGAATCTTGGCAGGCAATGCATGTTCTTGTTATAGCAGTTTTACCATATGTTCTTGTAAATAAAGATAATATAAATATAAAAATTTGTGAATTAATTCGACATGTAATTTATTTTGCAAGTATCTCTTATTCTCTATCGCTCTCACACGCGTACACATCTTTAATTTTAAAAAATTAGATAAAAATAAGAATTTCCTAAGTTTAAAAGACGAGTAAAGGATGAACAAAAGAATAATACGATGCTAAGTATGATGAAAGATGAAAAAAAGTATACCCCATACTATAAGGTGGCGTTTGGTTCGCGGAATATTTTTGAAGGAATTGAAATCTCAATATGTAATCTGTTTGGTTGGCCGGAAATGGAATTGGAATCCATTTCCATGTTTTGTTTGGTTCGCAGATAATGTAGATGAATTTGATTTCAGTCGTGTATTACCCTTCCTACAACTTCCAACTTCATTCTTAACCGCAACAAAATCAATTACTCACAAATCAGTAGTTGAACAACGAATGGGGATGTGACTGACAAACGGGGACACACTAAACGACAACCGGCAAAAGACAAACGGCGAACGGCGACCCGTGAGGACCGAAGAATGGGGACGCCTGTGACGAACGTGGGTGCACCAAACGACAACCATCGAAAGACGGACGACCAACGGCGATCTGCGAAGACTGACGAACGACGAGTAGGGACGCACCGAACGACAACCCGCGAAAGACGGACGGCAAACGGCGACCCGCGAGGACTGACGAACGACAAACGGGGATGCACCGAACGACGACCCGCGAAAGGCAGACGAAGAACGGCGACCCGCGATGACTGACAAACAGTGACCCGCAAATGGCGAACATCAAACGAACACCGGCAAAAGAAAAATGGTGAACAACGAATTGAGAATGACTGACGAACGGTGAACATCGTACGGTGAAAGACGACGAACATCAAACGGCAACCCGTGAGGACTAACGAACGACGAACGGGGACGCGACTGACGAACGGGGACGCACCGAACGACGACCTGCGAAAGACGGACGGCGAACAGCGACCCGCGAGGAACGACGAACAACGAACGGGGACACACCGAACGACGACCCGCGAAAGACGGACGGCGAACAGCGACCCGCGAGGAACGACGAACAACGAACGGGGACACACCGAATGACGACTCGTAAAAAAGGGATGGCGAACAGCGACCCACGAGGACTGACGAACGTCGAACATCAAAAGACGAAATACGAACCACGAACATCAAACAGCGACCGGCAAGGACTGACGAACGACGAATGGCGAACGACAAACATCGAACGTCGACGCCAAAACAATAGGCGGAGGGTATAATGGTAATAAACCACATTCCCTCCCTCATGGATTTTAAAGTCCCTCCTCATCTTGAAAGATTTTACATTCCTTCCCTCATGGATTTTAATTTCTTCAAATTCCAATTCCATAGTGAATCAAACATTGGAATTTCTAGAAATTGGATTCCAATTCCCATAAAATCCTATAAAATCCCTCCAACCAAACACCCTCAATAGACATTTTCATGAACATGTCCAAACCAACAAAAGAAAAGCTTCACTTTTTATCGAAATGAGTTTCAAACTTTCTTCTTGACTAAGATTCTAACAAAATATTAAAAACCTTCTTTACAAAAAGCGTTTAGTCACAAAATGTCAAAAAGGCAACAAAGTTGCTTCCACTACTTCCTACTAAATCCATCATCATTTTCATTGAGATCAGTTTAAAAACCGGACAGGACCGAAAAAAATCGGATCGAATCGAAACCTGAAATCTATAAAAAAACTAGGACCGAAGACCGTACCGACCAGTCCCGGTCCAAACCGGTCTCAGTGTGGTTCAGTCTGGTTCATCGGTTTTTTCGGTCTATCGGGTCGCATGCTCACCCTTAATTTCCATAGCCTTAAAAATTCTTCTCAATGGGTTATTTTACTTTATAACAAACAAAAAAGAAAAAAGAAAACTTGTGTATACATGAACTAGGTAAAATAAAGAACTGATTTCATAAATGATTTTTTAATTATCTGAAGTTTATTCCTTTTTTTTTTAAAAGTTACTTTTTATGCTTTTTTTAATACCATTTTCTTATAAGTTTGTTTCTTTTTAACATTTTGTGTTACAAATATACGTTTAAATGGTTAAAATGATCAAATTACCCTTGTCTATTTATTTCTTTATATTAGTTTACTATTTTGTTTTGGTAATTTTCTTACAGTTTCAATCACCACCGGTCCACCATCACAATTTCTGATTACAACCATAGTCACTACTCACCTCCTCTAGTCACCTCCTTAACCTGTATCCAGCATTTTTTCTACAACGCCACCATCCACCCTCACCACCATCACTTTCACCCTTACCACATTTATCTACCGCAGTTTAACTATCTTAAAATTTTTATAAACCAACCGACTACTAGATTATACAAAAAATCATGTTAATCTCGGCTAACAACAAGAAATCCAAAAAAGTGGAAAAAACACTCACATACACACACTCGAGATCCACTACCTCTAGTCACCACACTGGCACTACCTTCGGCCACCCCCTCCACCTCCAACTACCGTCTCCACCAAAAAGATAACCAACAAAAATGGAAAAATCAAACCCACACACACACTTAACACCCATCACCTTCGGACACCCGCCACATCTAGTACCACCACTACCATAGATCAGTTAGGAAAAAGAAGAAAAAAATCGGAGAAGAAGAAGACAATGTCAGTGGTGGAGACATTTGACAATGGCGGCCAACGACGATAACAAATCTGTTTTTTGTGGTTGTTATCTGTTACTATAGGGACCATTAATGTCTAGTTAGAAAGTTTTGAGAACGTATTTAACCAAAATTAGGGCACACAACCCTATGTGGGATTATTGTGGCTGCTTTTTAATCTCAAATCGGTGTGGCTGAGTTGTTGTGTGAACTGAGGAGCATTCAAAGGAGAGATCACCATTCTTGGCACCAATTCGATCAGTTTTGGAGGAATCAACATTAGATATGAATTTTGGTGTCCTGTGATTGTTGTATAACAGTTTGGTGGTAATTGTTAGGATTTAGTAAGGGTTTAAGGTGTTGTTTGTGCAGTCGATGTAAGATGTGTAAACTGAAGCCGTGAGTGAGATTTTAATCCATCAAACCTTGTTTAAATCAAAATTGTTCATTAAAGATTTGTTATTATCATATTAGAGACCTAATGAAATTAGAATTATGAATTTTGGTTAAATTTTGAGTGAGATTGAGACATCCGAAGGATCGAATGAACAACTCGAATCGTAAAAGCTCTTAATCTTGAATCGCAATTTGAGATTAATTGATAATAGAAAACAAGGCAATGTTGTAACACCGTATTTTCACCCATAAAATTTTTATTTAAATTCACACTGCGGAAGCGTTTACCCAAACATAAAAGTATTTACAACTGAAGTTAAACCACTGTTTAACAAAACCAATCAGTTTAAAATACAGTATTACAAAAACTACGGCTCGTCACAATTTCAATTAGAGTGCCTGTCAATTATTCCTCAGGTTACACCCCCTCCCAACTACACCGCAGAACTCACCAGCCACCTGTAAAAGTAGCGAGAGGTGGGGGATTAGCACAAAGCTAAGTGAATGGAAGTAAACCACCACAGATATACTAGCAAATAACCGCATGATATCAAGAACAGTAAACACATAATCACCATTTGCCTCACGAGAAGACCGGCGGTTCAACATGAACCTACAACCAATGCCGGCCAAGCAAAGGTTTACCGATAGTCTATTTGCTATTCGCACACAGTATTATCTTAGGTTGCAACGAACGCATCAAAAGACCACAATACTGATTAGCCGATAGCAAACAAACCCAGCCCAATATGCCCAGCCGATAGCTGACTTCACAATAGGCGCAACAATCAATTAACATATCACAGTTAATCAATTAATAGACAACAGTCTATCTATGCATCAATCCAATAACAATTGCAACCCAAGCCAGTTACAACTAATAACACCCGTGAGTAAACATCCACTCACCTCGAGTTCTCGAACTCCCACTCAGTGGTCTAATGTTACTGAGCCTTGTCCTTTCCTAAGATCAGAATAAACTGAAATCAGTAACCGATTCATAAATATATACCAACCACATATATTTATATCATTTTAAATCAAACATAAACATGTTAGATTCACATATGTATAAACATATAGCACATAGCATTAAATAATGCAACAAACATCAAAATCCTCCATAACCACGGACGCGTCGCGTCCAAACACCCGACGCGTCGCGTCGAGCAGCTATCGGATTTCCACAATCCGATTCCCAACTTATCGGATTTCGAATCCCAGGTTTCCACTACCGGATTCTTAGTGTCGGATTTCACTCCTCCGGATTACCATGATCGGATTTTGGGTCCGGATTTCACCAATCAGATTCTCACAAGAATCCGATACTTCCCAAGAACGCGTCGCGTCGCGACAGACCCTGCATCATCTTCTTCATTTTCCAGCCGACTCACAACTTTCCAAATCCGATTAACACACTTGAAATCTAATATAAACACTTCTAAAACATGTATAAACCTCTTATAGCATGTATCTAACATCAAGAACATGTTAGTAACAATTAAAACACCAAAATACACAAAACCCATTTGTCAAGTTTACACATAAGCTTCATCCATGGCATCTTCATGAAACCAATACAAGTTTAACAACAAAACATGACAAAATGATCAGCATCAAGCAAGAAACATCATCATACCTTTGTTTTGAATTAACACCCAACAAATCTCCACTTTCACTTTTCAAGTTTACAACCTTTCTTTGCTTTTCTCTCAAGAACACACACAACACACACTATGTCGGTTTTTCAAATGAGAACAAACAATCAGTAGTAAACCCCTATAACCCCACGTAGGTTTCAAGGAAGCATGAGGTGTCAATCTTCTCATTTCCAAACTCATGCACACAATTAAATAGATATATATCCATATCCGTACATATACACATATATATAACCAAATATCCACTCTTTAATTAATTAATTTGACAATTAATTCAATTAAATCCATTAGTAAATAATTAAACATATAATCAAATACTAATCACGTGTTTAAACATACCTTGGCCCACGTAACGACTAGGCCCAAAATCAGGATGTTACAAATGTAGATGAATCGGAAAGTGAGTTGGGGTTGAGTCTACCACATAATCGCAAATTGTGACTGCAAATTGAAAAAAAGTGTCCAAGTGTTGACTCGTAGATCACATAACTATGAACAATCGTAAATCCTGTTTTCGCTAGTGAATCGAAAATCGTGTCCAAAAGCATAATAACAAATCACATGAAAAGAGGAATCGTGAATCTACTTAGTGATATTATAAATTGAAACATCGTACAAATCGTAAATCATGGGCTATGATGAATCGTAAATCGTGAGATAAGCACAATCACGAATCAAGGGTAATGGTAACCTAAATGTGAATCAAAAACCATTATGGGAATTGAAAACTGTTAGGCCTTGAACCAAAATGATGTAATAGTGAATCATAAACATATAGTTGGTAATTGAATGAATGTAGGTGATTACTGATAAACGCTTAGTAGCGGATAATTCCTCACTAGCTATTGCTATTCTAAACTGCGATCAAATGAGTACTATTACTTTTACACTACGCTTGTAATGCTAGTGATAATGAAGTGCAAGTAGGTATTAATGATGGTAGTAACAACATGTGAATTATTGACCTTTGTGAATGCTGTGATGAGACCGATATCAGGTATGATAGATCGTTACTATGGTAACGGGTATGACTAGACTGTCCGAGATGGACAAGTATGCTATGACCGCTTACCATGATAGCGGGTATGTTATTTATGATACAAGGTTATTGTTAAGTAATTTGAGAATGGTTAATGAGTATCTGCCTATCTGGTATAGCATATAAGTAAAGTTCTTGTTAAACTTTATGCTTACTGTTGTTGTTAATTTCACTTTTTAGGGGATGACCATGAGAAGACTCCAACGTTTTGAAGACAACTTACATTTCGGATTATATAATCGGTGTTAAATATGAGAATATTGGTTAAGAAATGTTGGTGTGATTAATGACTTGTTTATGTTGAAATTTATTATTAAACCAATATACACACACACACATTTATATCATCTTTGTTTCAAAAAAGAATTAGGGCATTACACATTGGAGGTCGATTATACCATTAACAGCGAGGTCGATTATACCATTAGTAGCGATTAGAGGCTACCGTGGCAATACGGGTAGTGGCAATAAGGGTGGTGTTGGGGGTTGTTCAACTCGCCAAGTTGAAAGGAACAAGATCAAAGACAGATTGTACCATGAGTTGATGTTTCTAGGTCTGATTTGCTTAAAAATAATTTCTCTTCTTTGGAGTTGGCCCCTCCACTTATCACGGCCACCGCCAATTTAGGTTGTAGGGTCAGGGGTCCACGGCGCTCGAAAAATGTCCGATCTAAGTTCACTTGATGCAACAAACAATGGCTTGGGTGTTGCTTTGGGTGTAAACTCCCTTGAAAACCATAACCATTGGTAGTCGACGATGGTAGGATGAGAGTGTTCCCGTGGTGGTGTTGATGGTTAAGGGGGAGGAGGGTGGTGGTTGGAAACGGGACAAAACAAAATGAAAGGAGGGTAGACGTGGGGGTTTTAGACAGAGGAGAAAAAGGAGAGTGAGAAAGAATTGGTAGAGGAAGAATGAGCGGGAGTGAGAGAGTGTACCACAATTAAAACTATGATTTTTCATTACGGAGATTGTCACCGTTAAGATTTTATCACAATTTTTAGAAAACGATTATACTAAATTATACAATATTATCGAATACAGACATATATGAACCGAAATTAAAGTCTTAAAAAATCTAAATGTATCAAAAATATCAAAACTTTATTCAACTAAATACAACAATTAAAATTAGGTTGTATGAAAGTATATAAAGAGTTGTATATTTTCTATTTGAAATTAATTTTATGCATATTAATATATATATATATATAATATTAAATTATAATCGAGTAATCGGGGCGGGGATCATCAAACCCGTCCCCGTCCCCGTTTAAATAATCTGGTTTTCCCCATCTCCGTCCCCGTCCATATTTATCGTCCCCGCTCCCACCCTGTTTATACATGTTGGGTTTCGGTTTTCCCCATCGGTTTCGGTTTTTTTTTTGCCATCCCTACTTTACGCTCTTGATGTGATAATAGGAGTACAATTCAAATTGTTCACAACAATATTTTTCGAATTCACGAATGCACGAAAGCCATTTCTCCATAAGAGTTTATAATGTCGAGATCCACATCTAACTAAAATCGACAATAAACCCATAGTTGAGCTCGACTTAATCGAAAAAAAGGAGGAAATTCACTATTCAATATGCATGCTACAACAACTTATATTGGTTATATATGCTTGATTAGATGTTTATGATCAATTTTATTTGTACTTCATTGATGCGTTTCTTTGCACCTGAAAAATGAATAATTAGTTTACCTTAATTATTCCATAGATATCTTTTACATGCAGTTGTTAGGACTTCTGGACTAAAGGTTGTTGAAGGTTTTGCCTTTTGAAATTTTCAGTGTATGCTTTCCATAAAGAAGGTATGCTCATTTTTTCTATGAATCTTAGACCAAGCATTATACGTAACTCGAAGCTTTCGGGTATCGTTGGGAACACCAAAACACCTATCTCGGATTGGCCAACCGGGTTCCTTTACTCTATGGGAACTAGAGATACCCAACCCCCCCCCCCAACCCACCCCACCCCACCCCACCACACACACATATATAAATAAATAAAATATGAAAAAAGGTTTGGGTAAGGAAATAGAATGTATAACACTTATTTTGGGTAGGGTAAAGGAAATGAAAGTGAAAATGATGTGGCGGTGATGTGGCATTGGGTAAGGGAAAGGAAAAGGGATGGTATTACACATGGCCTTAGTCACGAAGATAGAATTGATGGTTATCTTAGGGGGTGTTTGTTTTAGCTTATTTTGAGAGATTTTTAGCTTATTGACTTATTTTATGAGCTTATGAAAAATATGGTGTTTGACTTAGCTTATTAGCTTAAACTTATTGGTTTATTTTGAGCAAAAATACCCTATTTTGATAAATCAAGGAAAAGTAACTTATTTTTCTTCGCATGAGCTTATCTTTATACTTTTACATATATACCCTTATTTTTTCTCCTTTTCCCAATATCTTCTCTTTCTTAAACGTAAGAATGTCTTTTTTAGTCATTTTATAATAACAAACTAAGTCAAACACTTTTTTAAAAGTAGTTTATTAATTAGCTTATAAGTCATAAGCTAATTCAAACACTTTTTTAACTAAAAAATTAAAAAGCTCATAAGTTAAAAAACTAATAAGTTTAAGCTAAAAAAAATAAGCTTACCCAAATACCCTCTTAGTGAAAGGAGTACATTTTCTTTTGTTTGGTATTCAAATAGAAAGAAAAGCTTTCGTCTAGGGGGTGTTTGGATTAGTTTATAACTTATAAGCTAATAAGTTTCTTTTAAAAAAAGTGTTTGGCTTAGCTTATTATTGTAAAATGATTAAAAAGAGCATCCTTACATTAGAGAATTTCTTTTAATCACCATTAGTTCAAAAGATTAGACAAAACTCTTGTTTTTTTATCACCATTAAGAGATCAAAATACGTAATTTAATAATACAATACATATATAATTGTCACTTATATCGTATTAATCTCCTGCAATCATATCTCTTACCGCGCTCATATATAAATCATCATCTCTACGACTTGAACTTGCATATTCATTTGGTTCATTACTGCTAGAAGACGCTTGATCTTCAAATTCTTTGTTTGGATTGTAAGATTCTTGTTGTGCTCTATCAAATCCGTCATCATCATTATTAATCTCCTGCAATCATATCTCTTACTGCGCTCATATATAAATCATCATCTCTACGACTTGAACTTGCATATTCATTTGGTTTATTACTGCTAGAAGACGCTTGATCTTCAAAATCTTTGTTTGGATTGTAAGCTTCTTGTTGCGCTCTATCAAATCCGTCATCATCATTATCTTTCATTCTAATATAATTATGAATTGTCATAGATGCTATCACGATTTTCACTGCGTTTCATAAGGTAAATTAACATGCATGTCTTTTAAAATTACCCATGTAGTCTTCCATACTCCAAAAGTTCGTTCAATGACATTTCTCAACGAGGAATGATAGCAGTTAAACGTCTCATTTGCTCCTTTGGGAGCACGCATAGAAGCAATTTGTCCACGATGAAAATCCGGTAAATGATAACGAATGTTAGTTCCCTTATTTTCTATGAATTACATATTCATACTCTTTTATATGTTTTTATTTTACATAAATGAATATTTAAAGTTTAAAATATTGTCAAATGTTCGCAAGCTTTCCTTTTCTATGCCTCTAGAAAATAAAGTTTTTATTATACAGATGACAGTTAAAAATTTCTAAAAAATGAAGTTTTTAGTTTTAAGAGAGTATATTACTTTTCTAGTTTTCTGAAAAAACATTTATAAAGCTTAACACTAAACATATTTTTGTTTTTTGAGTTTTCTTAAAAATAAATTAAAATAAACAGGTAAAGAAAAAAAGACCCAACTTTTTAAAAAAAAATGATATATCCTCCTACTATTTCTTCCTACTTTATCCTCCTACTTATCACAAAATGACATGTGTACTCCACTAATTCTCTTTCCTCATCTCCTCCCTTGATTTTGACACTTGTCTTGATCAAGTGAGTAGGAGGATAAGTAGGAACAAAAAGTAAAAGGATATATCATTTTTCTTTTTTAAAAGACCCAACTTTTGGTTTTTTTTAAAAAGACCTGACTTTTGGTTTTCTTAAAAAAAGACCTAACTTTTGTTTTTTTTTTTAAAAAGACCCAACTTTTGTTTTTTTAAAAGACCTGACTTTTGTTTTTTTTTTAAAAAGACCTGACTTTTGTTTTTTTTTTAAAAGACCTAAGGCTGCGTTTAGTAGGAGAAAAATTTTATGTTTTTCGTTTTCTGTTTTTCTGTGAAAAATGGTAGAGTTTTTATTTTCTGAAAAAATAGAAAGCGTGTTTAGATAAAGGGATAGAGTTTTTCTTTTTCAGAAAAAAATGAAAAACATGTTTTGTTGAAGTGTTTTCTTTGAAAAGTTGTTTGAAAAAGTACGAAAGTTTAGAAAAATAAAATGTGAAAAAGTATCTTAGTTTTCTAAAAAAATGTGTAAATGAATATGTTTTCTGGTTTTTATTTTCTTAGAAAAAATTTCTGAAATAATATTGGATTTTTTAAAAAATAAACGCAGTCTAACTTTTGTTTAAAAAAAAAAAGACTAGAGAGAGAATTTAAACGGCTTCACCACAGGAATCAACGAAAACCCACCTCAATCGCTCCCAAAACTCCCCCGGGAAAATTCGACAAGTAATCTCGACGGAGACGATGTCTTCTAAGCAGAATAGAATAAACCACAGTGACCTCGAGGTCAACGAAAGCAGGTCAAGCAATGGCGACATAAAGAGTAAGTAGTATTCTTCCGATCATCCTGCACATATTTCCTACGTACCCTTTTATTTTTTTTTAGAAAACAACGTTTGATTCAGTTCTTAAAATGTCAGTTTATATAAATTTTCACATATTCATGGGTTTCTAAGCTGTTTTTGTGTGTGAAATTGCGTGTGTTGTAGACGAATTGAAGCTTGGTGGTTGTTGCTTGTGTGAAATCGAGATTTTTTTTTCGTGGAGTAGTAATTTGACTTGAATATATTTCGGATTTTGCAGGTATACATGTCACGGCCTTCACCGGAAAGACCATCTCACTGGAAGTCAAACCCTCAGACACAATCCGCGACGTCAAAGTCAAGATCCGGGCTGAGGAAGGTATTCCCGTTGACCAGCAAGCACTCATCTTTAACAAAATGGTTCTTGATGACACCAATACCATTCGCGACTTTGAAATTGAAAACTACTCCACGCTAAAACTGATGCGCAAATCAAAGGGATTGATGCGGATATTCGTTAAGATTCGCAAAGGGATGACCATCTCTCTGGAAGTCAAACCCTCAGACACAATCGGGAAAGTCAAAGCGAAGGTTTGGGATAAGGAAGGTATTCCCATTGAGGAGCAGGTGCTCATCTTCAACGAAATGGTTCTTGAGGATTGCGGTACTCTTGTTGACTTCGAGATCAAAAAGGATTCCATTCTCAAACTGATGTTTAAATCAAGGGGATTGATGACAATATTTGTCAAGAACCTCACAACTGGAACAGAGTCAATGATCCCCCTGATGGTCAAACTCACAGACACCATAGACAAAGTGAAAGACAAAATCGAATTCCAGACAAGTATTCCTGGTGACAAGCAAGTACTGATCTTCAACCAGATGGTTCTTGATGACACTAGTACACTTGCTGACTTCCAAATTAACATGGACTCCACTGTCGTACTTATGCGTAAATCAAGTGGATTAATGAAGATAAATGTCAAGACTCTTGTTGGAAAAACCATCTCTCTGGAAATCAAACCTTTAAACACCATTGATAACCTCAAAGCTATGATCTTTGAGGAGGAGGGTATTCCCTCATGCCAGCAGAGACTCATCTTCGGTGGCGAGCAACTCCAGGATGAATATACTCTTGCTGACTACAATATCCATGAAGAATCTGTCATTGACGTAGTGCTTAGCTTAAGAGGGTCATGAAAATATGCGAACCTAGCTCCCCAAAAATAACATTAAGATGATTGGAATTTGCACTTTATGTGTATTTTACGTGCATTAATTTGAATTTCGGGGTAGTCTTTATGTTGCCAACATATTTGAGATTCTCAAGTTTTTGTAATTTGAAGAACAAGAATGATACTTTTTGTAATGTCATGAATGTTTAATCTAATTGCATACAATCATATCATACATCATACATACATAATAAAGTATATATTGACAGTTTCAACTACTTGTTTTCGTCTCAAATTGATTGTTTCTGAAAGCAAAATATACATCTCTTAACAAGCGACTTCCTATATTACGATGTCGTTAAACTTGACAATCATAACATGGAATATATATGGTTTTAGGAGAGTGCAAGTATTTGGTTTTAGGTTGGTTTAAATTGTTGCAGCAAGAAGTAGCATTAAATTGGTTCAGCCGCTCTCCTAAAGTCTCACTGCTTATTGATCTCTTTCTTCTTGTTATTTAGAAACAGAAGCTCAAGACACTTTCTTGATGGTTCTTGATGTCATTTTTTGTTAATATGTTACTACAAGTCTTAGTAAACATTCTTTAATCGTGTATTAAAGTTTGAGTGCTGAAATATATGTTGAAGTTGTCGTTATTGAGCATGTGATTGAGTTTTTGTTTAGGTTTTTCACATGGTATCATAGCAAGGTTTCGTTTGTTCCTTTTTGTGATAGTGGTTACGTGTTCATCGGAGATATATTCACTTCATGTATATAGCTTTGTTTTTTGAAGAAAGGATCTTGAGAACTGTTGTTTTTTCTGTTCAAAGATTTATGCTGGTCTGGTTGTTGTGGGTTCATTTTTTAGTCCCTTTTTGAATAGATGACTCTTCCTTGAATTGATCTTGTGTTGTTAAGGTCTATGCCAATAGTAATGATTTTTTCAGTAATGGTTTTTGTTTTTGTAGATCAACTAGTTTATGCAGATCATGTCTGCTCCCTATTCTGATCATTATGTAGTGGTTCTTCGTGTTCTTCATCGACTGTGATAGTGATTCGACTGACAGACGATTTATATCTGGTAATTGTTTTTTTCTTAATGATTCCCTCATATCCCGGTAAAGTTAGAAAGGGTCTCTTATGGTTGATCAAGTACCGGAATACAGCGCCCTTTGGACACCACTCAAGAACTTATTTGACTACACTTTACGCCTCTTTGATGTGATAATAGGAGTGCGATTCAAATTGTTCATAACAACGTTTTTCACGAATGCACGAAGCATAATATTGAGATTGACTTTAACTTTGTTCGACAACATTCAACAAACACAATACAAATAATATAAAATTCCTTTTGATTTTTGCCCTTAAACAAACACAATACAAATGTTCTACAATTTTATGTTACTTATTGTCATGACACCTTAGAGCTTAGCAGCACACCAGTTTATGTGTTGATCGCGACATGATGAAGCCATTTCTCCATAAGAGATTACAATGTCGAGGTCCACAACTAATTAAAATTGACGATAAACCCACAGTTGAGCTTGACTTAATCGAAAAAGGAGGAAATTCACTATTCAATATACTACAACAAATGCATGATTAGTTGAGACATTCCAATTTATCTTGGTTTTTTATGTTTGGTTAGATGTTTATGATCAATTTTATTTGCACTTCATTGATGCTTTTCTTTGCACATGGAAAATGAGTAATTAGTTTTCTTTATTCCTAGGATATCTTTTAAGCCCTGCGTATCCATCCAGCAGGATAGAGCGTGAGGTTAGCATGAGAGGCAAAACATCATCGCCCCCACCAGCTCAATTATGTTAAAATTCTATCTAATCGTAGCCTTTCTTGCTAACTATCTCGATTATATTGCACCATGATGGTTCATGCGAAAAGTGTTTTATTTACGAAAAGTGTGAGAAGCAATTTTAGCCATTGATTGGTTTTTGATCTTGTGGTTCACATTAATCATAATTTATATTTTTATTTAATTCAAAATGGTAAATTAGTAAACATAAAATATTTTATCTCTCCAATCTCTAATAAATTTTTTCTCTTTTCAATCTATAGATATTTCTCTCTTATATCTTTTTATCTCCTGAATTTTAAATTAATAAAATAAATTAAATGATTTTCTAGTATTTTATTAATTTTACGGTGTGTATTGGTGAACACAACAAAAAATTTACTTTTTTTTTATCATTTATGCTATGTTCACCGTTGAATGCGCTCAATAATATATACGAATTTTTTATTATTACTATATTTAATAATGAAAACAACTAAAAAGTATAGACAGTTTAATATGAATTTTATAATATTTAATATTGAACACGGTTTGAAGATATACGAGTTTTTCCATAATTACTATTTAAAGTTGATTATCCTATGATTGTTTATTAATGAATTTAAAGCATGTTCCTCACAAATAACAATTAAAAATCTATATTTGTTATTTTAGTGAATCATAATCTAACAATTATGTAGCTATTCATCCAAAATCATTATTGTTCATTCATTAATAAACAAGAGAAATATATGTGTAATCTACAAAAATGTGTAGTTATTCATTTACAATGAAGCTGTTCAACATTAAACAATAAAAACACATATAATCTGAATACCTACAATCTCATATCTCAGAGATGTTTTGCACAACTAGAAAAAACAAACCAAATAAACAAAACAAAAAAAAAAAAAAAAACACAGATGCAAAAAGTTATGATAATGTATATACAAAAATAAAAAAAGAGATGGAGATGGGGCCGACGGCCAGTGGATCGTCGGATATACCAAACGGTGAGTGGAAATTGTCGGAGTTACCAAACGGAGAGTGGTACTCGGCGAGAAGGAGATGAGTGATTCGGGTTCGTCGGGAGCGGCAGCAATGTGGTGGTTGTAGGATCTGGAGGAGGAGGCGGCGACGTGTTACGGATGATCCGTAAGAAGTGCTGCGATCTGTAAGATGTGTTGCTGCGGCGGCGTAAGACGTTACGGCGGAACCCTGAATCGGATCCGGTGCGATCAGTAAGATGTGGAGCACTTGTTGCGGACGACGGCGATGGTGGTTTTCAATGGCGAGACGGCGAATGTTCCGGTGATTGCCGGCGGTTCTTTGATGGCCGGCGATTCTTGGTTGCAAACAAGCAGAGAGAGGGTTATTGACAAAGAGAGAAAACTGATATGTTATATGCCGTGAATGGGGGAATAATGGGATTTAAATGGTTTTTCTAATTAAAATGACCATTGTACCCCTTCTCATATTTATTTACTACCATTAACCTGGAGACTAATTACAAAACTATCATAAACAATCTAATCCATTGAATATTTAATCTAACGGTCTAAAACATATATATATATATATATATATATATATATACCATTAACCTGGAGACTAATTACAAAACTATCATAAACAATCTAATCCATTGAATATTTAATCTAACGGTCTAAAACATATATATATATATATATATATATATATATATATATATATATGCCGACCAAGACTAGGAGATATGCACAGGAACTTCGAATTCTGGGATTTTTAATTAAAGTTAATACATTGTTCACCTATTTATAGGCATCTTATGGTAGTTATCTCCAGCCAAAAACTGCCATGGCAGTTGGCGGTGGTGGCCAGAGGCTGTAAACTACCGCCATCTTTATTTGTCACACAAATATTTCAAATCCTAAGTTAATACATAATAAATATTAATCATAAGTCTTTAATAAAACTAGATAATAACACTAACTTAGGTATGATTAAATCATTAATTTCAACAAATTTCAAAGTGAGTGTTTGAGTGAGTTGATGGGCATGCTCATTTTCTCCTTTTCTCTTTCTTCTTTTCTCTCTCTATCTCTATCTCTTTCTTCTTTATATTTATTTTTTTTAAATAAAAATAGGCTATCTCTTTCTTCTCTATATTTATAATTTCTTTTTTTTTAATAAAAATAGGAAATAGTTAAGTGGGATAAATGTGAAGGTTAATGAAATAAAGGGGGATAGAAAGAAAAAAAAAATGATATAACTCTACACATAGCCTTACCTGTAGTTGTTGGGACTTAAGGTTCTTGGAGGTTTTGCCTTTTGAAATTTTCAGTGCCTGCTTTCTATAAAGAAAGTATGCTCATTTTTTCTATGAATCTTAGTCAAGAAGAAAGAATCGATGGTCATTTTAGTGAAAGGAGTACAATTTCTTGAGAGAGAGAGAGAGAGAGTGAATGGACATGTATTGATGTAGTAAGACCATTAAATTGGTGCATAGTAATATGAGATGGTTTTTTAGTTGGTTATTTTTTTCCAATCTTGTAATTTCCATTGGTTAAATTGTTCATAACAAAGGTACATAATCCACGCTTTGTTGTGGATTTATTACAATTACTCGAATATGAAAGATATATTATGAAAGTTTATTTGAATCATTAAGTAATTATATTAAATAACGTTCTGATGGATTGGTTTAATCCATCTAAAAAATCTTAAGAACCGAACTAAACCATCTAAATTACAATTCGGTTGAATTGGTTTTTAAAATTCGGTTTTCGTTCTTACATAAATACATGCTTAAGAGTCGAGATATTTTAAAAACTAGATTTGATACATATACTATTAAAGATTAAAATATAGTTGTCCAAGTTATAATAACTAGTGGGACTAGTTGCTTTTGCATAAATATATAATTAAAAATAATAAGTTGTAAATAAAGATAGACATGAAAAGTATGGATTACTTTGTTCCAGCACTGTTTTAAGAAAGTACATTAATTTTCTAGTTTTGTGAAGAAACATTTATAAAACTTAAAACTAAGCATATTTTTATTTTTTGAGTTTTCTTAAAAATAAATTAAAAATAAAGAGGCAATGAAAAAAAGACTCAGGTTGCGTTTAGCGAGAGAAAAATCTATTTTTCAGTGAAAAATGATGAAGTTTTTATTTTATAAAAAAAATAGAAAACACGTTTAGATGAAGGGTGAAATTTTTCTTTTTCAAAAAAAATGAAAAACATGTTTAGTTAACTGTTCTCTTGAAAAATTGTTTAAAAAGTATGAAACTTTAAAAAATTAAGGAGTTTGGAAAAATATCAAAAATTAAGGGATTTTTCTATTTTCTTCAAAAAATGTGTAATTGAACATGTTTTTTAATTTTCAGTTTTCTTAAAAAAATTGTTAAAAAATAAAATATTTTTCATAAAGTAAATGTATCCCGACTTTTAGTTTAAAAAAAAGAAGACCCCCACGGGGGAACGGAGAAAGGGAGTACTTTACGTTCTATTCTCGAGTTTTTTTAAAGTGGAAAGAAAAGTATTTAAAAAATCTATATAAAATATGTTCTTAAGTTTTATTTTAAAAAAAAAATTTAAAAAGAAATTTAGTATTATTTTAATCTTAAATATATCCTTCTAATTTTAAAATGATTTGGAAGTATTAAAGAAGAGGGTGTTAAAGTTTAAGCTGCTTCGGCACAGGAATCAACGAAAACCCACCTCAATCACTCTCAAAACTCCCCCAGGAAAATTCGTCAAGTAATCTCGATGGAGACGATGTCGTGTAAGCAGAAGAAAATAAGCCGCAGTGACCTCGAGGTCAACGAGAGCAGGTCAAGCAATGGCGACATAATCAGTAAGTAATATTCTTCCGATCATCCTCCTCATATTTCCTACGTACCCTTTTATTTTTTTAGAAAACAACGTTTGATTCGGTCCTTAAAATTTCAGTTTATATAAATTTCACATATTCATGGGGTTTTAAGCTGTTTTTGTGTGTGAAATTGCGTGTGTTGTAGACGAATTGAAGCTTGGTGTTTGTTGCTTGTGTCAAATCGACTTTTTTTTCGTGGAGTAGCAATTTGATTTGAATATGTATGAGATTTTGCAGTTATACAAGTTCAAATCTCCACCGGAACGTTCTGGGGGTCCAACTCTCTGGAAGTCAAACCATCAGACACAATTGGTGACGTGAAAGTCAAAATCCGGGCTAGGGAAGGTATTCCCGTTGACCAGCAGGCACTCATCTTTAACGAAATGGTTCTTGATGACACCAATACCATTCGAGACTTTGAAATTGAAAATTACTCCACCCTCAAACTCATGTTTAAATCAATGGGATTTATGAAGATATTTGTCAAGATTCCCAAAGGGATGACCATCTCTCTGGAAGTCAGACCCTCAGACACAATCGGGAAAGTCAAAGCGAAGGTTTGGGATAAGGAAGGTATTCCCATTGAGGAGCAGGTGCTCATCTTCAGAGAAATTGTTCTTGAGGATTGCGGTACTCTTGTTGACTTCGAGATCAAAAAGGATTCCATTCTCAAACTGATGCTTAAATCAAGGGGATTGATGACAATATTTATCAAGAACCTCACAACTGGAACAGAGTCAATGATCCCCCTGAAGGTCAAACTCACAGACACCATAGACAAAGTGAAAGACAAAATCGAATTTCAGACTAGTATTCCTGGTGACAAGCAAGTACTGATCTTCAACCAGATGGTTCTTGATGACACTAGTACACTTGCTGACTTCCAAATTAACATGGAATCCACTCTCGTACTTATGCGTAAATCAAGTGGATTAATGAAGATATTATTAACATGTATTATTCTTGTATTATTTAGTTGGGTCTTTATATTTTTTATGTAAGGCTTATGGTCATTTGTATTATTATTTATTCCTCTTTCTGTAATGGAATTATTTTGAGGAAAATCACTTTGTTTCATACCATCCGATCATTATTATTCTAACCCTAAAAGCTGCCGTCTAAAACTGCCGCCTACCACCTCCATATTTTCCGATTACTTTTTGCTATATATATATATTTTTTTATCTTCACCAAATAAAGCAAACCCCCTAGTATTCTTCCCATCTTCTACCTTCCTTTTATCCTCTTATCTTTTCTACCATGGTGGGTGATAAAAGCGATTTCCCACGTTTCCACACTGACAAGCCGTATGGCATTACAAACATCAAGACTTATGTCCCCTTGGTTCTTGATCTCAACGAATTAAATTATGATGCTTGGAAAGAGTTGTTTCAAACTCATTGTCGTGCTTTTGGAGTACTTGGCTACATCAACGGCACTATGTTGACCAATAATTCTCTTTAAACATAGGTTTAGTGATTAGTATTTTAATTATTATCTATCTTTATTTATGGAACATATTTAGTATTTATGTATTTAATTAATGGTACACCATACCCCACATCACTGCCCACGATTTGTGGCACTTGGTGGCAGTTATCGTAGAAGACTTTAGGCGCCAAGTAACCGCCATTTCTTGGCTATAAATATGTATGGATTATGCAGAATTAATATATCTTGTTTTGGTTCCTGCATTACTTTGTTTCTTCTTATGTTTCATATATCATAACTTTGTGTTTTAGTCATGATGAATACAAACCTACGAGGGATTGCCAAACGTAGTGGCAATAATGTTATTCGAAGGAAAAGCCTGTGGAGAAGAAACTTGCAACAGTGGTATCAGAGCCCAAGGTTTGGGCGATCATCAGCAGAGAACAAAGCAATTTCAAATCTGTTTTCAGAGGCATGGGATGCATATGAAACCGTTGATGATACTAGAGTCACACTCAAATCAAAACCTGTTATGGGAGGCAATGCACGATGCAGTGATTTGTTATGGTACCATCGAAGAAGAAATGTTCTGAAGAGGATGAAGAATTTGAATCTTCAAGATAACAATGAATCTGTAAGCCTAACACTTTTTCATTCAAGTAGAAAGATGAAAAAGGCTAGATGTTATATTTGTTTCAAGCATGGACATGTTTACTCAGATTGTCCGATTAAAAACAAGAGAAACAAGTATCATTTTAAGAAAACAAACAGAAAACAGATTGAAAGGCCTAACACAAACAATAGAGAGATTTTGTGTTATGAAAACAAGATCATACCAGAACCAAATTGGTTGGTTTTTGGTTCAGATGAAAGGGGTTGGGATGAAGTATGGTATGTTTCAAGTAAATTTCCTAGACACATGACAAGTAACTTGGAACAATTTGTGAACTATCAACATGGTGTTATAAAAACCTTTGATGATGGTTTAAAGATTGAAGGCTTTGGAGAAATTCACGTGTCAACCGAATCACATACATATGTGATCCCTGGTGTGTATCATGTACCAAATGTTGGTTTTAATACGTTGAGTTTAAGTCCATTAGTAATTCAAGGTTTCAAGGTAATACTCAAAGGAGAGACATGTGTTGTGAAAAGACAATTGAAGAAGAAATTGATGACCATCAGAATGTCAACAACAGCAAAATGGGAACATGTATTAAGGAAGATAGTGAAGACATGGAATCAGATTACAATGTAAGCATGGATGATTGCAGTGGAGATAGATACACTGATCAAGATCAGAATGATCACAAGAAGGCTAGAGATCAAGACTTTGTCAAAGAAAATGGAAAGAAGATAGTGGAAGACTTGGGACACTACGACTCGATGAATGCTAAGGGTTTGGAAATCGAGGAAATTCTGGACAAAGGAAACGATGAATCATCCAAGTTTGCTTATGAAAGTGTTGTTGAGTTTTTAAGAAAAGTTAGTGAGCAGAAGATAGATAAAGAATGCAAAGAAGTGATCGAGGCATACTTTGAAGATTTAATAAATTGGTTTTACACTGATTTTTTGCACTGCAGGAAGAGGCCAATGCCTGTAATGATCTCAGGCACAAAACTAAGCTTATTGGATTTGTACTTGACTGTTCGAAGCATGGGAGGACACACCTACGTTTGTACCAGGAATAGATGGAATTGTGTTACAAACACAATGGGGTTCCCGGAAAAGGTTGCATGGGAATTAAAGGAATGCTATGCAACTCACTTAAGTCTCTTGGAGTCATTTTGCGAAGTGACTATGGACTATTCCAAGGCTGGACTTGTATCTATGGCGTGTACATTGGAGGATGCAAGGGGAATAGGGGCAGATGTGGTGCCGAATGAAGAGACAAGGATTACTGGAACGACTGTGTACAACAACGAAGATGAGGATGTGGAAGAAAGGCTTTTGGAACATGAAGAAAGTTGTGGAAGCAACGAGACATGTGAGCATGGAATGAAGACCTCGATGAAGACTATGTTTAAGGAATTAGGGGGGAATATTTTGACCAATAATTCTCTTTAAACATAGGTTTAGTGATTAGTATTTTAATTATTATCTATCTTTATTTATGGAACATATTTAGTATTTATGTATTTAATTAATGGTACACCATACCCCACATCACTGCCCACGATTTGTGGCAGTTGGTGGCAGTTATCGTAGAAGACTTTAGGCGCCAAGTAACCATCATTTCTTGGCTATAAATATGTATGGATTATGCAGAATTAATATATCTTGTTTTGGTTCCTGCATTACTCTGTTTCTTCTTATGTTTCGTATATCATAACTTTGTGTTCTAGTCATGATGAATACAAACCTACGAGGGATTGCCAAACGTAGTGGCAATAATGTTATTCGAAGGAAAAGCCTGTGGAGAAGAAACTTGCAACAGGCACTACCGTCAGCAGTGGAGAAGACGACCATGAATGGCAGCGGTTAGATTCCTGAGTCAAACTATGGATTTACGATACCATTTCTTCCTCTCTATTAACTATGGTTCTCAAACCGGATACTTTTGCTCGTGATGTTTGGGTTTGTCTTGAATCTCTATTTTGGGACAATAAAGAGGCTCGAGCCATTCAACTTGATAATGATCTCTGTAATATAACTCTTGGTGATGAAACTATATCCGATTATTGTCAACGTATTAAGTCGATTTCGGATCTTCTTGCTAATATCAATTCTCCGGTAGATGAAAAGACGTTGGTAACTTACATGGTTAATGGTCTTACCGAGCAGTTTGAAAATGTTGCTGGAATCATTCGACATCAAACCCCGTTGCCAAGTTTTCTTAAGGCTCGGTCCATGCTTATTCTTGAAGAACAAAGGCTCTCTAGGCGCCGGAATTATTCTGGTTCACACTCTGATAACTCTTCTTCTTCATCAGTGTTATATGCGAAGGAAGGTCGCTCGAATAATAGTAATAACCGAGGCCGAAACAATGGTTGAAATTGAGGCAGAAACAATGCCACCGGTGGCGGAAACAATCGTGGCAGAACTGACCGCGACAATCGCAACGGCCGACAGGGTACGAACGGTGGGCACCATCGCTCTGGGGGTGGAGGACATCCCCCTCTTTTGCCGACTCCATGGCCTTCACATCCGTATTCATATGGTTTCCCACGTTACCCACCGTACCCGTCGCCTTGGATGATGCCTCCGTCTATTCATGGAAATAATAATAATGCTATGCATGGAAATAACAATAATGCTATGCATGGAAATAATGGTGGTCAAAGATCTTTGCATGGGAATAATATTAAACATGGAAATCATGCCTTTAATGTTACACATGATTTTAATTGTCCTCCATGGACATGGTTTCCATCAACGTCATTGCCCAATGCTTTTAATGCACTTTCTGTTGATAGTGGAGAAAACAATTGGTTCATGGACACTGGCGCTACGTCTCATATTGTCTCGGATGAAGGTAAACTTGATTATGTTTTTAATTCTAGCATTTTACCATCTATTATTGTCGGTAATGGATCCCGTCTACCCGTCACAAAAACCGGCCACACTATTATTCCAAACCAATATCGCCCATTGCATTTAAATAATGTTCTTGTCTCTCCGAATATGATTAAAAATCGTCTTTCTGTCTGAAAATTCACACGTGATGATTCTTGTTCTATTGAATTTGATCCTAATGGATTTTCTGTGAAGGACTTGAAGACCAAGAGAACCCTTCTCCGTTGTGATAGCACCGGCGATCTTTACCCGGTTTGCTCGTCATCATTTGTTTTTCTCTCCGACATCCAGCTGATGAAACTTTAAATTCTTTAATTTCACGTGAACTTATTTCATGTAATAAATTGCAATCTAAAATATTGTGTCCAACTTGTTAGTTAGGCAAGCACACTAGATTGCCCTTTTATTATTCAAACTCTTGTGTTGATTCTATTTTTGATATTGTGCACTCTGATTTGTGGACATCTCCTGTTGAGAGCATTAGTGGTATTTGTTATTATATATTGTTTCTTGATCATTTTTCACAATATGTGTGGGTGTACCTGTTGCGTCGCAAAAACGATGTATTTTCAAAATTTATTCACTTTAGAGCACATGTCCAAACTCAATTCCAACATGAAATAAAATCCTTTCAATGTGATCATGGTGGTGAGTTCGACAACCATGAGTTTCATGATTTCTTCTCTAAACATGGCATTCAGTTTCGGTTCTCGTGCCCTCAAACCTCTCAACAAAATGGTAAATCCGAACGCATGATTCGTACTATCAATAACATGCTCCATACTTTACTCTTTCTTTCCCATCTCCCCCCTCCCTGTTTTTTGGGTCAAGGCCTTGCATATGGCCTCCCACCTCCTTAATATTCTACCTTCTTCCTCCATTGATAACAACATACCCTTTCAAAAGCTATATAACAAACCACCCACATATTCTCACTTGCGTGTTTTTGGCTGCTTGTGTTATCCTCACCTCACCACCCCTCATAAACTCGCACCTCGCACCAAACCTTGTGTCTTTCTTGGATACCCTTCTCATCATCGTGGTTTTAGATGTCTTGATCTTTCCACCAACAAGATCATCCTTTCTCGTCATGTGGTATTTGACGAGACCATTTTTCCTTACGGCTCCATGACTCCCTCCAACCCTCCATCCTATGACTTTCTAGATATATATTCTGAGTCCTCTCCTATTGCTCATCGTTTTCTTACCACTCCAGATAGAACTACGGGGGTGCCTCCTTCACCTCCCGACACCCTTTCGGCACCTAACATGGTTGCCTCATCCCCACCCTCTTCCTCTAACTCCGATCTTTCCCCACCCTACCCCCAACATCCTACCCTTCCCACTCACTCCATGCATACCCGTTCTAAGAGTGGTATTATTAAACCAATTCAAAAACTCAATCTTAACACCATGACCCTCTCTCCCATCCCGAAATCCCACCTGGATGCTCTCCGGGATCCATTATAGAAAAAGGTTATGTTAGATGAGTTTAATGCTTTAATTACAAATAGAACTTGGGTACTTGTTTCGAGACCTCAAGGGGTAAATGTAATCCGATCAATGTGGCTATTTAAACATAAATCTCACTTTGATGGCTCCTTAGACAGGTACAAAGCTCGTTTAGTGGCTAATGGACGAAGTCAACGACCCGACATAGATTGTGATGAGACTTTCAGTCCTGTTGTAAAACCCACTACAATTAGAACTGTCCTTCGTCTTGCAGTTTCTCGTTAGTGGCAGGTACACCAACTGGATGTAAAAAATGCATTTTTAAAAGGTGATTAAATGAAACGGTATACATGCATCAACCGCCTGGATTTAAAGATCCATCATGTCCAGATTATGTCTTTCACTTGCGTAAATCCTTATATGGGCTCCAACAGTCTCCTTGAGCATGGTTCTTTCGATTTTCTTAGTATGTTACTCGAGTGGGGTTTCATCGTAGTAAGGCTGATTCTTCATTGTTTATATATCAACGGGGATCTCAGATAGCTTATATACTCTTATATGTAGATGACATAGTTCCAGAACCGAACACACCCCTACTCAGGACATCTTATAGGCCCTGGCGCCATGCGTATCCATCCAGTTGGATGGAGCGTGAGGTTAGCGTGAGAGGCAAAACATCATCGCCCCCACCAGCTCAATTCCAAAGTGAGTTTTTGAGTGAGTTGCTGCTCATGCTCATTTTCTCCCTTTCTCTCTCTTCTTCTCTCTACATTTATAATTTCTTTTTTGAAATAAAAATAGGGAATATTTAGATATGGATGTGATTGTTAGTGAAATGAAGGAGGATGGAACAAAAAGAATTTAATGGAATGAATGGCAAAACAATGGGAGATAAGGAGATAGATACACATAGCCCTACCAGAAGACAAAAGGTTCTTGAAGGTTTTGCCTTTTGAAATTTTCAATGCCTGCTTTCTATAAAGAAGGTATGCTCATTTTTTCTAAGAATCTTAGTAAAGAAGAAAGAATTTATGATTATTTTAGTGAAAGGAGTACATTTTCTTGAGAGAGAGAGAGCATGTATTGATGTAGTAAGACCATTAAATTGCTGCATAGTAATAACGAGTTTTTTTGAACCTGCGCGTTGCGGCGGGAATAAAAAATAAGAATATATAAAATATAAAAGTTAATATCTAAACAAAAATGTATAAGATTGAATGGGAAAATTTTATACAATTGAGGTTGAAAAGGTAGTAAGATTGTATTTTAGAGAATTTATATGCATTCACGTCGTTTAGTTATATTCAAATTGATTCATGTTTTATATTTTTCGTATTATATCTAATATTCCCTAGAGAGGGATAAGGCCAAGCGGAGCGAAAAGGGTTTTCCATGAGATGGAAATGAAAACTATTAGCCCCATACGAAGTTTGTGAATTATATCTAATATTCCCTAGAGAGGGATAAGCCCAAGCGGAGCGAAAAGGGTTTTCCATGAGATGGGAAATGAAAACTATTAGCTCCACATGAAGTTTATGAATAAGTAATCACGAAAATATGTAGTTGTATTTACTAAATAATTTAAATAAATATTTTTGTAAAGATATTTAAGTGTTATCATACTAAATCACCTAAAAATCAACATTTGAGAAAAGAACTTATTTGTAAGTCATTTCTAGAAATAAAGAGGAATAATTGATGATTTTTTAAGGTAGAATGATATTATAACACACTCTCTTTTAATATATATTAAAGATGATAATTATCTAACGAAATGTATTTTTTTAGAATTATAATTTGAATACAAATAGATAGTTTTTAAATAATTATCGTATGAAGATGAAATTTATATCAAAATGTAGACAAAAATAGACAGGTTACAAAAATACATTCATATTTATACTAAACATTATATAGCAAACATTATAAGAGAAAAACAAATAAGATATATAATTAATCTTTTAATATAAGACAAAAATAGATAGGTTACAAAAGTACATTGTCAGCTTAGAAGTATATAATAATTGTTTAAAAATTTACTGTTCATAATGTCACATCAGTTCCTAATAATTGTTAGATTATATAATATGAGATGGTTTTTTAATGGGTTATTTTTTTCCAGTCTTGTAATTTCCATTGGTTAAATTGTTCATAACAAGGGCACATAATCCACGCTTTGTTGTGGATTTATTACAATTTACTCGAATATAAAAGATATATTATGAAAGTTTATAAGAGTCATTAAGTAATTATATAAGATAGGGGTGTACGTACGTTTGGAAGGATCGGTTTAATGCGATCCGATTGGATTTCGATTTTGAAAAGTGAGATCAAATCCATCTAAAAAATCTTAAGATCTGAACCAAACCATCCAAATTAAAATTCGGTTGGATTGGTTTTTACAATTCGGTTTTCGTTCTTACTTAAATACATGTTTAAAGAATCGAGATATTTTAATAACTAGATTTGATACATATACTGTTAAAGATTAAAATATAATTGTCCAAGTTATAATAACTAGTGGGACTAGTTGCTGTTGCTTTAATATATAATTAAAAATAATAAGTTATAAATAAACATAAACATGACACGTATGAATTACTTTGTTCCAGTAGTGTTATATATATTATTCGGTTAAATAATAGTAACCAGAACCAAACCAAAATCCATAGTAATTATTTGGTTTTGATCCAATCCGATCCAAAAATCCGAAATATCCAAACCAAATAATCCGATCCAAAATTTTCAGTTTCGGTAATTTAGTTTTATCCAATCGGTGAACACCATAATATTAAATATAAGGGTTTAGTTCTCGAAAATGTATCCAACTTGTCACTATTTACTATTGTGTGTATCGAACTTTTAAAGTTACCATTTAATGTACCAGACTCCCAAAAGTTACCATTTTATGTCTAGTATAGCAGGTTAGGTGATGACTTGGCACCGGTTTAACTGACGTGGCAATGACATGTAGGTGAGTTGGCAGCTGATGTGTTTTTTTATCTTTAAAAATAATTCTAATAATAATAATAATAATAATAATAATAATAATAATAACAAGAACAACAAAAAGTTCAAAAACACTTTCATCATGGACGATTTTGAAGGATCAAAATTTGCTTGGGTTGCCATCTCCAAAATCAAAATAGTTTATCTTCAAGTTCATCATCTCCAAATATGCTTGGGTTCCTGAAGGGCTTCATCTTCTTCTTCTTGGTGGTCCGATTTTTTATTTCTTGAGGGTTGAAATTTGCGAAACCTGTCTCAGATTCTTGAGTTCTGATTTCCAGATATGCAATTTAGGGTTTTCAAACGAAGATTCACGGTTCATCATGGACGATTTTGAGTTTTTGATTTGCTCAGGTATGTTCTGATTTAGGGTTCAGATCTAGATTACAACAAAGGGTTTTTGTTCATCACCAATTTAGGGTTTCGATTTATTGCAAGTTCATCTTCATGGCTTATGATGGTTCGATTTAGGGTTTTTGTTCGATGGTCCGATTCATCTGTGTTTTGAGATTTAAGTTACGATTTATCTGTGATTCATTTGTCTTCGTTTTGAGATCCGAGTTGCGATTTCTAAATAGGTTTAAGTTTTGAGATCTCTGATTCATTTGTTTCATCGGTTTAAGTTTCGATTTTATATATGATTCATCTATTTCTTCTATGTGATTTTATCTATGATTCATCTGTTTTTTCTCTTCGTTTTCATCGATGATTTCAGATGTGGGTTTCATCGACATTTGATCTTTGTTCATACGAGGTTTCAATTTTCTGCTCTTATGTATTACATCTTTGTCGATTGTTCATCTTCTTGATTGTGCTGTTCTTCTTTGGTTTTTCATTTGGATTGTGTTGTTCTTGTTTGGTTTTTATCTGGGTAACAACTTCATCTTCATTAGATCTTCATCTTCTTCTTGAATTTATAAATAAAAATAATAATAATAATATTAAGAATAATAATTGGTATAAAAAATAACCTGCAACTTGCTATTCAGGTTGCATGATACATAAAATGGTAACGTTTGGGAGTCTGATACATTAAATGGTAACTTTAAAAGTTCGATACACACAATAGCAAAAGGTGACAAGTTGAATACATTTTCGGGAACTAAACCCTAAATAGAAAGTAGTTAAGGTTTTTCAAAATTTGTTATATTTATGTTTCATAGTTTAATAAACCTATTAAAATGCTATAAATTATTGAATATGTTTAAACAAAGAAAAATAAAATAATTATCAATATATATTATTAACATGAAACTAAAATCATGTAATGATTTTAAAAATGGAAAACAATCTACGAAAGTCAAAATAAAATATTAAGTAACATTAAAATATTTCAAAGACTTTCTTTTACTTTGTCATCGAGAACAATAAATTATAGACTCTTTATAATAAACTAGCAAGGTATCCGCGTAATGCTGCGATGGTAAGTAGTTTTTATTTAAGATCATGTTGCTTTTAAAAATGTAATAATATGTTATTCGAGCAGTTCAATGTCACGAAAAAATGTCGTACAATGTTTGTTTTTTTTACTTGCATCAACTATTTTATTAATTTTAAAAATAAATTCTAAAAAACATTAAAATAAGAAAAAGATTTATATTTATAAAATAAGGAGGGAGAAGTTAATAAGATTTTAAAAATTATGTTGATTTGGATGGATAATTATGTTTGTGTCAGAGTGTATTTTAGTATTAGAGAGATATCTTAAATAGATAAAAAGTTAAAGTAAATTAAGAGAGAGAATAAAATGGTTAAAAAGGATATTTTAAATAGATAAAAAGTAAAAGTAAATTATGAGAGAGAATGAAATAGTTAAAAAAGAGTATTATAGTACATTCAAGTTACTTAAAATTAAGAGTTTTTTAGATTATAAATACATTATAAAAGAGTAAGATTATAGGCTCTTACTATTTTTTTTACGACAAACACATATTTATTAATCTACATTTATATTAAAATCTCGGACTCATGAGTCATGAGTAAGAGACACTTTAAAAACACGTTAATTTCTAATAAAAAATAAAATCAGAAAGTAAGAATTTCTCATTATTATATAGTTTAAATATATCTTATTAGAAATAAATCTTCCAATCTTTCGATATAAATAAAAGACTAAGTAAAATAAAATTATTAGACGATCTTAACCCTTCATTTAATAAAAGGTTTAATCTTGATCGTCCATTTATTTTATATCAAATAATAAATTTTGACTTTTTAGAGTCAAAGTATTAAAAACTCATATCAAAATAGTATGACTATTAACTTATCCAACTTATTAAATTAAATTATATGACATCCTTATGAATATCATGAAATTAAAACCAGAATATCAACCTATTATCATGGAATAATGATATTATATATTATTCAATATTTAATATCATGTATTTAAAATAAATATCATGGAGTGTCGTTCGCATAGATATCATTTAACTATGTTATATATTATATTATTTACTATATGATTTTTTAAATATTATCGTACTAAATTAATTCATATGATAATTTAATCGTATATACATTTAAATTCCTTGTCCTTATCTTTGTTTATAATATATATACTATAAATTTTATCATAATTAAATTATACATCATTTTTAAAATTGTAATGTGATCGAAATCTTCTTTCACTCATACAATATAATAATATATTTTCCTAAATGAATATAAAATAATACGTTCACATATATAATTATGGCTATTCGTGTATTTACACGAGTATCTAAAATAATATTATATTTAAAATTTAATATGAACCATTAATAACATTGAAACAAAGGGTAAAATTAGTTTCTTGGGACTATGAATTAATTAGGGACTATATTAAACATTCTTTTATATATAATATATTTATCATGATATGATTTAACGTTATAAACAGTAAAATATTTATATTTTTCTATGTCTTTTCTAGAAAGTAGTAAATACATAATTTGTGAAACTCTAATTGAGTTGTAGTTTAGCAGAGTGATTAATTAGTGCTCTACATATTTAATAACATAGAAATATTTTCATTTAATTTCCTACCACTTCATGCTCTTTTCCATATCCTGTTTTGTTGAAAAAGGTATTATAACAGTTTTATTTGACTTTTTATTTTTATTTTTTTCATGAAAAAGATTTTCGGTCGTAAAAATTAATAATACTAAATGTTTTGTTGAATGTAATACAAAAAATAAAATCCGAATCAATTTGAATATTCACAAGATGACATGAATGTATAAGAATTACCTTGAATAAGATCAAACGCAATTCCAATCACAAATCTTTAAAATATTTTCCCACTTTCTTTTTAACATTTGTTTTTCAACAATAGTGTTAAAAGAATAAAAAAGTATTACACCTTTAAAGCAATGTTACAAGTTAGTAAAGCATAGGTTTTTCTTATATGAATTAACTTCACAAGTAGAAATATCATCTACCATGAACGCAAAAACAAGAAACAATTTGAATGAAATCACTCAAATTAGGAATATCATAAGCTCTCATACCAAAATACGTACGTACCAAATTCCCACCCCATGAAATCATACGTACCAAAATACATACGCAAGAACAAGCCATGAAATCAAATCATAAATATATGATGACTAATAATCTTCTAATTATGTGTTATTTGAAGTAGGGAATTTAGGCTTATTGTTATTATGTTTTAATCTTCTAGTTACACATTTAGAATATTTGTAACCCTTACATAAACTCATCACTCAACCCTGTAATAATCACTACTACTTATCATATCAAAGTCCGGAACCCATCTAATACCTAATTAATTAATGTTAAAAAAAAGAAATAAAGAGAGAAAAAAACAAAAGTGAAATGTAGATCCCACCAACCTTTCCACCCCAACTCGTGATTGTCATTCGTCACCCCTCAAAGCCACCACCACCACCACACTTTGGTGTGGCCGGATTAAGGCTGTTAATTTGGGTCGGGTTCGTGTCGTTCGGGTTCGGGTCAGTTTCGTGTCAACCCAATTTCGATCCATTTATTTCCGTGTCAAGTTCGGCTCGTGTCAGCTTTTTTCGTGTCAGGTTCGTGTCGACCTTCGGGTCAACCCATTTAGGCCAAATGTCATCAACGAGAATTTTTTCGAATACGGTTTTCGGGTACGCTTTTTTAATACGGTTTTCGGGGCGATTTTCGAATACAGTTTTCGAGTACGATTTTCCAATACGGTTTTCCGTTTCAACTACGATTTTATTTATCAATATTTCAAATTCCATGTTTGTGTTCCTACGTTCGGCACAAATTTCGAAAATGATTTTTATTTATATTCTAACTTTAATAATCAATGTTCGTTTCTGTTGTATTCGAACTTTAAATTTGTTATTTATTTCAGTATGATTGAAATCTTGATTTTACTTTTTTATTCGCTTATACAAATGAATATAATAAAAACTATGATGTATTACTATTCTATAAGAATAAATAATGTCATTGAACAACCGAATAATATAAGATTATTCATCATTAAATAGAATTATGAATCGATCCAAAATACTAAAGTATCGCCTATCAAATAATAAACGTAAAAGTATCAAAATCATATAGTGAAAATAACAAATACTAAAATAATGTTCTATTATTTAACTGTAAATCTTTTATTGTTTATTTTGAGTTTTTAACGTTTAAGGGTTTTGTACTTTTTTTTGACGGGTTTTATTGTCCTAAAATGTCACTCTCTTATTTGAATTCATAATCTTCTTTTTAAATTTAAATTTCAAGTATTAAAGAAAATTTTAAAATGTTATAGTTTTACTTATAAACGGATCATTTTCGGGTTGGCGGGTTGACCCTAACCCGACCCATTTATTTTCGTGTCGATTTCGTGTTAACCTGTTTCGAGTTCGTGTCACTTTTTTCGTGTCAGGTCCGGTTTCAGGTCGACCCTGAAACTGCCAGCCTTAGGCCGGACGTTTGAGCTACTCTCATAGTCCCATCCCTTGACCTAGGGCTGGCAAATCCTAACACGGCCCAAAACCCAACCCGAATCGAATACGATATAAGTCGACACGAATACGACTCGAAACTGAATTTGGTCAGAAATGGCTCTATCCGAAAATGACGCGAAACTGGTCGACACGAACATGATAACCCGAAGATAACCTGTTTAACACGATTTTTTTATAATAATAATTAAAAAATCAAAAAGCATTTAACTTAAATATATTATTAATTTGAAATTATATATAATAAATTAATAACTAAATGGCGGCACTTTTAAGTTTTCGTATTTTATAATTTTTAGTTTTTACCTGCAAAGACTTTCATTTTGATTTTGATAAATTAATATATAACAATACTACAAGAATAGAAATAAGAAAATTTTGAAAGAAAAGAGGAACTTGTGAGTCGTGAAATTGAAATGGAACCCTAGCCTCCCTTGCGGCGCCGACAGCCCGACAACCCACCTCCATCGTTGTCATCCAGTCGTCCCTCGTCCGTCACTCCACGCCTCCATTGTCGCGCCTCAGAGACTTAGTCGCCTCTCGGTTCAACCTTTCTAAAAGGTAATTGCCTACAAGGCTGCAACCCCTTTTAACTTTCGTGTTTTTAAGGATTTTTAGTCATATGTTTGAAATCCCAAACTTATGTTGTAAATTTTATATGTATTTGTGTTTTAGAACTATTATATTGGTTTTATAATTTTGATTTTTGATATGAAATCCGACATGAAAATCAAGTTATTTGACCGAAACAAAATCTGATTTTTTCTCCAAAAAATGGGTCGACATGAAAACACGATGCAAACCGAACACGAATTAAGTGACACAAACGGAACACGACACGAAACTAAACTGAGTCTAAAATGGGTTGACACGAAAATGGTTGACCCGAACACGACACGAACCATTTAACACGAACATGACCCGAATTGTCAGGCCTACGGCTTGACCCACGTGGTTTACTATTAAAAGCAAGAAACATGACATGAAATCAAATCATATATACGATGACTAATAAAATTCTAATTATGTGTTATTTGAGATAAAGAGTTACCGAAATAGTGTTTGTTTATTTATGAAATAAGCACTTACGTCGTGTTCTCGAGTTTCTTTAAAGAAAGAAAGGAAATGATTTAGAAAGAAACCTTTTTAGAAAGTGTTATTGAGTTTTATTTAAGAAAGGAAAGAAAAGAAAATTAAAGGGTTTAGAGGGGGGAGTTTAGGATTACTTTGATTCCAAATATATTCTTCTAAAATTGAGATGATTTGAAAGAAAAAGATTTCCTTTTATTCTCTTTTCTTTCCTCCCCTTATTAAACTCGAGAACTGTAACGCCCCAAATTTACTAAATAGAATTAAAGCTCTAAATAAAAGTATTTAGAAATAAAAGAGTTAAAAACTAACGAGCAGAAGCAATAAAAGCAGTTTTGAACCCTCAGGTTCATACAAAAGAGTGATATTTACATATTTACATCAAAAGATATTTTAACAAAGTACAACCAGGCGTTAAGTTTCAAAACACTGTTTTCCTCATACATAAAACAACCGTCAAACTGGGGCCTTGCCTTTGGAGTTGTCACGCCCTGCAAAACAACAGCATGCAATATCTGATAAGCTACGAGAGCTTAGTGAGAAATCTAAACTGTAAATTATATAAGCATGCGCATACACATATACGAATGCTGTAACAGGTCTTATGGATACAGTACTGCACCATCTTAGCATCCGCCAAGAAGGCTAAAACGATGTCCATAGCACTACTGCACGAAGCAACATGCTACAGCTCTACTCTCGCACACTATGATCCTCTGATCATTTATATAACACATTGCAATGTAACACACATATCACATATATGAATCAGAGTTTAGAAAACTCACCTCAGCAAATTATATCACACAGAGATATGCAGGATAAACTCTGAATACATCAAACAGTACTTCCTACAGATATACTCAATTATGATATCAATACATACTCAACTCAGCACTATACAGACTGAACAGGGGCAGGGCACGCGCGTACCCCCTAAAGGTATGCCCGTGCCCCTAGGCCCAAGGCCCAGAAACAAGCCCCAACAAGCATGGGCGTACCGGGCTAGGCACACCCTGTACCGGACCAAGGTACGCTCGGACCTCGAGAACAGAGGTGGTCAGGGCCACGAGGCATGGCCGTACCCCTCAAAGGCACGCCCGTGCCTTTCTACTTACAGCTCCAGTTCGCCGACTGTCTGCTATGAACTCCGACCAAAAACACTAAAAACTCAATCTTAACTCATACAAACTCTACTGGGGTGTTTTCCTACACCCCAAACAACATCTAAACTAAAAACAACAATCAAAACAAGCTTTAATCCATGATTCACCATTGAATCATCTAAAACCCACTAAAACTTCAAGAACTGCAAGCATGAAACCTTACCTTCAACTTGTGATTAACTAGGATCGGATGTAGCCTCTAATTCCTTACTGTTCTTGCTCAAAACTTCAGAGAAAAAGTCTGTTCTTAAAACTCTCGTGGAAGGCAGAAGAAGAAATGAAAGGTTTGACTCAAAGAAAGTCAAATTTGCGTATATATATATATAAATCTTTGAAAGTTGGCACATTTGGTCCCTGCACTTTTCTAATTTCAAATTAACACTTTTAACCCCTCAAGTTTCTAAATCCCTCCTAATCTCAATTAGGCAATACCAAAACATATCATACGATAAAGTTACTAATTAAGGGAGTTTCCGAACCTTGGGTGTTACAAGAACAAGGCTTTAAAGATACCAGGGAATATGTTTATTGGTGGAATAAAAATGTTTGGACAAGATTTGGTTAATGCATAGCTTAAAAATGGGATGAATAATGCTTGAAACATGACTTTAACAAGGATGTCAGGCACGCTCCTTTTGGCTAAAGAACAGATCAAGTGAAAGAAATTTTGCCCTTCAATGGAGTGACTGGTGTTGTAACCCTTCTTTTTGTTTTTAATTTTTTAAGCTCCTCGGCGTTTTTTGTTTGTTATTTGATTATTCTTGTACTTCTTTTGTTCTAGCGTCTTGCTAGACTCTGTTTTATTTATTTTCAAAAAAGAACCATACATTATTATTTTAAGGTTTTGATCAGTTTTTCTTTTAAATATTAATATTAACATTTGAATTTTAAACTCTCTTTCATCACCTCTCTTCTGCAATTTCCAACTTGTAAAAGATTCTAAATGTCCTTCCACCTTGCCATTGCAGAAGATAAATCACATATCGTGTTTTTAACATTTAAAGAGAAATTTAATAAAAAAGACTATTTAATAAAAATAAAAAGGTTATTTAATAATATTTATAAAACTTTTTAAAATTTAATAGAAAACTCTTGATATACTCAATTCATCTTATATATCCACACACTCCCTCATAAGTAACCCACTCCCCACTCTCTCTCTCTCTCACTGCCGACGATTACCTTCTTCGGCCGCCGCCAGTCACCGTTGCCGTGACGAAGTCGACAGTCCATCGGTTGTTCTTGGAAGTTGACGGATAGTCGACAGATTTCTAGATCTAGATCTGTACTTGTTGTGGACTTGTGGTGTTCTTGGAGACGGATTTCTTGCCTCTGTTCTCCGCCACCGGCCGCCGCCAGTCACCGTTGCCGTGACAAAGTCGACAGTCTATCGGTTGTTCTTGGAACTCGACGGATTTCTAGATCTAGATCTGTACTTGTTGTGGTGTTCTTGGAGACGGATTTTTTGCCTCTGTTCTCCGCCTCAGGACCTCTCCTCCGTCGCACCGTCATCTCTTTCGCCGATAAGTTTGTGGTAAGTGTGTGAGATCTTGAAATATGGTTGGAGTGTTTGAAATATGGTCGGAGTGTTTGAAATCTTTTTTCCTTTTTTCTGTTTGTGGTCAGAGTTATGTTGGTCGCCAGAGTTATGTTGGTCTCCGGAGTGTTTCCTTTTTCTGTTTGTGCATATGGTCGTCGGAGTGTTTGAAAAGGAAAAAGAAAAAATACTTGTTGAAGATATGTTGTGTTAAAAAGTTACCTGATATAAATGTCAAAGATATGTTGAAGATACTATAAAAATTATGTTGGCCGGCGTTACACTGTAAAAATTTTTATATATAAATGTTGAAGAAGATGCTATTAATTTTAAATAAGTTATTAATGCTGGTTAGTTGTGTAAATATGAAAATTAAATAGATTTCAAATTCCGATGTTTGACTTAAAAAAAGGTTTCAGATTTCAATACAATGAATTTTGTGTAAAATTTAGGGTGGATCTATCTAGCCCTCCTCATTCATTTAAATAACCCCCCTAATAATTACTTATTAACATATTCTTTAAAATAATTAGGTAATGATGAAGAAAGTGGGATTTAATTAGGTAATGATAATACTTGAAGCAATTATAACCCTATTTGTTATTTTCTTTTTTTAATTTTTTTCCTTAATTACATTATATGGGGAATGTGCTGATATATAATTCTTTTTAATTATATTTTTTCTTTTTTTCTATTTAATTGTAAAATAATTATAATCTTTTACAATTATAAAAGTGAACGTAACATAAATAAATAGAACGAAATATGACACAACAAATAATAAATAATTTGAAATGCGACATTTATCAAAAGTGCTTTTATGTCTCCCCCTGACATAAATATGACGCAATAAATAATAAAGAAATTTGAAACGCGACATTTATCAAAAGTGCTTTTATGTCTCCGCCTGACATAAATAATCTTTTACAATCATACTTAATCTTTGACATTTATCAAAGGTGCTACAGAACTATGTGGCATAAATTGATAAAATAATTCAAAACGCGAAGTATATAGAGTTTTCCATGCAGACGCAGACAAGCTTCTATGGGCATTCCAATACATTGTGTTTGGAGGCATCGGGTAATTTCCTTGTAAAGTTACCGACATATAATGGTTGTCATTCACATGTGCCAATGTAATGGCTCGGTGGTCTTGAAACTCTTCAGGACCTCTCCAAAGTGGGAAACATGTCATAGAAAACTTGGATAAACAATGAACGATCACACCAAACCTGTTGGCAATCAAATAACCCGTCAAAGGCATATCCATCCAATGCTCCACTGGTGCTGGTGATTCTGACCAACACAGCGACTTATATAGCTCATTCAATCTGTCAGTAAAAACAGTGTAGTACGCGTAATACTGACTGCATAATTCTTCAAGCAACTATTGTCGAATGTTGAGCCATTGCTCTTCATTATGCCCTAAACAAGCAGCAATCGCTCGAAACCCACAGTTCCCATCGCCCATTACATCTTGTATACCTGCGATGTAACGATGAAATACATCTGGAATTCTTTTCATTATGAACAAATTGTAGCTCGGCGGTTCATAATTTATGTCGAAGGCAGGTACATTGTTTAAATCAAAAGAACAACTATGCCTTTCAGGTTCTTTATTTAAATTAAAACCAGCAAACTCTGATGTGGTTGAGCAGCTGTATCTACGAGGAGCTTGCTTTAGAGTATCGGCATGTTTTTTTTGTTGTTTCTTCACACTTGGTCGTCCATGAGTGTTTGTTTGAACCGCAGGTTCTTCAATGATTGTTGTACTCGGATCAAAAAAATCTTTTAGTTTTCTCAAAAAGCTTTTTTTTCCCGACTTTTGACTGCTTGTTAAAGTTTTCCTTAAACTTTTCTAATTCGTCATCGCAACAAATATCGAGATCTTCTACAAACGTCGTCGCCAAAAGATCAAGTTTCTTCCAAAAGACGTCTATTGAATCTAATGGTATACTTTCACCTGTATTCAAATAAAAACCAATTAATATTTAAAAAATAATCTATATGTTGTAGTTGAATATACTAACCTGAATTCGAATATCCTAAAAGCATGCAGGCACATGGTAAACCACAACTGTTACGAAGTTGACAACCACATATCGAGGAGTCTGACTTTAAAGCACTCAACCTTTGAAGCTATCCTAATATTATATCTAAAGACTAAAGCTTCATTTGAAACAAAACCTCGCAATAATCTGAAACACGGCAACTTGTGATGATTATAACGAACAATTCTACTTTTCTCAAAGCTTTCATTGATTGAAGTTAGTTGTGATTGCACGATTTGATTAATCAATCGTACAAATCTATTGAGATTTGAATTTCCAGACTCCAAATATTTCTTTAACTTTGCATGTTCACTCTCGGCCTTGTTGGTTGTAATGCAGTTCATCACGAGGTTATGTCAAAAACCAAAAAATAAAAATCAAAAATTTCAAAAAAGAACCATACATTATTATTTTAAGGTTTTGATCAGTTTTTCTTTTAAATATTAATATTAACATTTGAATTTTAAACTCTCTTTCATCACCTCTCTTTGTAATTTCCAACTTGTAAAAGATTCTAAATGTCCTTCCACCTTGCCATTGCAGAAGATAAATCGCATATCGTGTTTCTAACATTTAAAGAGAAATTTAATAAAAAAGACTATTTAATAAAAAAGTTTATTTAATAAAAATAAAAAAGGTTATTTAATAATATTTATAAAACTTTTTAAAATTTAATAAAAAAACTCTTGATATACTCAATTCATCTTATATATCCACACACTCCCTCATAAGTAACCCACTCCCCCTCTCTCTCTCTCTCACTGCCGGCGATTCCCTTCTCCGGCCACCGTCACCGGCCGCCGTCAGTCACCGTTGCCGTGACGAAGTCGACAGTCCATCGGTTGTTCTTGGAAGTCGACGGATTTCTAGATCTAGATCTAGATCTGTACTTGTTGTGGACTTGTGGTGTTCTTGGAGACGGATTTCTTGCCTCTGTTCTCCGCCACCGGCCGCCGCCAGTCACCGTTGCCGTGACAAAGTCGACAGTCCATCGGTTGTTCTTGGAAGTCGACGGATTTCTAGATCTAGATCTGTACTTGTTGTGGTGTTCTTGGAGATGGATTTTTTTGCCTCTATTCTCCGCCTCGGGACCTCTCCTCCGTTGCACCTTCATCTCCTTCGCCGATAAGTTTGTGGTAAGTGTGTGAGATCTTGAAATATGGTCGGAGTGTTTGAAATCTTTTTTCTTTTTTTCTGTTTGTGGTCGGAGTTATGTTGGTCTCCGGAGTGTTTCCTTTTTCTGTTTGTGCATATGGTCGCCGGAGTGTTTGAAAAGGAAAAAGAAAAAATATTTGTTGAAGATATGTTGTGTTAAAAAGTTACCTGATATAAATGTCGAAGATATGTTGAAGATACTGTAAAAATTATGTTGGCCGGAGTTACACTGTAAAAATTGTTATATATAAATGTTGAAGAAGATGCTATTAATTTTAAATAAGTTATTAATGCTGGTTAGTTGAGTAAATGTGAAAATTAAATAGATTTCAAATTCCAATGTTTGACTTAAAAAAAGGTTTCAGATTTTAATACAATGAAATATGTGTAAAATTTAAAGAATAAAAAAAATGGTCCAATCAGTAAAAAAAAGTTAGTTGGTCAGGTGTATAAAGGACTAATTACTAAAGTGGCTACCAATAAAAATATGATTAAGGAGGTTAATAAGAATAAGAGGGGTCCAAACACGAGGACCTTACATTTATTGGGATGTAAGAAATTAAAGTGATCAGTTAACCTTACCCTACTCACCACATGATTAAGCCCAACCTATAAGCCCTAAAAACTTACTTTGTGTTTGAGAGCGAGAAAGAGGGCAACGACCCGTGTAGACCCGGCTGTAATTCCACACGATCTTCAACGAGTCCATCGATATATACCCTCGGACCTCGGTTGCAATCAGCAATTACGTAACGATCACCATTAACATTTGTACCCTAAATCGAGAGTGGGTGAGAGATTCAAAGTGGGGATCGACGGTAGCAAGTAAGAGCCACCGAGAGGCGACCGTGAAGCACCAATCGAGCAGATTGGGATTAAGTCGAGTATAGTTAGGCGTGGATTTCATCAAGCACCTAACAGTAACGATTAAGGTTAGATTTCATCGGCCTTTTACTTCCTTACTTTTGCGTGTGAAGCACTATAATCGAACTAGGTTTTCTTCTCTGCTGTGTCTCGACTTTCTTAGACCCAGTAGCAATCTGTTTTGCTTGAAGATTGAATCAAACCATTTAATCATATGCCATTACGATTAGCAACTTGTAGACTAAAACCATGTGTATAATCTTGAATCAGTTTTGGTGATTCTGAAATTCTAAAGTACCCGAATTCTAATTCAAGATAAGCAATTAGGTCTCCTAGAATTAAGATCAATACTGATGATATTAGAATGAACTGAATTACATTAAGTCATGGGTAAATAACTATCAGACTTGAACTGTTTTGTTAATATAACCCCTTCATAAGATTGAGATATGCTTAGGTCTAGAATACATCAGGTCATTCACCTCTTAAACTTGGTTGATTAGAACTGTTCGACCTCAAAAAAAAGGGAGACTTTGAACCTGAACCTAGTGGAGTAATATCACCAGTAATAAGAGGTTTAAGTAATCTTGTTTTTGTTCAAATCTGTATTTTCTTAATCGTCTTGAACAAGTTATAATATAAACAAAATATTGACTATAGTTCCAGTTTGTCTAAAAGCATCTAGAGGACCTAAAATCTTATGACCACCATAGTTTTGATAAATGAAAGAGATTCAAATACAACCATTAAATTATAGAACCTGATTTTGCTAACAGAAAGTAAGTGTAAACTTAGCCCATGCTTGAGTAAGAAAAGTCCCGAAAAGATATGAATCCTAAATTACACATATGATAGGATTACTAATAAGACAACTAAGGTATGGAATCAAAAGGTTGTTTCTTTGAAATCTACTAACGTCATGGTTAGGCAACAAGGATTTGGATTTTATGTTTTATAAAATAATGGAACCAACCCTTAAGAATAGATACTTAAATTTGTCCAAACGTGTCACTTGGAATAACTTATTATGCTAATTTGGGTCACCATTATAACTTGAAAATCCACCTGGCAGTGTTGTAGAAATCGGTCGGCGGTACGTCGGCGGTCGACCACCGCCAAGCGATTAATCGGTCTTGACGGCGATTAATCGGTTTCTCGGCGGAAACGATAAATTATAAAGAAATTTATTTAAAAAAAATAAATATTAGCACCCTAACAAAATAAGTCAATAACCATAAAAACTAAAATGTTTAACAATCTTGAAAGTTGAAACCATAAGTATAATTAGACATTAGTTTAATAAACTTAAATAAAACCATAACTCCATAAGTTCAATAGTCCATATTATCTTCTACTAATCATCTCCACAACTAATCATCTCCACAAGTTTTCGTATTCACCTTCTTCATATACTACCTCCTCACTCTCGAACTCAAACTCGTCCTCAAAAAGTACTCTTGTAGTTGTTCTATAACTCTTTCGGGGTTCTAGATATTCATCGGCTTCTAACGCTTCAGCAACCGCTTCCCAATGTGCTTTGGCTTCAGCGTTCTCATCTTCAACACCTTCAACTTTGACTTTATCTCCACCACGTTCTTCACAATCAACAATCCATTCTTGAGCCAAGTGACTTTCATTTGCCAATAGCACTTCAACATTCCTATCTTTTCTCCTTTTGTTTTTTTCCATCAAATTAGCGTTAAATTGAACATAAACAAGAACGTTCAATTTACTCGCCTCCAATCTATTTCTTTTCTTTGTATGTATCTAGAAAGTTTAAAGAAACCAAGTGTTATAAAATTATAAAATATAATTATAATTAAAATAAATTGGTCGACATATAAAATCTACTAACCCCTTCAAATGTGCTCCAATTCCTTTCACATCCCGATGAACTACTAGTTAAAGAAAGAATTCTCATTGCAATCTTTTTCAAATTAGGAGTTGCACCACCAAAAGTTCCCCACCAATTTGCTTCAATTTTGAAACATTAAACAAATTATTAAATGGATAAATATGAAAATCTATAAAAGAAATAAGTAATTTATAGTAGATTGCGTTACCCGGATCATAGTCGGCGTCATTCTTTTGACATGTACTAATTGCAAGGTCCTTACCAAATCTATCCATTTTTTTCTTGAACTTTGGCAACTCAATAGTTAGCACTTGTTTTTGCATCTCTAGATCTCCGGCAAGTATTGTTTCAAAAAAATCAAGAACCGCATCTGATACATCCAAATCATGTTGGATTTGCGAATCCTTATAGAGATAATAAGGATTTAAAAGATAAGCCGTCAAATGCATAACTGAATCTAGTCTACCTTTCATCTTCTTGTTTATGATACTTATGATAGGCTCGTAAGCTTTTTTGTTACCACCCAAAGCTTCAATGATTTCTTCTTTTGCTTTTTTAACCTCCCCATAAACAAAACCCATTGATGGCTTCCAATCCGCATCAACCATTCGAAGAACTTTGACCAAAGGGGTAAACACCTTCAAACATAGTGACACGCCGGTCCAAAATGCGGTACTTAGCACCATTGCATATGCGGCTTTCCCTTTAACGCTACTAGAAAATTTGCACTCTTCCCATTCCGTGCTAGAGAACATATGTCTTAGTTGCTCCTTTTTCTCGGACAAACTTTGTAACGTTAGAAAGGCAAAAGCAAATCTTGTGACACCCGGTCGGACAATATCTCTTTTTATGGTGAAATTTCTCATCATAGCCAACGTTTTGTGGTGAGAATAAATGAAGATGGTTAGTTTCTTTGCTTGATCTAGGACTTTCTTATACCTTGCAATTGCACCAATACCTTGAAGAACATAAAAGTATAAAATTAAAAGAAGTAAAGAACACATAAAAGTATAAAATTGAAAGAACACATAAAACTATAAAAGTATAAAATTAATAAGAACACATAAGAGTATAAAATTAAAAGAACACATAAAAGTATAAAAAATCTTATACCTTCAAGCATAAGGTTAATGGTATGCGTCGCACATGACGTCCAAAAAATTTGTGGTCTTGTCTCTTTAAGCAACTTCGCCGCTCCCATGTTATTTGATGCATTATCGGTCACAACTTGAACAACATGTTCGGGACCAATTTCTTGAATGCAAGCCTCCACATACTCATATATGTGCTCACTTGTATGTGCGGCATTCGAATTTTCATAGGAACCTAGAAAAACGGTACCCATCTTTGAATTTACACATAAATTCATAATGCTCCTCCTCTTTCTATCGGTCCAAGCATCCGTCATAATCGAGCATCCATCCTCTTTCCATTCTTCTTCGTTTCTTTTCAATAATTCTTTTATTTTTACAATCTCTTCCTTTAGAAGTGGGATGCTACACTCATATCTAGTAGGAGGAGGAAGCCCGGTTCCAAATTGGCCAATCACTTCGAACATCATTTTGAAACTATCCTTTTCTTTGCAATTAAAAGGAATCCCACACTCATACATCCAACCAGTAATGTACTTCTTACAAATCCATATTCTATCTTTCCGAATAGTATTGTGAAGGTCAACACTTTTACCATTTCCCTTAGCCTCCCCGGGGTTAACTTTATTTGCAAAGTTATCCATGGGACTAAAAACATTAAGTTCCTTCATGCTTCCTACAGAACCATATAGTTGTTCTTCCTGTTGGGAAATATGCTAAGTAAGTTAAAACTGTTAAACATGCAAAAGCAAAACTGTTGGAGAAAGTTTTAAGAAAACAGTTTTGAAACTGTTAGTACAAAAGATTCAGAACTGTTAGTTATATCACAACAACTGTTGGAAAACAATGAAGAGAAGACTGTTAGAAGAAACTCAGAACTGTTTATTCAACAAACAGTTTCTGTTGAGATATTTATGGAAATTGCTATTTGTGTGGATTTAAAAGATATCTTATCAAGATTTGAAGATTATCAAGATTATCTCGCAAAGATAGAAAATTAACAAACTTCAAATACCAAGAGGGTTATAAATACTCTGTTTAGATTAGTTTGTTAGTATTGCTTTTGATTACACTTATTCGTATTGTTTATTGTTTTCAGAAAGTGTATTAGCCTCCAAGTTTCTCTGAAACCTAAGAACAGATTGTGTTATTCGTCTAACAAAAGAGTTAGATTGGAGGTGTCGGTGAATATTGTAATCATCCTTGATTATTAATAAACATCTTGTGTTTTGAAGTTATTTTTTGAATTGGTTGAATTGTTCTTGTGATTAAAACCTTTATTAAATCAATTAAGTGTGATTCCGCAACTTCTTAATTGATTGTGATTAAATTCAAATATTGTCTTTTTATACAACTCTGATTTAAGTTCGTAAAGATAATTCTTATTATTTATTTTGATTCTCTACGATCCTAACAAGTGGTATCAGAACCTTAACATTAAGGTTCTTTTGATCACCAGTTAAAGGTTTTTCACAATCTGCTGTGTTTTATTGATTTAAAGTCTTTCTATTGTTTCATTAAGAATTCTCAATCACTGTGTTGCAATGGAGTCTGGTGGATCTTCTGATAACACTGGATCTGGGTCAAAAATTCGTGTTCCCATGCTCAAACCAACTGATTTTGAGATGTGGAAACTGAGAATCAAGCAGCATGTTCAATTGATGGACTATGCTGTTTGGAAAATCATTGAGAATGAGCCCACAACTCCTGTTGATTTAGATGAAACTAGGAAACCTAGGAAGAAACCACCATCAATAACAGATGCTGAAAAAAAGGAGAGGATGCTAGAGATGAAAGCTCTAAGCATTCTTCAGATTGCTATTCCTAATGAATATCAACATCAGTTTAAATAGTTTGAGAATGCTCATGAATTATGGAATGCATTTGAGAAAAGGTTTGCAGGGAATGCAAGTTCCAAAAGAAATCAAAGGGATCTTCTCAAACAAGCTTATGAGAACTTTTCTAGTGGAAAGAATGAGAGTATCACTCAGATCTTTGATAGGTTCTATAAGCTGGTAAGTCAACTTGAGAGTGCAAAGGTTAGAATAGAGCAAGATGAGATCAATAGAAAGTTTCTTAGGTCTTTAGGTGATGAATGGACAGTATATGCTGCACAATGGAGGACTAAGGATTCTTTGGAAGATATAGAATTAGATGACCTCTACAACAGTTTGATTGTGTTTGAAGGGGAAATTGAAGGAAAAAGGAAGTCAATGACCCCTAGTCACAATGCTGCTCTTCTCTCATCCTCAGGTATGGACTCAAATCTATCTTTAACTAACTCTGTTGATGGTTGTGTAGGTACTGTTACTGGAGTAGATATGAATACTTCTGATGCAGTACTTGAAGCATTCTTAGCTAGTCATGCACATTCAACCCTTACAAATGAGGATCTTGAGCAAGTGCATCCAGATGATCTTGAGGAGATGGATCTCAAATGGCAGATGGCTATGCTAACTGTAAGAGCAAAAAGGTTCATCAAAAGAACAGGAAGACAAAACATGAACTTCAGGGATGATGGTCATACTGGATTTGACAAGTCCAAAGTAAGATGTTTCAAATGTCAACAGCATGGTCACTTTGCTAGAGAATGCAGATCTGGTGGACAAAGCCAGAATCAAGGTCAAAATTCAACTCCCACCTTATCAGCATTGGTCTCTCAAGAAGGTTATGGGTTTGATTGGAGTGATCAGGCTGAGCAAGCCACTCACAACAAAGCATTGATGGCATTGACTGACTCCTCCATCAACATGGATTCATCAGAGACAGAAGACATTCAGGTATCTTCTAAACTATGTCCTGGTGAATATAGAGCTATAGTTAACAGGTTTAGAGAACACAACAAAAAGGTTTGTACTGCTCTAAGTAAAAGGGAAGAAAGAAGGTATGAAACCAGTGCTGTAATTGAGAGCTTTGAAAGGAAAATCAAAGATTATCAGGCTAATGAATTGCAAATAGACTATGATAGAAAGTATCATAAGTGGGAGAAAGAGCAACTTCAAGAAGAGATTGATAGTCTTAAGGAGAAGTTGAGTGAGAAAGAGAATAGAATAGATGAATTAACCAAGAAATTGAATGGTGTGGATATAGATTTGAGCATGTTTAAAGCTTCATCTCTTAAGCTTGAAATTATTTTGAAATCACAGATCTCAAATAAAATAAAAACAGGCATAGGCTACAAACAGACTCCTCCTCCATACAATTACACCTATATAACTCCCATGTCTGAGGTAGCTAAAAGATATGTCAATGAACCACTAGAGGAAGAATTGAAGTCAGCAGATCCACAGCTAGAGAGTGAAGATGAGGGAGTTGTGTATGAGGTAATTGATGAGAAGAAGGAGGGATATGTGAAGAAAGAAGAAGTCATTCCAATTGAAAATCACATCTGTTGTAAACCAAAAGCACCTAACTCTTCTTCACAACATGTGATGTTTGTAAAAGCATCCTCAGAATCTTCCACCAGTGAACCAAAACCCTTCAAAACTGTTACTTGTATAAACAGTTTCACTACTGTTGAAAACAGTCCCCACCTTTACACTCACAGTTCCAAGGAAAGTCCAAACAGTTTTCATCCAAAAACCTCAACTGTTAGTATTAAGACCAAAGGAAAAAAGGAGATTGATGAAGTTGTAGTTGCAAAACAGAAGAAGGAAGCTTCAAAATCAGAATCCAAAAACAAACATGTGAAGAAGCATACAGAAGTGCCTATTTGCACATGCAAACAACATGGTGTGCAAAAGTTTCCTCCTTCAGCACCAGTGAGGGGAAATCAAAGAAATAGAAACCAATTATGGCCACAAAGAAGTGGGATACCTAGAGTCAAAGCTAAAAAATATTACATTTGTGGGAAAGCAAATCATTTGGCTCACAACTGTTATCATAATCAACAGCTCTATAGGACCCGGAAACCAAGTACTAGAAAACAGTCTAACAATTCTTCAACTATTAAGCCAAAACACTCTAACAGTTCTTCAACTGTTAAGCCAAAACAGTCTAACAGTTCTTCAATTGTTAAGCCAAAAACAAAGAATGGTTGTTTGACTTGGGTAAAAGTGCAAAAACAGACAGTTTTTAAAGAGACTAAACCTGATAATTCTTCTGAAAGTCAAACCAAGTCATATGTAAATCACAACAGTTGGAAACCACATGTTCTCACTAAATATTCTTCACACAGGATAGAGAAATATGATTGGGATGAGATTAAGAAAACTCAATCTGTAGTTAAGTATTATGACATGAATGGTGTACCCAAGACCTGCATGGCCTGGGTACTTCCTACTACTAACTGAGTTTGTTTTGTGCAGAGCATTCATAGGGCCAATCAAGGAGCAATCTGGCATGTGGATAGTGGATGCTCAAGGCACATGACTGGAAATCCACACTGCTTGAAGGATTTCAAAAGAATCAATGGAGGATTTGTAGCATTTGGAGGAAATTCAAAGGGAGGAAGAATCACAGGTAAGGGAGCTGTAGATGCAGGTAACCTTACTTTTAATAATGTTTACTTTGTTGAACAACTCAAATACAATCTGCTGAGTGTCCCAAATCTGTGACATAGGAAACAAAGTAGTGTTTACAGATACTGAATGCATTATCCTTTTAAAAGATTTTAAGTTAACACAAAAAGTTGCTCAGCAGAATGTTTTAAGTTGTTTACTCTCCAAGGCATCTCATGATGAGTCTGCCATTTGGCATAGAAGGATGTGTCACATGAACTTTAAAACCATGAATTTATTAGCTAAAAACAGTTTGGTAAGAGGTTTGCCTCAAAAGGAATTCTCATGTGATGATCATTGTATTGCTTGTCTCAAAGGCAAGCAACATAAAACTTCTTTTAAGACCAAAGAAGTTTCTTCCATCTCTGCACGTTTATAGTTATTGCACATGGATCTTTTTGGTCCTACATCTGTGGTTAGTATAGGGAAGAAAGCTTATTGTTTAGTCATAGTTGATGACTTCACCAGATTTACTTGTGTTCAATTTCTTAGATCTAAGGATGAAACTGCAGAGTTAGTAAAATCTCTTATTCTTAGAATTGAAAATCAGTCTGATTTAAAGGTGAAAGTCATTAGGTCTGACAATGGGTCTGAATTCAAGAACTATGAGCTAAACAGTTTCTGTAAGGAGAAAGGGATTGAAAGACAGTTTAGTGCTCCTAGGACTCCACAACAGAATGGAGTGGCTGAGAGAAGAAATAGGACTTTGATAGAGGCTGCTACATCAATGCTAGCTGATTCTAGGCTCCCAATGACATTTTGGGCAGAAGCTGTGAACATTGCTTGCTATGTTCAGAATAGAGTACAAGTTGTCAAGTCCAAAGGGAAAACTCCCTATGAGTTGTTTCTTCACAAAAAGCCTTTGATCAACTTCTTGAAACCATTTGGATGTCCCTGCACTATCCTAAATACCAAGTCCCAATTAGGAAAGTTTGAAAGCAAGGCTGAAGAAGGATTCTTTGTAGGCTACTCCACTCAAAGCAAAGCATATAAAGTCTTCAACAATGTGTCTAGGATCATAGAAGAGAGTATGCATGTATCTTTCAATGAGAATAAGATCAATGCTGCAGGTAATGGCCCTGAGTGGTTATTTGATATTGATGCACTAACCAAATCCTTGTCTTTTGAGTTTTCTACAGAAACAGTTGCAGATATTCCAACAACTGTTGGTACAAACCAACAAACTGTTTCCAACAGTGTCAACAGTCTTGAGACCGTTTGTTTAAATCCAACAACTGTTGATGAAAACACAGTGAATAAAGACTTTGTGGTGCTTCCTATCACTGAAAATAATTCTTCAAATGTTGATGGTCAAATAAATGATGATGCTAACATGGAATCTCATGTTCCTATCCATCACCATACATCTGGACATCAAACAGTTGCCGACCAAGTGTGTATCACTTCTGGGAATGCAAGAAACTCTAAGGTTGATATGTCAAATTTGGAGAACGCCCTGCCTGAAGAGAACATTCCTACATCAAGAGTTCACAAGAATCATCCTACAATACAGATTATAGTGATCCTACCACATCCATTCAAACAAGGGCTATGCTGCAAAATGAAGACAGTGGTGTAACTCTTGAACAGTTTGATGTGAATGTCTGCTTTCTGTCTCAGATAGAACCAAAGAAAGCAATAGAGGCATTGAGAGACCCTTCTTGGGTAGAAGCAATGCAAGAGGAACTTTTACAGTTCCAAATTCAGCAAGTGTGGAAGCTGGTAGAACTCCCTAGAGGCAAAAGTGCAATTGGCACCAAGTGGGTGTTCAGAAATAAGAAGGATGAAAGAGGTATAGTCATCAAGAATAAGGCTAGACTTGTTGCACAGGGTTATACTCAGGAAGAGGGTATAGATTATGATGATGTTTTTGCACTAATTGCCAGAATAGAAGCCATCAGATTGTTCCTTGCCTATGCAAGTTTCAAAGGATTTAAGGTCTATCAAATGGATGTCAAATCAGCTTTCCTCTATGGAACTATTGATGAGGAGGTATACGTGTGTCAACCACCTGGTTTTGAAGACTCAAAGTATCCTAATAGGGTATATAGGTTGGATAAAGCCTTGTATGGGTTACATCAGACTCCTAGAGCTTGGTATGAGACATTGTCATCTCATTTGATTAAGAATGGTTTTAAAAGAGGCACAATTGATAAAACATTGTTTACAAAGATTGTTGAAACAGAGATCTTACTTGTACAGATCTATGTTGATGATATAATCTTTGGATCTACCAATGACAATCTTTGCAAGGAATTTGAAGCCATCATGCATAAAAGATTCCAAATGAGCTCCATGGGGGAACTTACATTCTTCTTGGGGTTACAGGTTAAGCAAAAGCCATCGGGTATCTTTATCAGTCAGTCAAAATATGTCAAAGACATTTTGGACAAGTTTGGCTATCAAGATGCAAAGCTGGCAAGCACTCCCATGGAAACACACAAATAGTTGGGAGCAGATCCTGAGGGGGAGGATGTAGACATACACTTGTATAGGTCTATGATAGGTTCATTAATGTACTTAACTGCTTCTAGACCAGATATAATGTTTGTTGTGTGTGTTTGTGCGAGGTTTCAATGTAGTCCCAAGATGTCACACCTCTTTGCTGTAAAAAGGATCTTTAGGTACCTCAAAGGCCAACAAAAGTTAGGTCTGTGGTATCCTAAGGATTCACCTTTTGAATTAGTGGCATATTTCTGATAGTGACTATGGTGGAGCAAATGTGGATAGAAAATCAACATCTGGAGGATGTCAATTCTTTGGCTCAAGACTGGTATCATGGCAATGCAAGAAACAAACAACAATGTCAACTTCAACAGCTGAGGCTGAATACATTGCTGCATCAAGTTGCTGTTCACAAGTGTTATGGATTCAGAATCAGCTTCTGGATTATGGTATGACTCTTTCGAATACTCCTATCTTTGTTGATAACACTAGTGCTATCAGCATTGTGAACAATCCAGTGAAGCATTCAAAAACAAAACACATAGAAATCAGATTTCACTTCATCAGAGACTGCAATGAGAAAAAGTTAATCCAAGTTTTAAAAGTACATACTGATGATAAGTTAGCTGATCTGTTTACCAAAGCATTTGATGTGAGCAGATTTAACTTTCTAATCTCAAATATTGGCATGATTAACTTAGAATAATGCTTTGTTAGCTATTCTGTCTATGATTTTTGTGTTTTCACACTAACAGTTTGAAACTGTTAGTTATCAGTCTAACAACTGTTTATGAAAGTGTTCAGGGCTTTATAGTACAAATTATAACTAATAGTTGTCAACTGTTAGTACTTTGGTGTTACAATTGTTAGGCAAGCGTCCTAATCAGTTAAGGGGGAGTGTTACCGTTGAAGTTCTTTAACCAAACAGTTTTCAACTGTTAGCTCCATATCTTCCGTCAACTGTTAGTCAAGGTTATTTAAGTCTTTGAAGATATTCTGAGGGATTTTGAATTGCATTTAATATGCATTACATATATAAGTCATTCCCTCATCGCAGTTTTCTTTACGCTTACTAACCTTCAATTGCACGCTAAAACCCTAGACGCTCTCTTCGAAATCGCCATGGCTCCCTTTCCGTTTGTCAAAGAACACAACATGCTTACCTTCCTCTCCGAAACAGTTGAGTTGCATGTCTTTCATGACATGATCGACTATCTTACCCTGTCAAATCTCCATACTACTCTTACCATCAATCCAACCATTTACACTTCTCATCTTGATCAGTTATGGAAAAATGCTACGCTCACTGAAATAGATGGAGTGCAATGGATCACTTCAAGAGTAGATAGCCATGATGTTTCAATCGCTGAGAATACCATCCGTGAACACCTTCAACTTAATGATCTTGAGGGTGAGTATTCTGATTCGGTCTCCTTGGATTTCTTGCATGAGGAGTTGATTAAACTGGGGTATGAGGGCCCTAGGGGAAAGGGTACCTTTTACAAAGGACAATTTTGTGCTCACTGGAAATACTTAATACATACCTTACAACAATGTCTAAGCCCCAAACGAACTGGCTGGAAGGAGTTTGGAAGCAACATTGCTTTGGCCTTAATCTGTTTGGCCAACAATCGTTGCTTCAACTTTTCTAAATTAATTTTTAATGGTATGGTAAAGCATCTCGGGACCAAATATGGTCTCTTTTTGATGTACCCCAGATTTGTGCAAACATGTCTAAACTTTTTATTGCCAAATCTTCAAACTCACAAGAGGGTTCTGATTCCCTTCACATTGAGCAAACTGTTGATTAATGGGAAGAATTTCTCTGGTAACATCACTCCACCACTCTCTGCAATGGTGGGGTTTCTTTCAAGAAACAGAGCTGCCAGAGTTGAGCATGAAGCCCAAACTATTGCTACACCACCAACTTTGGAACCCACAACTTACGATACTCAAATATCTCTCTCTGCTACCCCTTCTCGAGCTACAACACAAGCCCCCTCACTTATAACATTTAGAAAGAGGAAGAGAATTGTTGGTGCTCCTTTCACCACAGTCCCACCATCCCAAACTGTAAGCCCTGCACAGGTGCATTCACCTGTGCAGAATATCCAAGGGAAACCATTGTGCTGTCTCCCAAGCACACTGCGGAGGTGATCACTCCAAAGGAGGGTGATCATGTGGTTCTTGAGGCTGACACTACTATTTCTTCCACAAGGGGTGAACAGGGCAGTGTCAACATAAGTAAGACCTCACCCACGGCAACAGAGGCTGGTCAAACAGCTTTTGGAAATCCCCAGTACCAAGAACAAAGGGGTACTGGTGAGGGATCTTATAGGAGTGACCCACCAGTTTTATCTGTCGATGATATGTTTGAAGTGGCAACACTTGCTAACATTGAGGCTAGCATGAAACACAAGGCATTGACGAATCCTGATCTAGTACCATTTCTTGCTGCCTTTCTTTACCTCAAAAAGAGGAGTACCTTACAAGACAAGCTGCTTTCCAAGCATAATGAGCTTATAATTTAGCAACACAATCAAATCAAGGGTTTGTCAACCTCTCTATTGCAAGCTACGGATGTTCTTCGAATGCATGATCAAATGCTTAAACAGATGCATGTCTCTCCCTCTCAAACAGTTCCAATCAAAAAGGGGGAGAAGGAAATCATAAAGGAGAAAGAGAAGGATATGCAAGATACACAAACAACTGCATCAGAATTACCAACAGTTGCAACTCCACAAACAACAGTTGCTCAAACAGTTGTAAGGGATCAATCACAAGAAGAGAAATTGTCTGTTGTTGATAGAGTGTTGATCAATAGGATGATCATGTATGGGGATTATCCGACAACAGAGGTATTCAAATCATGGTCAAAAGCTAAGCAAAATCATTTGATTGAAGTTGGTGCTCAAACGCTTAACATTAGCACATTCAAAATGGCGCAAAAGATTGATGATGGGTGGCTTGATGGAAAAGTATCTAAACTAGAGCCGATTGCACCTAAGCCAGGATTCAAAGGCATTGCAATTCAAGAATCAAAGAAAGATGAGAATATGCCTCCTGTGCTAGGAAAGGGAAAGGAAGTTGTTGTTAACATTCCAAAGTTAAAACTTTCAAAAGAACAACAAGAGGAGCATGATCATGAGCTTGCACAAAGGCTAAATGTTGAGATGGAGTAACAAGAGCAAAAATATTTTGAATTAGCTCAAAAGATGGCTACTGAGATCACTAAGGAAATAGAAGAGGAAGAAAAGACAAAGAAGACAGATAAAGGAGTAAAAAGAAAGAACATTGAAAGAAAGAAAACAGTTCCAACTTCAAAGCCAACAGCTGCAAAGAAAAGACAGATATCTCAACCTAAACAATCCCAAACAGTTCAAACATCTAAAGAGAAAGCAAATGATGGTATGGTTCAAACCATTTTGCAAGATAGGCTCAGAATGGAGGTTGAACAGAAATTAGACAAACTTGTGGAAGCTCAACTTGAATAGAAATCTCACATAACTGAGTGGAGATTTGAATTGTTAAGAATTGAAACTGGGAAGCAAGGAGTAACCATTGTGAGAGAGCATGAACCGATCGAAAGCTATGCAAGCTTCTTGAAGTTGATGGATAGTGTGACCAGGAGAGATGTGCAAGAATTATAGGAATATGGTCTAAGACACTATGGAGAAGATGTTGGTATTGAAATCAGAGTGATGATGAGACATTTGGCAAGTATATGTGATCCTTTGAGCGTAATGCCGATGTTAATAGCTGAGGAAGCATTCCCAATAAGTACTGTCAAGGTGTATGCTAAGTCAAAGACTTACAGCATTGTAATGGGAAATGCGCTGACTCAATGGTTTGATCTTGAATTCATAGAGCATAACAAAACTAAGCTCTCATATTTGGTAAAAACAAATTTCTTTGGCCCTGCTAAAGTTAAAGAAAATTTTCTTAAGAGGCTCAAAGAAAGGATGGAATCCCTACAGTCCAAAAAAGGTTAAATTTCAAGTTTTGATTGAAACAGTTTTGCATAATTTGCTTATGTTTAGTTTTCTGTGGTCGAACCCTATAAAACAACTTAAGTATATTGTTCAATATCTTAAGTTAGGGGGAGATTGTTGGGAAATAGGCTAAGTAAGTTAAAACTGTTAAACATGCAAAAGCAAAACTGTTGGAAAAAGTTTTAAGAAAATAGTTTTGAAACTGTTAGTACAAAAGATTCAGAACTGTTAGTTATATCACAACAATTGTTGGAAGACAATGAAGAGAATACTGTTCGAAGAAACTCAGAACTGTTTATTCAACAAACAGTTTCTGTTGAGATATTTATGGAAATTGCTATCTGTGTGGATTTAAAAGATATCTTATCAAGATTTGAAGATTATCAAGATTATCTCGCAAAGATAGAAGATTAACAAACTTCAAAGACCAAGAGGGTTATAAATACTCTGTTTAAATTAGTTTGTTAGTATTGCTTTTGATTACACTTATTCGTATTGTTTATTGTTTTCAGAAAGTATATTAGCCTCCAAGTTTCTCTGAAACCTAAGAACAGTATTCGTCTAACAAAAGAGTTAGATTGGAGGTGTTGGTGAATATTGTAATCATCCTTGATTATTAATAAACATCTTGTGTTTTGAAGTTATTCTTTGAATTGGTTGAATTGTTCTTGTGATTAAAACCTTTATTAAATCAATTAAGTGTGATTCCGCAATTTCTTAATTGATTGTGATTAAATTCAAATATTGTCTTTTTATACAACTCTGATTTAAGTTCGTAAAGATAATTCTTGTTATTTATTTTGATTCTCTACGATCCTGACACTTTCGCATCAAGACTCACCTCCGATCTTATGGCTTCATCGTGTTCTTTTTTACCCTTCTTTTTTAACTTTCCTTCATTGATAGCATCCCGACATCTCAACTGATCATCTTTGGTAGACTTTGGACATGAAGCTACTTGTCATGTAACATGTGCAATGTGTTGTTTCATTCTAGAAATCCCTCCGCTGACCACTTTTCCACACAAGATGCATTTGATTTTATCTAAGTTGTTAGGATCCGGGCAAACACCATAGTTCCAACCAATATCATTTGATTTTCTTTTAGAACCAGCAACCGTTGATGAAACAGATGGTGAACTCGCGGATTTAGATGCCATTCTCTGCTATCAATTACTCAATTCACTGAAATCAGAAAAATACACAACAAAGATAAACATTCTCGGATAAACATTCACGAGAATTAGTCGGATTTAGATGCCATTCTCGGATTTAAATGCCATTTGAGCATCAACAACAAATAAGGGAAAGATAGAATTATCAATTAACCAAAAGTAATTAACTAAATAAAGTTAAACAAATTATGTGGTAGTGTGGTCCTGTGGAAACAAGCAGAAAAGAACTCAAACTCAAAAAGGTCAACAAATTCATTAATATCATTCATCAATTCATCATGTAGTATTAGAGCAGAAAATTAAAACTATGGTGGTGTTGAGGTGGAAGTCAAGCAGAAAAGACTCGAAAAGAAGGGAAGAAAGACAATCGAGCAGAAACCTGTGGGCTGTTGCCTGTTGCTTGCGGAGGTGGAAGTTGCCAGGCTGTTGATTCGAGTTAATAATCGCCGGAGGGTGTGGGTGGAATCGAGAGAGTAGCGGCTGTGTTTTAGCTTTCCCGTATTTAAAACCCTAGTTTTTTTAATCAGGTCAAACTAAACTAAGTTGACTGCCAAGGGACCGCCAAAGACCGCCCGGACCGATTTTGACCGGGACCTATAAATTTGGCCGACCATATGATTTTTCACTCTGCAGGGCACCGATAACCGCCTAGGCGGCGATTAATCGGCCGCCCAGGCCGATTTTTACATCACTGCCACCTGGCAAGTCAATTTGGGAAGAACGGTAATACTGAAATGTTAAATCATCTATCTAAATTAGTAACAAAAGGAAATAATGGAAATAGATATAATACTAATAGTAACTTATATACTTTATAGATGGAGGAAAGGGAATCAAACTTGAAGCTATAAGTAGCGCTTGGACTTCTTGGTTTCTGAAGTAAGGTACGGATTCGTACTTTCTCTTATAGTTATCATAATCGTAGGTACGGTTTCCATCTTTCTTTACAATTATAACTCTTCGTACGGATTCTTAGCTTCTCTTATAATTATTATAGTCGTCTGTAAGGATTCGATCTCATTGTCAATTTATTTGTTTCGTGTTTGTTGGTACGCATTCCTGTTCTCAAAATATAGAATTTCGGTTTTGAATTCCTATTATTCTTTCGGCCATGATCCTTATTATTTGATATTTGAAATCTTGTTTCTTTTGATGTGTTTCTTTGTTGGATTTATGAAGATATTATGATTCGTTAAGCGTGTACGAAAGTTTCATTTTCTTTCATTACATATGTTCCACATGATGCTTCTTAAAATTATTTTGACTATTAATTCAACTATAGATGTTTTGAGTAAAACTTGTGGAACACAAAAATATATTTTGATATATATGCTGTTTTGGATATTTTATAGTTTTGATGCATCGAGCTATTTATCCACCTATGGGGGTACCATAGGCATATCATTGGGGGCACCGATGGTGTGACACCTTCTGTGGCGGTGTGATCAGTCCACGGCGTCTCCTAGGGGTTTGGCTTTGAGAGCTATTTGGTGAGGAGGCGTATGGGTTAACCCTAGATTGTGGGTTATGTTATGTTATGGTGGATGGTAGTGTAGTGCCCGACACCCATCTCACATTTGTAGGGTACATTTGGATCTGCAGGTCCAGTGTACGAATGTTTGGCATTTGTCATATCTGTCTGATGACGGTGTGCAAGTGTATGCGTTTGTGGTAGGAGCTCAATGTGATATGATATGTGATTTGATATGAATTGTGATATGATATGTATGAGTATGATATGTTTGCATCTTTTACCGAAAACCTTTTTATGAAATGAATTGTGATTTTTAAGGTATTTCGATTTAGAAATTCTGATTTTGATACCTTGGTGTTTGGTTTGATTGTTATTGTTATCATTATGTATGTTATATATCCGCGCACCGGGCAATTGGATCAGCCGTAGTTTTCTTTTTCTTTTCAACTTTTATATTTTTCTCAAATAAAGTGCTCAACTTTTACTAGAAAAATGACAATACTAAGGGGGTGTTTGGTTGGTGTCATTTGAGAGGATTTCATGGGATTGAGATTTCAAATCTCTTCAAATGTGGTGTTTGGTTTGCAAAAATGAGATGTGATTTTAAATCCTAGAAATCTTTAAATCCCATGGATGGAGGATTTCTCATTCCCTTCACTCCCATGGTATTTTGAAATCCCAGAGCTGAGGTATTTTCTCTTGCGAGCCTCTGGCTAAAATTCCGGCGAACCATGACCGCCATCACCATTGACCCCTTCCTTCGTTCACCGTCGCCATCAATCCCTTCCTTCGTCGCCGTCGTTGTTCGCTAGAAACCCTAGTTGACCCCTCGTTCGCCGTCAATCCCTTCCTTCGTTTGCCTTCGCCGTCAATCCCTTCCTTCGTTGCCCTCATCGTCGCCGTCAATCCCTTCTTTCGTTGCTGTCGTTGTTCGCCAGAAACCCTAGTTGACCCCTCATCCGCAGTAAATCCCTTCCTTCCTCGTCGTCAATCTCTTCCTTTGTTGTTGTCATTCAAACCATCATTGTTTTGACCATCACCATCGTCGTCGTCGCTTCCGTTCGTTTCCGTCGCCGTTCGCCGTGGCAATGGATGTGGTGGTTGGTGGTGGCAATGAAGGTTGCAGGTGGTGTTGATGGGGTTTAGTGTTGGTGGAAATCCCACCTAAGGAATCTTAACCAAGCACTACATGTGATTTAAATCCCACTAAATACAAATCCCACCAACATCAATACTTAGAACCAAACACCCTCTAAGTTTTCACTTTTACTAGTTTTCAAGTTTTACATTTTTATCAAATATATTAAGTATTATATTATTAGAAAAATGACAATACTAGTTCTCAACTTTTACTATTTTTCAAAGTAAGTACTCTACTTTTTATCAAATATATTAAGTATTATATTAAATTATATTATTAGAAAAATGACAATACTAGTTTTCAACTTTTATATTTTTCTCAAAGTAAGTGCTCTAATTTTTTTATCTTAGGTATCATACTTCTTATAACATTTTAATATCTTTCCTAAACTTCCTATAATTTCTAAACTTAAAAAATATGATAAGTTGATAACTATAAACTTCATAGAGAATTACATGATGTACATTGATTGACTTGGAGAGTCTCAAAGTATCCATCTTTTTGTCAACTTAACACTTCTAGGTCTCTAGATTTATTTTTTCTAAATGTCCTAAAATCAGTAACCCAGGATCGTTACTAAACCTAATTTTATTGTTTTTTGTTCAATAAACTAAATGAAAGCGAATTATTATTTGACTTATAAACTATATTTTTTTTAGAATTTTAGGAATTAGGGTGTTTGAAATATAATCCAAATCATAGTTATTTATAATTTAAATATTTAATTTCCTACAAATTAAAAAGTAAAAACAAAATATTTCAAACGTCAAACTACAACTGTCTCAATAATTTAATGTTTATTAAAAAACAATAATCATGTTTCGTAACTATCCAAGTCACCAACTTAACCGGATCAAACCCATTCTTCCAACTGGTTTTGGACTTTATCAACCCTTTCTCCGTACCTGTTGCTGGTACAACTAATCGTGTCAACTCGATTTTAAGACGTTATGGTTGCAAGTGTGTTGTTTTTTGTATTTATGTTCTTGCATGCTTTATTTCTTATTGCTTCCACTGCGCTTGTGTGTATACCATGCCCCTAACTAGAAGAAGTTTATTTGAGAACTGCTCTTAAATCTTAATACGAGAATCACGAGAACGATTTGTAACCATCATTAATAACTCATTAATAGGGGTATTTTAGTCATTTTATATATTTACCTAACTATGAATTGTGTCCTGGTCGATAAGATTATTTAATGAGGTTTGGTTGGTCGTTTCTTTGAGATTCATTTCTTCAAAAGCAGTCTCTTTTACACACATAAAATATGAAGAGATAGCTCTCTATATCTTACTTCTCAATATCACACTTATACAGGACTAATTATGGTTATTGTTGTTATTGTTACGAAGTTTAGATATTTATAGTGCACAATTGTTGCAAGAGTATTACAAGTTTATATTGGTTCACAATTTTCATTTTTAAGTCTTAGTTGGGCCGTTGCCGACCTATTAAGAGAAGTTTTTTTATCTGATATTGAATTTGAGCCATTGGATCTAGGTCATAATCATCACGAGGTAATTGTACCCAGCGGGTTGCGACGGGGGTTTAACACATGTATGTGACATCTAGTAAAAGTCTAATTTGACTTATATAAATAAAGCGATTCCACATGTTACTACAAAAGGGAACTCGTATGTCATTTTCTAGTACTCGTAATTTGCTATATGAATTTTACGTTGGAAATAGATGAAATCTATTTATTAACCCGATTTGCTTTTACCTAAAAGAATATAGATCGTTATATGTTTTTATATTGGGCAAAATGCATGAAAATACAATTAACTTTGTCTTAATTGTTATTGTATACAACTAATTTTAAATTCTTAAAAAAAATACAACTAACTTTCAAAAAAATTTCATTGTATGCAAACAACTTTTTTCTGTGTCTAGTCTTTAGCTACCATTGTATACAATAAACTTTTTCATAATTTCCATAGTATACAACAACTTGCATACAATGGGAGGATTATAAAAGTTGATTGTATTATTTTTAAAAAAATAAAGTTCGTTGTATATAATGATAATTAAGATAATGTTTATTGTATTTTCATGTAATTTACCCTTTTATATTTAATAAGGTGCAAAAGGAATTTGTATTAAACTTTAATGCTAAAAAGTTTTAAAATATGTTTATTAAATAGAAACATAAAGAAAAACCTCTTAAAGTTTTATAATTTTTCATTCAAAAGCTTAAACCTCACGCTACGGTGAGAAAAAAATGTAGTGATGAACATAATATTAAAATTAATGTTCAAACACAAATGTTAAAGATAAATTGTTAAAATATTTTAAAGATTTGTGATTGGAATTGATATGTTTGGCGGAAGTAGCTGTAGCTGGAAGCTAGTAGCTGGAGCTGGAAGCTGTATCTTTTATTTGTATATGTGTTTGGTAAAATAGCTGGTATCCGGAGCTTAATGGTGTAAAATGATAAAAAAAAGACAAATAATAAAAATAGAATGAATTGCAAAACAATAAAAAGGGTATTTAGGTAATTTGTATATAAAAAGCTTATAGCTAGTTTTAAAAGCTACTTCAAGAAGCTTTTTATTTTCGAGCTTTTTGTTTAATAAGAAGCTTCCAACTTTTTCATCCGAACAAGACTTGTAGCTTTTTATTTCAAAACAAAAAGCTACCCGCTTTAAAAAGCTACGTACCGAATATACCCTAAGTAATTCTTGTGCATTCACGTCATTTAGTTAAAATCAATTATAAAAAGGAAAGGTCTTGGAAAAAAAAGAAAAGAAGCGAAGGTGGGTTTCAAACACATAGGTCACAAAAACGTATTTTAGTAGATGGTGTAAGAAACAATTTTTTAGCATTATGCTTTTTAGAAAAAAAATTAGATTAATATAATATTATGATAATTTTTATATTAAAATATAGATAAAAATAAGATGATGACAAGTATAAATTTATATTTATAAAAAACATTACGTGGTTAAAAATAAAAAATAAAAAATAGATAAGATATAAATTTAATTAAATATTTTAATAAAATAATAATAACATTAGTTAAGTTCTATGGAAGAAAAAAACATATCTCCTAATATCTCCACGTGAGTGTTTGGCTGGAAGGAGAAAGGGAAAAAAAATGACACCGAATGAAGAAAGGAAAAAAGCAAACAAAAATGTAAGGGGAAGGATTTGAACGTGTGACCTCTAATATAGAAGCAAAGCTTTCATACCATTTCGCTGGATTGATTTAAGCCTTTATATTTGCAGCAAGATATATAACATATTATCAGAAGATTACTGTTCATAAATGTTATTATATATAATGTGTTTCATTATGCTAAAGGGATGTTTGTTAAAACAGAATGATTAAGCACCGAATGATTCTGTGGTCTGAATAATTTAAAGGCTCTAAATGAATCTGTCTCTGAATGTGACATGTTGTTTGATAAAGGTTTCGAATGATGTAAATTATCATTTTAACCTTAATAATGATATATTATATTATAATATATAATTGTTTAACAAGATAAAGTGTGAAAGAAGGAGTATTAGGGTAAAAATACTTGATGCTTAATGATTTAGAATACAATTTAAGGTAGAATGATTCAGCATCATTATGCTGAATTATTCAGCACAGTCTTTATTCAGGGTCAGCAATCAAACATGCTGAATACTGAATGATTCAACGCTGAATGGTTCTATTAAGCAGCAAACAAACAGCCCGTAAGAGTGAAGTGAGTAGGAAAAAATAAAACCGAATCAAAAATCGAAAAAACCAAATTAAAAATCAAACCAATGTAGGAACCAAATGTTTTGGTTTTTAAAATAATTTTTTTTGGTTTGATTCAGTTTTAGGTCCGAACGATGTAACTAGGAGTTAAATAGGGGTAGATTTGTAAATTGCGTATCTTAAAATTTTCTAATTCTTCCCCTCCCCAAAATCGTGATTCATGGTCTGCCGGTGCCGTTCCCCACTTCCCCTAAATTTCTAGGTTTAAGTTTCACTTCTTTCTCTTTGTCACTTAAATCACTTCGCCGTTCGAGTCTCCGACTACGACGGTCCTTGAAGGAGTCAAGAAAGAATCTCCGATCTCGATTTGAAAGTATGTGTAGTTGTTCCTTTCTCTCGTTTTGAAGGTAGATTTCGATTTGTTACTCTCGCCGTTCGACACTATAACACCGAATTCTACAGTCTGCCGTCTAGTTGTTCCACTCTCCGTAGTCACTGCTCAGGTTCAATTTATGAAATTTGTTTTCTTGTTTGATGAAATCTTTCTGCTAATGGACTTCGATTTCTACTGTAACAAGGTTTTACGCTTTCTACTGCTACATGGTTAATTGATTTCTACTTGCTAGTTCAACTTTCGAATCTGCGATTTCTGCTATATTAATGTTCTTGGGTTGTTAATTTTTGATGACCTTATATATCTGTGATTTTCGAGCTCAGAGAAAAAAAAATCAAACTCTTGATAACTTGATCAATCTTTCATTCGCTGTTAGGCATAAGCAGCTGGGTATCTGCCACTTTTTATAAGGTTTTGCGGCTTTTGCCATCTATATCCTTTATATTTACATCAACAAAGACGCTACCGTTCCTTTGCTGTTAGGCATAAGCAACTCAAATGAGCAAATGGTGTTGTAAATGTGTATCAGTGTATATAAACCAAAAGATTTAGCAACCAAATTATCTAATCATCGCACGCTTTATGTCAAATTTCTAAATAGTCTTTCAAGATCTAACAACCAGATTTAGTAAAACCAAAAACCAAAAAAAAAACCTTTAAAACCCAAAACCGACTACAAAACCGAAACCGAAAACTGAAGTTCGGTTTTGGTTAGGGTGTTCCATAAACTGAAATTTTCGGTTTGGTTTTATGCCAAAACCGAACTAAACAAAACCGAGCACACCCCTATCTTAAACCATCGAATACCAGAACTTGTCCCGATTCTTCAACTCTGTCGTGTGTAGGTGAAGGTTTCCATTTCGAACCCATGTATGGTTACTTTAAAATTTTGATGGAATATTGCTCTAAGTTCAATCCCTACTAAAAGCAGGAATGATTTCTGTTCAAGTTGTGATGTTTTTTTTAAACAATTGATTAACTCAACAGCCGCATTCTGTAATTCAAAGTTGATTGATTTCGTACTTTATTTATCATCAATGGCTGTTCACATAATCAAGGTCTTTTAATCTTATGTATTTTTGAGAATATAATATTATGATAGAGAAGTGATCTATTTACAATTCTGTGGAAGTTAGGAGGCCTACCACTGGTTCTATATAAACATGTTCATAAGGTTTTTAAGGTAATTCAAGCAATCCATAAGGACTTCTATTTTCCTCCTATTACCATTTCTTTAAATTTATAACCGCAAGGAGTTTTGTGGTTGAAATCTTTTGATCTGCTAAAGTTTTATCGACTTCTAGTAACTGAAGCTTGTGGCATCTTACCGTCTTTGCTAATTGTTTGCTTTTTTTTAATAAAATGTGGAATGGGGATGGAAATGCTGTTTCTGGCAATAAAAAGTTTTGATTTTTACTGACTTTTGGTTTTTAGATGCCATGATTTGCTCATTCTTTTGAAACCTAGATGCATTTAACCTGATTATTGAGTGAATATCTATAGTACATTGTCTTCCAGTGTGCATAACCCTTAGTTTTAATAGAGATACAATGGTATATATCCCTAGCTAAAAATCTGTATTAATGTTTTCTTTTAAAAATGAGAGAAATTGGGATTGTTAAACTTCGTATTTGCATATATTTGATTCTGGTATGGACTGGGGAAAATTTTGAAACAACTATACGTAAGAAAGCAGTATGATGCATTTTGCACTGAGTTTGATTTATGTTGATCTGTTTTTCATCCACAGCTGATCTTGTTCATCCATAAGCGAGTCCATAGAAACCCTGGTTCTGCCAACTCAATTCAATGGTCTTCCAGCGAATCGTTTCTCGTTTTCCCACCAGGATTCTAGGCCAATCTCAGAGGTTGAACGCCCCAAATTGTAATCCGTCTGTCAAGTCCTCCCACCTATCACCAAAGCCGCTCAACCAAATCACACAAAAATGTGATCTGTTCTCAGGCAAGTTGTTCCATTTATGTTTTTATTAGCTAATTTCCAAGTAAGTTTGGGTAAAAATATTGAATTGAGTAATTTATATAGGTACTTCAAATTCAGAGTAATTGATGTAGGGTTTATGTTATAATCTGTTTGATTCATGATTTCATGCGTCCATTCTCCTATTACAAGCAAATTTTATCTCCACGTTCTCTAAAGCAATTGGTGTCAGCAGCTAGATATTTGATCCCTGAAGCTATAGAAACCAAAGATTTTTCAATTGTTAATACCAGGATTCCTATTGCCTTGTGGTTATTTATGTAATTGATTCCTATGTTTTGACTTTTAATCTCATATGCTGATGTGAAATGATCTGTAAACATTCCAATAAAGCCACAAAAGAGCAAAATAGAAGAGGGGGAAGATGTTGGTTTCAAGTAGAAAAAAGAGAAAGCAAGAAGGATTAATGGTTTGGAAAACACATGATTGATATAGAAGTGATGGATGGATTTGTAGTACAGTTAAATGGATAGCCTAGGAGGTAAAAGGAGTAATCTGAGTGTAAATTGCATAATTTATTGACCTCAGTTTATGGTTGAAAGGATTAGTTGTGTAGACGAGTTTTAATTATGTGAATAGTACAAGTTTAAATTGTATTACTATGAAACATATTATTATATGCATGATCTATTAATCATATCTTTTTATACAAAATGTGCCAGGAACTTTAAGGAAGGACGAAGGTCCAACTTGTGTTCTTCATAATGCCATGCCTAGATTCTTGGGAACTTTGGGCATGAAATTTGGTTCTTTGAAATTTGCAAGTTCTATACATTCTGTGGGTCAAAAGGAGTTTGAGAGAGGCATAGATAATGGACCCATTGAGATGGAGAAGAATTCTGTATCTGTTGAGGGTTGGGGTAGGAGATTGGATGATACGAATCCTAGACAATTACCCATGAATACTAGATTTTTTGAGGGTTTAAGCAGTAGATTGAGTAACATTGATAGGAACCGAGCTCCAACTGAAATGGGCCAGGGTGGTAGACCTTTCAGGAGGAATTTTGGCCCATCTGCATCTGGTAGGAATATGAACTTTGTTAGGGGAATAATGAGAGACGATCAAAATGAAAATTATCGATCTGGGGTAGAGAATAATGCAGATATCGTTCATATTAAAATAATGCGCAACAACACGTTTGTCACCTTGACAGATTCCAAGGGGAACAAGAAAATGGGATCATCTGCTGGATGTCTGGCTGAAATGAAAGGAGGACCAAAAGTTTCAAAGTACTCTGCTGAAGCAACTGCTGAACATGTAGGCCGAGTTGCTAAAAGTATGGGATTAAAGTCGGTGGTTATGAAGGTTAACGGGTTTACTTTTTTTAAAAAGAAAAAGCTAGCGATTCTGAGCTTTAGAGATGGGTACACAAACTCAAGACCTGACCGTAATCCTATTGTGTACATTGAAGACACAACGAGGAAGCCACATAATGGATGCCGGCTCAAGAAACAGCGTCGTGTGTAAAATGTTTATTATATTGATGGTTTTAAGCATCAACACGAGTGAAAGTGCAATCAAGAGACTGCTTTATGTGGTTTTCTTTTAACCATTGATCTGTAGTTTTGTGCGGTTGCTTCTTTCTGGCAAGCGTTTTTCTTTAAGAATAGAAGTACCAGTTTATAACTTCTTGTTGAGTGGATCATTAAACTGAATAATGATTGCAATATGTTTTGCTTGATGGATTTATCTGTTCTTAACAGCCAAAGATTGAAGTAACATGGTGGTGGGTATTAGGGCTGCCGATTAATGGAACTTGCATATTTTAGAGTTAATTACGTAGATGGTCCTTGTGATGTCACGAAAATTTACTTTTAGTCCTTTAATTTTAAAAGTTATATAAATAGTCACTGTGGTTGTTATCTTGTTTCATTTTCGGTCTTTTAACAGACATCACATTCTGTTGTTAAAAGCCAACATGTACACTGCATATAGGGTATTTTGGTCATTTGAGCTCATATCCTTGTTACCAAGCATCTTATTTTTAAACTGAGAATAAATCATGAATTATCAGTTATCATCTTTGTTGCTTTAACAATTTCAAACACATCTGTAAACAAATATAAAAAAATCTACACAAAAATCAGTACTATCAGTACTTAATCCATCATTTACTAAAAAAACATATTAATTGCTTCATAATCCTCACAAATGTGAACACATATCAATTTATACTTGCTTCTAGAGTTTCACAATCCTACCCAAATGTTTTCTTCATCAATAGCTTCATAGTCTTCTGCTTCAACAAATCAACATCTTGGATTGAACCCAGAAGAAGATGCAACAACCTGGTTAGCTGAAAAAGACCAGGATGCAACAACCTGGTTAGCTAGAAAAAGACCGATGATGGATCTAAAACCGTCGACCCAGATTTAGGGTTTTGCTTAGATCTGAAACCGATGATGGATCTAAAATACCACACATACAAACCGATGATGGCGTTGGTGCTTAGATTTGAACCGATGACCGTAGTGCTTAGATCCGAAATTGATGATGCGGTGGTGGTAATGGTGTTTAGATCTTAAACCTATGATGGTTGTGGTGCTTAGATTTGAAACAAAAAGCTGGGTTTCACAAAATTTGATGGCGAAGACGTTTCAACCGTCAATGGTGGCGAGACAGTGGTGGTGGTTCAGAATATGTGCTATGGTTCATATCCGACATGTTGTGGTTCAGATTTGACGAGATGGCGTGATGGTGGTTCAGATCCAACGTGACGGTGACGAGATGGTGGTTCAACAAAGGTGTCGCTGGTCTTGCATTCCTGTTGCCGGTGGTGGTTTTAAGGTGTGCCCCTAGTGGTGGTTTGAGGTATGCCGGTGCTATATCATGGTGAAAGAAAGAAAGAGTTTTGAGTAGGAAAGGAAATGTGTGTTTTGAAATGAGATATTTTTTATTACAGAAATAGTGTTTGGTAACAAGCATAACGTCAGTATTGTAAATATCGGTCATGGTGACCGAGATATCGCCGCCTCGGCGAGTATCGGCGGCCGGCTCACCTACAAATCACCAAATTGGTTTACAATATCAATCTGGCGGTCAATATCAGTCATTTGGCGGTCTCAGCGGTAAATGAAATTACTTTGACTTTAAAAAAAACTAGGGCTTAAAGATGCAATTTAATGGGAGGGTACCTTTCCCATTTTTTTCTTTCGCCGTACCTCTTCCACTCTGTGGCGATGGGTGACTCAGACACACCGACTGCAAAGGTGAGACTCCGGTAAAGGTGACTCAGTCGTCCTTCTTCCCATCTGCGGGCTGTGGTGATTCCGACAACCAATACACAACCTCTCTTCCTCTCTAATATAAAGACGATATGGACTATTGCACTTGAGTTTTTATTTAAGTTTATTAAACTAATTATAGACTTATGCTCTTTATTTTTTATATTTGTTAAACTTTTTAGTATGTTATGGTTATTTGACTTATTTTGTTAGAACACGACTAATATTTATTTTTTAAAAGTAAGTTTCTTTAAAATTTAGGGTCGGCGCTGAGAAACCGATTAATCGCCAACAATACATATTAATCGCTTGAAGGTAGTTGACCACCGACATACCGCCGAACGATTTTTACAACCTTGAATAACCTAGAAAAAGACTAAAATACTCTGATGTGCAATGCACACGGGGGCTTTTAAAGATAGTATGTAACGTCTGTTAATCTAAAATATTAATAGTAAAACAAAGTGATTGTTTTTGTAATTTTTAAACTTAAAGAATTAAAAGTGATTCCTTGATAATCATATAAACCATTTATGTAATTAACTCTATAAAAAAGTAATTATTCTAAAAAAATAATAGAAAAAAAAACATAACAAAACAAACACCCCTTTTTTCCCTCATATTGTAATCTAACCAGAGTACCACACACACCCTTGTGTGGGGACCATGGGTGTGTTTGAGAACATAAGTCAATCGTAGACTCGTGGTACACGTTTGAGCTTGGTCGTCTTGTTTGCAATTATGCGAGAATGTACAAGTCAATATTAGTCAACTTATAGATAAACTCAAAAGACTGAACTTTAACAACAAAAAACAAAAGATCCTCACTATACAATAAACTATAAACAAGATCTAACCATAGATACTTGTCTATGCCAACCACAAGGCTGCTAAGCACATTGATTATTGATGCTACTAATTCACCAAAGACTCATCATTCTCATGAGCAATTCGAAGGTCAGGGAGATCGCCACTGGTCAAGGACTTGATCCATTTTTTCTTCTTAATATGCTTGAGAGACGGTTGCAAAACTAGCCCCATAACTATAGCAAAAACGCTTATAACCATAACTTTAACCATAGACAAAGCCAAAATCACACAAATCAATATGGTTAGAGGATCACAGATAAAAACTACATCGACGATCCTAACCGGTATCTTATAAGGCCGGATGGACACTTCATTCTTAACCTCACAAAAGCAATAAACTCCAATATCATACCAAAGCAGTAAAGGAAATTTTCTACTGCCATAATCCATTCAAATATCAATTGTGAAAGCAAAATGACTCCTAGGACAGAAAATAAGATCCCTATTGACAGGGTTTTATAAGGGTTTGTTTTTTAAAAGAGTCGCTAAGAAGCCTTATATGGATGTCACTGTAGACCTAGCCTACTAAATTCGCTGTTCAAAAATATATATATATATTAGAAACAAGAAACCTATCGTCGGCCTTTGAACAATCGGTCAATCACCCCTAGATTCCCACAATCCCACTCTGTGAAAACCGAACAACCCAAATATTAGTTTTTGACTTTTAACACATACGTCTAAGTTAGAGTAAGTAACTTTGAACTAGCTTTACACGTAATTATTTATTCATTTTATTGATAATATTTAAGTGTAGTTGATAATTTTATGGTATCAAATACTATCGAGATTAAACGTAAGAAATTTATGTTATTTGTTTTAGATATATATCATACTACATGACCTTTAACCTAAAAACTATTTTAACCCGTTACCTAATTTTGTCGTCTAATTCATCTTGTAACAAACCATGCGGGACCTGTTATGTTTGAATCTTAGATTCGCCACTCCTGCACCCTCCTTGATCCACCATCATAGCCACACACCACCGACTATTTTTGCAATAATAGAGAAATACATGCAACCCAAAGCTCACGGTTGAGCGGGACCGCCTCGATCCTAACAAGGAGAGGGAAAAAGTAGCCGCAAACAACAAATATCGAATCGAAGCATATAATAACTCGAGAACAAGGCGTTGTACGCAATGTTTTAAAAACCGGTTTTTTAGTTGACCCGGTCTCCTCACCGGGTCACGGGTCAACCGGTCCAACCGGTTCGACCGGCGGATCAACCCGGTTTCTACTTTTTAGTTTTTATTTTTTATATATGTATATATGTGTGTATACATATATATAAAGTGCAAAAAATAAAAAAAAAGTAACGCATCAAGCTCACGATCACTTGGTATATGAAATTCACTATCATTTTCAACTTAATCATCTTCATCAACAAGAACATAACCACGTGAGTTTTCTAAGTTTATGTAACAAAAAAAAAATATAATAGTCTAATAGTAAACTAAGATTATAATAGCAAATTACTTTATGCAAAAACAAATTTTAGGATTAAAATAAATAATTTTAAAAAATTAATTAATACAAAACCGGGTCAACCCGGGTTAAAATTGACCGGTTCGACCGGTTCAACCGCTAAACCGTCCGGGTCGCTCCGGGCCGCAAAATGTTAAAAAACGGGTATACATTGACCCGGTCTTGTGGCCGGGTCCCGGGTCGACCCGGGTTTTAAAACATTGGTTGTACGTATTATTTTTTAGTTGACGAAGGAAAACGTATTTATGTTTTTTTCATGACCTCATAAAAAGATTAAAAGTTGATGAGTTTTTCGAATTAAAAACCCATAAATGCGTTTAGTTGTGTAAAATGTCCACAAGCTTTCCCTTTCTAACCTTCTAGAAAATAAACAGAGTTTTTATTTTACAGATGACCTTTACAAATTTAGTTTTCAGTTTTAAGAAAGTAAATTATTTTTCTAGTTTTCCAAAACAATATATACCAAACTTGAACTAAAAATATTTTTATTCTTTTTAGTTTTTTTTTGAAAGAAAAATGATTTATGCATGCTTAAAACATGTAACTAAATGTCCTAATAATAAGATAACGACACATGAAATAAAAAAAACTGATTTTAGTTTTTTAAGAATATCAAACTTGTTTCACGCAACGAAGATCCTAGCATAAGTCACTAAAGTTTTTTTTAGGTTTTTTATAAGCTATAATTTTTACCAAAAAGGCAAAAACTAATTATATAATAATTTTAGGAGAGAATGAAACATTAAATAAAATAACAAAAATCAAATCATCCAAATTTTAAATTTTAAGAGCATACATAACAACTCATCACAATTCATTGGTTTACATATTATAATAAAATTTAAAATATGACTATTAAACACAATCAATAAATCTAGAGCATATTATGCACAAATTAATTCTTTATTTCATAAAAAATGTATTCTCGTAAAATTTTATCTTTTATAACAAAAGAAAAATGAAAAATGTGACGTGTATAAAGTAGAAAACTGCAAACAATTATTTTTAACACAAAGTTGACCATTTAGAAATTTAAAAATAATAGTAATAACCAAAAAATGTAAAAAAATTAAAATGTAAAATAATAGTAATAATTACAAAATGTAAAAAAAACAAAAAAATTTGTGATCGTGGGATCGTAAGATCGCTATACGAGTATACGATCCTGAGTACTATCCTACCTATTTACGATCCTAAGTACCATTCAGCGCGTTTTTGGTTGGTGGGATCGTACGATCCTATAATCAGGATCGCGATTTTGATAACTATGGTTTCACGTATAAAAACTTAAAACCCAATTAAGACATAAATATAAAAATTATAAAATACTAATTATAAAAATATGAGTTGTGATCGTAATTTTTAAAAATTAAAATTATTATTTTTATTTTATCTACAACCCTTATTAAGTATATAACTAAATTAAAGAATCAAACATATGATTATATTGATTTATTACGCATATATGGGGTTTCTGGAAAAACTTGGAGGAGGGTTTATTACCTCATGGCGCGTGGCTTGGGGTTCACATACTGCCTGTTTGGATGTTACTGCGGATCCAGTCTACTAACATAACTTCGCTGTTCAAAAAAAATATTGATTTATTACGCATATATATTATTTTTTTTCTAAATATAAATTTAAAAACAGGTAAAGAGAAAAGTAGGAATGATAATGGGGCGGGTTCACGACGGGGATTGGTCTCTCAGTCTCCGTCCCTGTTTAAGAAAACCATCCCCGACCTGCTTAAAAAACTGGAGAATTTAAATGGAGATTCCCGTCGGGTAACCGTGGAAACTATAGGAAACGAGTAATTTCGTTTAAATAAATATGTGATGAAATGGGTAATTTTCACTGCGAAGATACCTGTTAAAGTAAAATTGTGATTTTTTACCATGGGAATCGTAACCATTAGGATTTTACCACGAGTTTTAGATACGATTATACTAAATTATACAACATTATCGAATATAAACATATCTGAATCGAAATTAAAGTATTAAAGAATCTAAATACATCCAAAATATCAAAATCAAATCGTACAAATAAAGACAACTATTAAAACTAGATTGTGTGGAAGTGTATAAATATTTGTATATTTTTTATTTAAATTTAATTTTATGTGTATAGTTACTATTAAATTATAATCGGGGCCGGTATTGAGTAATTGAGGTGGGGATCATCAAACCCCTCCCCGTCTCTGTTTAAATAATAAGGATTTGCCTATCTCCATCCCGCCCCCATTTATGTCAGTTTTCGGTTTTATCCGTTGAGTTTTGTTTGTTCTGTGTATCCTTAGAGAAAAGACGAAAGTTCTAAATAACGTGAGATGTGGCATGGCGGAAAGGTCAAAACCTCAAGCCTTAGAAGCCATGGCGAGGTCACCGCGTTTCACAAAGCGCGACTTAAGACGACAATTTTGTATATAAATTCTAATTATGTATATAAAATTATACAAACAAATATTAAAAACACATAATTATAGGTTTATAACTTGGTTCATCAATATTTTTCTTTACTTTTGGTATATTCAACTATTTTTATAACCGAATAACTATATATGTTTGACTCATATGACTCAATACTTCTATTACATCTAAAAAATAGGCTTATAGCAAAAAGCAGACTTTAGAGTATGACCATATGCCAAGCCTTATACCATATCATAACGATATACTCAAATCTCAAGCCAAGACGGACTAACATGAGCTTTTTAAAACCATGGAAAATTCCCAACTTTTACCAAGAAAAGGGAATTAAAGGGCGTAAAGAAAGAGAGTCTAGAGAGAGAAACGGCTTCAGCAGAAGAATCGAAGCGTAAAACCATTTCAATTTTCAATCACTCTCAAAGCTTCCTGGGGTAAATTCTTCCGATCAACGAGAATACGTTGAATTTATTTTAAGCATATTATTCTCAATCTGACGGAAACGCGACGGAGACGATGTCGCGTAAGCAGAAGAGATTAAGCCGCAGTGACCTCGAGGTCAACGAGAGCAGGTCAAGCAATGGCGACATAAACAGTAAGTAATATTCTTCCGATCATCCTCCTCATATTTCCTACGTACCCTTTTATTTTTTTTAGAAAACAACGTTTGATTCAGTCCTTAAAGTTTCAGTTTATATAAATTTCACATATTCATGGGGTTTTAAGCTGTTTTTGTGTGTGAAATTGCGTGTCTTGTAGAATGAATCGAAGCTTGGTGGTTGTTGCTTGTGTGAAATCGAGTTTTTCTCGTCGAACTTGAATATGTTTGAGATTTTGCAGGTATATATGTCACGTCCTTCACCGGAAAGACCATCGCTCTGGAAGTCAAACCCTCAGACACAATCGGCGACGTTAAAGTCAAAATCCGGGCTAAGGAAGGTATTCCCGTTGACCAGCAGGCACTTATCTTTAACAAAATGGTTCTTGATGACACCAATACCATTCGCGACTTTGAAATTGAAAATTACTCCACCCTCAAACTCATGCGTAAATCAAAGGGATTTATGCAGATATTCGTCAAGATTCGCAAAGGGATGACCATCACTCTAGAAGTCAAACCCTCAGACACAATCGGGAAAGTCAAAGCCATGATTTGGGATAAGGAAGGTATTCCCAGTGAGGAACAGGTGCTCATCTTCAACGAAATGGTCATTGAGGATAGTGGTACTCTTGTTGACTTCGAGATCAAAAAGGATTCCACCCTCAAACTGATGTTTAAATCAAGAGGATTGATAAAAATATTTGTCAAGAACCTCACAACTGGAACAGGGTCAATGATCCCCCTGATGGTCAAACCCACAGACACCATAGGCAAAGTGAAAGACGAAATCAAATTTCAGACAAGTATTCCTGGTGACAAGCAAGTGCTGATCTTCAACCAGATGGTTCTTGATGACACTAGTACACTTGCTGATTTCCAAATTAACATGGAATCCACCCTCATACTTATGTGTAAATCAAGTGGATTAATGAAGATATATGTCAGGACTCTTACTGGAAAAACTATCACTCTGGAAGTCAGACCTTTAGACACCATTGAAAACCTCAAAGCTAAAATCTTTGAGAAGGATGGTACTCCCTCATGCCAGCAGAGACTCATCTTTGGTGGCAAGCAACTCGAGGATGAATATACTCTTGCGGACTACCATATCCAGGAGGAATTTGTCATTGACTTTGTGCTTAGATTAAGAGGGTCATGAACATATTAGAACCTAGCTCCCCGATAATAACACATTAAGATTCTTGAAATTTACATTTTATGTGAATTTTACGTGTATTAATGTGAATTTCGGGGTAATCTTTATGTTTGTCAACATATTTGAGATTCTCAAGTTTTTGTAATATTTGTGGTTTAACTTTTCATCATTACATGTTATGTAATTTGAAGATGGCTATCTGTATTTGGTTGTAAGAACAAGAATCATACCTTTTGCTATTACTGCCAAAATCCACAAAAATTAAGTCTTATTCTAAGGTTGCCAGATGATGAGAATAGAGAAAGAAAGCAATTTATTGAAGCTAGTCAGCTTTGCATCTTGTTTGGGTGGAAAATGGCCATTTCATGAACGTTTTGCTGATTTTGCATACATAGGTAATCGTATATTAAAGTTTGAGTGCTGAAATATGTGTTGAAATGGTCGTTATTCAGTATGTGATTGAGTTTGTTAAGGTTTTTTACATGGTATCAGAGCAAGGTTTTGTTTGTTACTTGACGTCACAGTGGTTTTGTGTTCATCAGATATATTCATTAGGATGACCATCTCTCTGGAAGTCAAACTGTCCTACACAATTGGGAAAGTCAAAGCCAAGATTTGGGACAAGGAAGGTATCCCTAGTGAGGAGCATGATCTGATCTTCAACGAAATGGTCCTGGATGATAGCGGTACTCTTTTTGACTTTGAGATAAAAAAAGGACTCAACCAAATGGTTCTCGACATACAAGTACCCTTGCCGACTTCCATATCATATGGAATCCACCCTCACACTTATGCGTAAATCAAGGGGATTCATGAAGATATATGTCAAGACACGAATGGGAAAAACCATCACTCTAGAAGTCAAACCTTTAGACACCATCGATCGACAAGCTGAAAACCATGATGTGTCAAAAGGAAGCTATTCCCTCATGCCTACGGGGATTCATCTTTGATGGCAAAGAACTAGAGGATGTACGTACTATCACCGACTATCATATTTACGAAGAATCCATCCTTTACTTTATATGTGTGAAATTGTGAATTTTGCATGTAGTAATGTGAATTTTGGGGTGGTTTGATAATTCAACTTCTGATCAACTTAGGGAGTGGTCATAAGCTATAATTCAGGCTCAAACCAATTGACCAATACATGATGTACTGGATCAAAGTAGGAGTAAGAGTCTCAATTATATATACATGCTTGGACTATTAGGGAGTTTTGCTTTCTAAACTCAATCTGGTTCATTCTTCTCCTTCTCCTGTAAGGCTATTAAGTTCCCCTTTGCTACTTCATCCTGCTCTTAGACTAGGCTAGGGGTGTTTATGGCTATTATTCATTCTGTTTGTTTTAGGTCCTATTCTGTTCTTGAGGATTATCTTTTGTATTTAGGCTATTTTAGCTACGTTATATATACATTCTACTTGTTCTTGTACGTTATTTTCGAATTGGGTCTTATAAAAAGTTCTCTTCTTCTCAATACTGATTCCAAAATGGTGTAATCTTAATTAAATCATTCTTCCAACATCGATACTGAACACTTATTTCCAATTCGAGCACGTTTATTTTACCAGGGACATACAAGCTAGGAAAGAAAAATACGATGAATAAGGATGTGTAGTAGGATACCAATTTGAAGCTAGGAAAGAGCACTATTTGGCCTTTAGATTAGAGGCACTTTGTCGTATGTTGTTGCGAGGATGACTAGGATACCAATTTGAAGCTAGGCAGAGTTCAATGAAAATATATATATAGGAAGGTAACAACTCTACGAGATAGAAGTGTAGCGATGTGTAAATCAGAATATAAGGTTTACCTTGTAGGTTTGTTAAAGATGGTAATGAGGAACAACATGTATAACAAGTGCAATATATAAAGGATATTCTGGATGTGGGTCACAAGACACATATAATTAACATTATATTAGAGTTATGTTAGGATGGGATTCTTGTCTTATACTATAAATAAGTCATTAATTGTTGCATGTAATGTTAAATATGCTTAACTTCATTTGATAAAGTGATTTGATATCATCGATTTAACTATAGAAATAAACGTTAAAAGAGTTGATCGACCTAGGAAATGTTAGTCTATCTACAAGTGTTATAAGAGTTGTCGAGTCTTTAAAGAGCACTACAATGTTCAACAACGATATGTCTTCGAAGTTCTGGTGAAAAGAAGAGCGACAAAGACGATATGTCTGGTGGCCAGAAGAGAAGAAGTAACAGTGACCTCGACATCGCCAAAAACTGTAGAATTCTATGGATCATCCTCATTGTTTGCATATATTTTCTTCCTTTTATCATTTTAGAGCTAAACTTTTACTTCTTACAATTACAAACTATCGTCCGCACCTTGCTTCCATCATTGTTTGATTTAGTGCTTAAATTTTCAGTTTTTGATGTTTTTAAGCTGTTTTTGTGTGTGAAATTGTGTGTGTTGTAAGGGAATTGAAGCTTGGTGATTGGAAGTTGTGTGAAATTGTGTTTTTTTCTTGGTGGAAGTTTCATTAGTTTGAATTACCAAACCAATTGAATTTAAGTCTGAATTTAGAAAGCTTTTTCTTTCATGGCTTTGAAGGTATATATGTCAAGACCTCCACCAAAAAGACAATCTCTCTGGATGTCAAATCCTCTGACACCATTAGCGACGTGAAAGTCAAAATCCAGGCTAAGGAAGGCATTCCCGTTGACCAGCAGGAGCTTATCTTTAACAAAATGGTTCTTGATGACACCAATACCATTCGCGACTTTGAAATCGAAAATCACTCTACCCTAAAACTTATGCGTAAATCAAAGGGATTGATGCAGATATTCGTCAAGATTCGCAAAGGGATGGCCATCTGTCTAGAAGTCAAACCCTCTGACACAATTGGGAAAGTCAAAGCCAAGATTTGGGATAAGGAAGGTATTCCCAGTGAGGAGCAGGCGCTCATCTTCAACGAAATGGTTCTTGAGGATAGCGGTACTCTTGTTGACTTTGAGATAAAAAAGGAGTCAACCCTCGTACTGATGTTTAAATCAAGGGGATTGATGAAAATATTTGTCAAGAACTTCACCACAAGAGCAATCATCTTGTTGATGGTCAAACCCATAGACACCATCGGCAACGTGAAAGAAAAAATCGAATTTCAGGAAAGTATTCCCCGTGAAAAGCAGGTGCTGATCTTCAACCAAATGGTTCTCGAGGACACTAGTACTCTTGCCGACTTCCAAATCAACATGGAATCCACCCTCACACTTATGTGTAAATCAAGTGGATTAATGAAGATATTTGTGAGAAGCCTTACCGGAAGCACCATCATTGTGGAAATCAAACCTTCAGACACCATTGTTAACTTGAAACACATGATTCGTGAGAAGGATGGTGTTCCCCCATGCATGCAGAGACTCATCTTCGGTGGTATGCAACTCGAGGATGAATGTACTCTTGCCGACTACGATATTCATGAGGAATCCATTGTCCACCTTGTGTATAAATTACGAGGGTCATAAACATATGAGAACCACAAATATATATGGGGGAACGTGAGAACTCCCCAAGATTCACATTTAGACACTTGAAATTTGTACCTTTTGTGACTTTCATGAGTATTAACATGAAATTTACACTTCTAAAGTTCATGTTCTATTTGTAATATGATACGTATATTGAAGGTGGCTATTTGTATATGGTTGGAGGAACAAGAATGATACTTTTTCGGTTTTTCCTTATGTAATAAACTAATAATATATAATATATAGCTCTGTCCGTCATTACTTTGGGTTTTGGAGTCGATTATATATAATGTTAATATCTTAGATTGAACCTTAGTAAAGGGGACGGAGAAGACTAGGTGAGTAGGCGGTCATAAAAGATGGTATCACCGAGAAGCGGGTGGCCGGTGGCGACAAGGGTTGTTAGAAGTATAATGGTGCTTTAATCTTCAATGTTATATATTAAAATAGTATGTATGTAATTAGCAAAACACTTAAGTGTGAAAATAAGTTTGGTCGGTATTTTAGGCATGGATGGTTTCCATTTGTAACTACCATACCAGACCAAACAATGGTTTGACAGTTACCGTTTGATGGTTTTGGCGGCAACAACCGCCAACCATCATCTCTATATATATGTGTATGTAAGAACAAAGATTAAGGTGTGAATCCAAGTTCAATTCGTTACTTTATACAAAGTTCAGTATATTAGTTTGTTTCACTTTGTTTATGCATATATGTATATATATATATATATATATATATATACACACACTAGCATGATACCCGCGCAATGCGGCGACAACGAATAATTTCTATTCGTGAACATGTACATTTTTAAGACATATGGAGTATGGTATTCATGTAATACGGTGACAGCGAATAATTTTCGGTTTGTAACATGTCTATTTTATTTATTTTTTTATTTCCTTTAGTTTTCTGTTCTCCATAATTGTAGAAAAAATGTTATGAAATAATTATTTAATAATTAAGTTAATTTGTATTGGCTTTGACTTTCATAAAAATTGTATTGACTTTGATTTTCTTAAATATGTAAAGTTTAGTTATCAAAATTAAATATAAGAATCTTATTAACTATATTTAATAATTACTCAATTTAGTTTATATGAGGGGTAATTTAGTAATTTCAAAACACTTAAATTTTAAGAGTTTGAGCAAAATGCTTAAATACTTTATAACATAGTATAGATATATACATGTGAGTTTGTTTGATCGATTGATCATGGCACCATCATGTCGAAACACAACATGGTATACGATGAAAGACAGAAGCACGTAAATGATAACACGATGAATGATGTGTGGAACCATTATGGCAACGATTTTTGGAAACAAAGGCAAAAGAAAGTACTGCAGAGATTCGAGAATTTGGGTCTACAAAAGTACGATTATCCCGTAATTTCAGAATCAAATCGATGTACTTATTGAAGTTATTGAAGCGTGCAATATGCTATCTTTGTCTGCAACGTGGGCATGCCTATTGGAATTGCTCAAACAAATGATCAAGAACGTGTCATATGAAGGCAAAACGTGTGGTCTATGACTCAAAAATTGTAAGTGATGATTCAATAAAGAACACGTACAATGAT